>CM038792.1:267031685-267103300 GCA_021764765.1 Vicia sativa
AATATTAATTAAAATGTTACATGTATAAAAAAAAAATAATAACGTGACAGCATCACATATAAATAAATCTGAAAAAATATATTCAGTTTTGTTGTTTGTCTGGACTTATAAAAAAAAGCAGTATTGGACTTAGCACAGAAACAAAAAAAAAACGGAATAATGGACTGCAACTAAAAAAATATAATTCGAACGGGCTTAGTATAGGTTTTACTGGGCTTGAGAGAAGTTGCTGATACACCCCTGGTATTTTAAGCCCAGCAGCGCTAGCAATGCAGATTAGTTCAGTTTAGGAATTCAGCTTCACACCCTCCTGCTTCACATGCTATAATTTTGACATTTAATTCGATTTAGCTCTCGATTCCGATTATTTCGACAAATAAAAAATACATAAAAAATACATTCTGATATTTTTAGGATATCAGAATATTTTTGACATTTTTTAATATTTTTATTAATATCTTTATTAATTCCAATTCATTTCTAAATAATGCATGTATTTGAATATTAGAATTATCGATCCGATTTGCATTCTTCACATGTTCATGCATTTTCACATGTATTTGAATATTAGAATTATCGATCCGATTTGCATTCTTCACATGTTCATGCATTCACATGTATTTGAATATTAGAATTATCGATCCGATTTGCATTCTTCACATGTTCATGCATTTTCACATGTATTTGAATATTAGAATTATCGATTCGACGGTATTCCTCGCATGTTCATGCATCACTTTGATATGAGCATTGGTTTTATCGATTCGACGGTATTCCTCGCATGTTCATGCATCACCGATATGAGCATTGGTTTTATCGATTCGATTTGTATTCCTTGCATGTTCATTCATTACTATACGGAGCATTGGTTTTATCGATTCGATTGTATTCTCGCATGTTCATGCATCACTTTGATATGAGCATTGGTTTTATCGATTCGATTGCATTCCTCGCATCACTTTGATATGGGTATTGGTTTTATCGATTGATTTGCATTCCATGCATATCCATCTCGATTTTTCTAGGTTTTGGTTGAGTTTGTACACCCACGTGTACACTATTCCTCTGTTTTGCTTGTATTATCTCGTCTTGCAGCATTGTCGCCGGATGCGACGACACGATTCGCTTGTATTGATGCTTTGAGCAATTCTCACTGGTTTACTTTTGTTGCATGATCGCAGATTGGTATTCCTTGATTATTTCGCTAGCTTACAGGTTTCGATTCTATATCCCTTCGGTACTTGCTACATTGTTTATTGCATTCTTTCCTAGATATCATGAGAAGTAGGGCTTACCTTTCTTTTGCCATGAGAAGAAAAGAGATGCACGAAGGGGCTTCCGAGTTGGAGCATGTTCAGAACCCTCTCGGTTTATTTAAAGACCCGCTTAGGCAATTGCGGTGCTAATTGTGTCCGGTTTGTTTAAAATCCTCCATCTGCATAGGGAGGTGAATTCTCGAAGTGTTTACATTTGTGCTTGCAGGTCGGTGGTTAGGACGCCCACGTGGTACCACTAAGCAAAGACCCGCTTTTATATTTCATGTCATCGAAGTCATTGATAGGGGCAAGCTGGCGGGGTCAAGAACGAACCCCGCAAGTCTAGTCCGTGTCACTCAAGACACGCGAATCGTGTTGCTTTCTATCGAGTCAATAAAAGTGGCAAGAGTTCCCTATTCCTCACCCACGCTTTCCTGGGTTCGTGATTATCACGAACTCGTGATCATTTGCTCTTCAAACAGGAATTGATGTGTCGGCCTCGTTGACTCCACGGTATACTCGCATCGCCGAGGCTATGGGACTTCCTCCTTTCCCGCCAGTGTCATTTGTTTGCTTGCATTGTATTGTTTGCTTTTGCCAAAGCACTTGCTTGCTTCATCCCTGCATCCCTTGGTTCCACAACCAAGACGGATATAGGATAGCTTTCCGTAGGCTGCTCGGTTAGGATAGATTCTCGAGCCTAGACATTAGGATTTACATCCTTGCATGTTGACATAGGTAGAGATTCCTTACATCCTCAACTATAAGTCCAATCTTTGCATGACAACATTAGGGTTAGTACTAGTTAGTCTCCTTTTTGTTTTGCTAGTTTTTGCATCCTCACATGTGATTAAAACTAAAACTTGCTTTTCTTTTCAAAAACAAAACACTTAATAATGGTTTGAATTCCTTTTCAAGGTAAAACAACCAACCAAATACAAACTCTTTGCCTACGGGTTTTCTTTTGTGTTTAAATTATTTTCATAATTAAAAACACACAACCCATCAAAACATGTGAGCCGATCACTGGCCCGACTTTCCCATTGCAGAGGGAATACGTAGGCATCTTGTCACGGGCTCGACCGAGCTTAACTTTGTAAATACTTCCTTCTTTTTCCCGTGGTTTCTTTTTTTTTTCCTTTGCATGCATGATTAGCGATTGCTAGATATAAACACACCCATTAAACAAAATAGAAGTGTGGATACCGAGAGTACTACGGGCGTGTGGTGCTAATACCTTCCCTTCGTAATAGATTCCTTATCTCTCTCGGTCGCAAGACCGTGCCTTATCCCTTTAGGTTTTCGCGATGCTTCCTTTCTCCTTTATGAGATAAAAACGTTCGATGGCGACTTCATTGATACAAGTTTCGGATGATGTTCAACGGTTGTTCTGTACCGGCGACTCTAATCGATCGACAGACCGGTCGTCCGATCAGAGTCGATCCTAGCTTTTATTTTTCATGTCATTGGGTGTTTATTTATTTGTTTATCTATTTACCTGCTTTATCGCATCATCCTTTGTATGCTTGCATTGCATTCTATGTGGCATATTTACCGCTTTCATATACCGGGTTCTGTTCTACCGTGATCTCGATCTCGATCTGGGTGGGAGTTAAGAGGTAAAAGGCCCCATACCAGGCTAAGAGACACATAGGAACACATAGGAACAGAGGAACATGTCAGATATCGGATGTAGATCTTGTAGTCTGGCATGTCGTCCATGCTTCAGAGGAGGTTCAATCAGGGGGCTATCATCTTCACGTAGGTGATAAGATGTTAGTTTCTCTAGGCGAACTAGATCCTGGAGTTACCTTGACTTTACCCAAGCCTTTAGTTTCACCTGTGAGTGGGGCGGGATCATGATTATAACAGGTACAGATGGTGACTATGTTCAGATGGTGACTATGTTCAGATGGTGACTATGTTCAGATGGTGACTATGTTCTGTTGGTGACTTGGTATTTTCTATTGATGATCCGATGGTTTCTCGGTGACTTTGATTCCATTTGGTGGCATTTTCAGTTCGTTACTCGTCCGATTGCTTTTCTTCAATCGTGAGTAAAACAAAGACAACAGCTTGATCAAAGGTTCATGGAAGTAGTAAACCCATGATCAATGCATAATGTACTTGCATCATAGCATGTTTATTTTAAAGAAATGTCTAAAAGTATGTTATTTTATCTAACCCCGCATGCATATCATTTCCGTGACTTCTTGTGGTTTATTATCAACATCGATGGATACCAACAATCAAGCCAACACCGAGGCCCTAAGGAAGACTTCTCATATTTTCAGGCATTCGACATCTCAGAGAGCTGGAGGTATTCTTGTGAAAGATCCGATTGAGAGAGTCTAAAAGATCATGGGAACATATTGCAAGCATTAATGGAGGATTATGAGTTCCATGCAATCTTTACTCAGCTTCTATGATAGTGAGCCGTGTGTTTTACCTTTCAAGATCACTAGCTACTCTGAGGAGTACTTTTCCTCTGGGTATCAACATCACAAACAGCTTTTGCCTTTGTCAAAAGTGGATACCTGATTTTGAAACCATTGCTAAAGACCTTGGTCGCTGTTAGTGAAGTAAGGGACAATTGTTCCAAAGATCGCATTGTGGACTTCCATTGGGTTTCCTTTGGTCAAAGTCAAGGAATTTGCCGAGGTTGGTATTGGAAAGCTTCAATACTATCTTAGCCGCCATGATCTATGGTATGGTGATTTTTCCTCTTTGAGAAGTTTGTGGATGTTGCTGCGATTGCTTTCATGAATGACAATCCGGTTCCTACCATCTTGGTCGACATATTATGCCATTCTACTCGCCATGGTCAAAAGTGGCGCAGCATGGGTCAGATGCTTTGCTTTATCGTTGGTTCAACACACATTTGCCAAAGAGAGGAGCATTTGTTGATTATAAAACCATGAAGTGGTCTAGCCGAATCATCTACTCACTTCATATGATATAGTTTGGAATACCATGTCGAGCGGTTCCGAGATCATTACTAGTCGTGAGGTTTCCAAATGTACCATTGATGGGAACTAAAGGTCATGATGCTATAATCCTATATTGGCACGTCAATTAGGATATCCTTGACCGAGGTACCCACTAATCGTCAATGATTGAAACTATCTTCTTTGCAAATGATGAGAACCCGGTCTTGCTAAATCGATTGTTGTTGCATGGAGTTCGGTCCACAAAAGGCACGGTTTTCTTTGGCCAAAAGGAAATTATGCTTGATTCTTACACGATTGGTTAAAAGATCGGTTCCAAGATTCGGCTTCCATACAAAAGGAAGCACCTTTGTATTCTCAACCCGTTCCGTTGAAAGTCTGCACCGATTCTACTACTCCTATTCTTCATCCGTGATCTCTCCGTGTTTTGTGCGTTGAGGTTTACAAACAGCTCCAATCGGAGAATTCACTTTGAGGAACAATTACAAGCTCAAGCCATGGACCTAGCATTCACTCTTCAAAATAAAAAGAGGTTATCCGAGATCGGGAAGAAAGACCAAGTTTTGAGGTTTACGGTTTACTTGAAGAAACCAAGAGGGTCAGGTGGTAGTTCTCTTTTGATCGATGACCAAAGAATTTGACAAGGTACAAGAGAAGTTGAAGAACGTGCAGATAGCTAACGAAAAATTGAAAGCCAAGCATCGTGAAGAAATCCGGGTCTTAAAGAAGCAACTCAGCAGGGAAGAATCCAATGCTAAAGAGTCCCTCGAGCAAAGGAAAGAACTTGAAGTTGAATCCCAAAGTCGACAGGAGCAGATGGCTATCCTTTCTAAAGAGGTTGAAGATTTGAAGACTAAGTGGCAACATGCTAAAGATGGAGAATATGCGGCATACACCATGTTGAGGGGTCGAGACATTCATGTGGCTAAGCTGGTAGCCGAAATCCATACGCTCAAGACGCAAGCGGCTCCTAAATAAGTAGTTGCAAATGTTATTTGATGTTATCGATTGACGAATCACCTCCGTGCTTGTTGGATGGGGTTCGCTCACTATTGTGTTCAGATTAATACTCCGTGATCGTGACTCTTTGTATGACTCTATTTCATCTATGCACTTGAGCACCGATTCTCAATCGATCAGGTGTCCGTCTTGATAATTATTGTTGTCACTACCCTATTATTATTTGATGTTTGATAACAAATTGCAGGAATGTCCCGAAATGATCATTTCATGCATCATGCATTAACCATGCATATACATACCATGCTTAACAGTCTTGTCCGTAGTTCTCATCCCCGCCTACTTTATCTAGCGTAAAGATTGCAAACTTCCACCGCTACTCCGACTCGAGCAACGAAACGCATGATGGAACGCACTTGTGCGTATATGCCGCTGGCGAGCGCAGATGGAGACGCAGATGGCTCAATTCATGGAAGTCATCACCAATATGAATCGTGGCCGCAAGAGCCGAGGGCTTTGGTTGAAAGGAATCGCTCAGAATGGTCGCTTAATCCGCTTGAGGATGTTTCTGGGTCACCCGTTGAAGCCAATATTGTTGATTTGGTGTCAACGACCACCTTCGGTCTGTGCACGCGCCACTGTTTCCTCCTCCACCACCTACTCCACCAAGAGCAACTTTTCTTTGATGATGGATGGCATCGATTCGGTCGCCCTCATTTCGTGGCGCATATTTTGATCGAATGATGAAGACTATTCAATGAACGATGGAAATTGACTTCCCGCAGATGACCACAGTACCGCTTTGCTTGAAGAACGTTGAAGGCGCTGAGGGTCGTAAGGTTGTTTGATTTGTCCGATTTGGGTTTGGCACCTCGAGCGAGGCTCCTCCAAGTTCAAAGTGCGCGTTCGACAAGTATAATGGGACAACTTGCCCCAAAACTCATATCATCGCTATTTCGCAAGATGGCGGTTTAATCAAGATAAGAGGTTGCTATGCACTTTTTCCAAGAGAGTTCCACTGGGGCATCTCTAGAGTGGTATATGCATCTCGGAACGGCATACATCGGGACATGGCATGATCTTGTGAATGCCTTCGCAGACGCTCAACATTGATATGGCTCCCAATCGCATACGCTTGTTGGGTTTGTCTCAAAAATCGGGGCAAACATTTAAAGAGTACGCCAGAGTGAGAGAACTGTTGCCAGAGTTCACCACCCATGGTCGAGCGAAATGATCGACTGTTCACCACTGCATCGGACACTATTATATTGCATGCAGTACTTCCGCAAGTTTTGAGATGGTCCGATATGGTGAACGGATCGAGAGGGCTGAAATCCCAGAAATACAACAGTCAGGAAGCTCTTCGTGCTAAGAAAGCATACAAGTTATCCCAAGAAAGAAAAGGGAGAAGGTGTTGTATATGGTGGAAGAAGGTGGCTCGTGTCAATGCAAAGACTATATCCGCTTCCCAACCTCAAACTCAACAAGCACCGCCAACAAAATCGAGGCAACAAGAGAATCGTGCTCCTAGGAGATTTGATGCTATCCCTATGAGTTATTCGATTTGTTTGTCCGCTGAGTGACCTTCAAGGTTCTGTGCCCGCTTTGCACCTCCTCCCTCGATAAACCGACCCGTAAATTATGATGCTAGTATCGCCAGAATTCCATTCTGGAACCTTGGGGCATAGTATTGAAAATCACAGATTCAAATGCAAGGTACAAGACCTCATTGATCCAAAGGCTATTGAATTGGAGGCTCGACCACAAGTTGTCGGACCTAATGTTACCGTAACCCGATGCCACGCTGCATGGGGCCGCCCAAGCTGTAATAGAAGATGGGAGGTCCCTAATCTAATCATGAGTGTGGATTTGGTGAAAACACCTTGCCTTTTGTCAAGAAATATTTGATTGAAAGAGGTGTCTTCCGGTCAGGAAGTTGCTTGTGACAAAGTGTGAACATTGCTCTAATGGTTGTGCAAATTTGAAAGTTGGTATTCGAGTTTGATTGATGATGGCCGCTACAATTTGATCGGATCGAAAGGATGAGAAGGTTGAGATGCGGGTCAGATCCGTGATTACTATTCCTTATACTCCGATTGTGATATCTCGCACCGACAAAGTCTATTCCCCAACAATTACCAAACCCGTCCATTGCCATACGAGAGTGATAAAGCTGTGCCATGGCACTACGGGTCGATGTTTATTACCATGGTGAAACAGAAGATGCCTCTTCCGATCGAAAGGTGATGTGTTATGTTGCTAATACATTCGACAACATTGTCGGAAGTAGTGGTACTAACCAAGCGGCGAATTTTTTCCGATCCAAAGAATACAACTCAAAGGATGCTATCGCCAAAGCCAGGAAAGCAACCTATGAAGCAACCAGATTTACAAAACGCCAATCCCGATCTAGAGAAGGATATAGAGGAAATTATGAAGTTTATCCGCAAGAGTGACTTCCTGGTGATTGATCGCCTTGCTCGTTACACCCGCCAAAATTTCTATCCTCCTCATTGCTACGAGATTCGAGGCACACGTAAATGCCTTGATGGTCGCTGAGCACCGCCAGCCACAAGAGATCTCGTCTGCGCTTTGAAAACGTGCGAGCATATCGCTAATAATGGCTGGGTTTTAATTGGACAGATCTACCACCCAAGGCTCAATCATAACAGAGCTTTTGCATATCTCCATAGAATGCCGGGGCACTACTTTGTCCCGAGTATTGGTTGATAATCGTTCCTCACCAACGTGATCCCAACCAGACCGATGAAGATTGACTATGGAGGTCTCGAACTCCGCCTAGTGATCGATCGTAAAAGCGCTTGATGGTTCAAGACGATCTGCTTGAGAAGTGGATCTCCCATCAAAGTCGCCCTCAACTCTTTGTTTCAACATTCTTCGTCATGGACATTCAACTCATTGTTGCCTCTTGGGCCGTCCATGGATCCACAAAGTCGAGTCGTTATTTCGACTCTTCACCGGTTGAAATACCCCTGAAGGAAACTATCACAAACAGGTCAAGAATACATCGAAGCCATCTTCCTTCGCTTATGTCGAGGTCGATGGTGAGATTCATGAAACCCGCTTCAAGGCTTTGAGACAGTACACATGTTGAAGACCCCTCAACAGGAGGAGGTTAAGAAAGACAAACCTGAATCTTCCAAGGCATCTTTGAAGGATGCAAAAGCTGTGGTCGAGGCTGGACGCCCTGAAGGTTGGGGCCGTGTGGTGGAGGTAGCACCTAAGTTCAACAAGTTTGGGTTGGTTTGACCCCTCACTGCCGATTTTGAAAGCGCCCAACTTGGCTACTCCTATGAGATTCTCCAGTGCTGGCATCAGTTCCGGGCAAGCAAACGCTGTAGATGATTCTGATAATGAGTTTGATATTGACAAGTGGATCCGTCCCAAGGTCTCGCATGGAGCTCAACAATGACTTGGAAGATCCGGTCTCCACGTATATGGTCAAAGAGTATTTTTTTTGTTTCATTTCATGCAACACCTCGTGTTCGCCCAAGACACAAGGAATCATATGTAGCCACCTTGTTTGTATACAATACTTTTACCATGAAATAAAGAACGCCTTTTTCCATTCAAATGTTGTGTCTTTTCCTTCAATTTTACATCACAATTTTAAAACGCAAAATGGCAATGCTTTATTTTATCATCTAAAAATTTTAAAATAGGCATTAAAATCAATTATGCGTATAATCCCACACCTAATGGATCCCTTTGATAACGACTCGCATATCACTCTTTATGACTTCGATAATCCGATCAACCAAGCCGAAGAAGAAGAGGAAGATTGTGAGCTCCCAAAGAGATAGCAAGGATGTTAGAGCAGGAAAAGGTTATTCAACCGCATCGAAGAGATCGAGAATGTGAATTGGGCAATAATGATGTGATCGTAGAGGTTAAAATCACGCCGGAAGACAAATAAGGAAATGTAGATTGATTGATTTATTCGAGAGTATTCGATATCTTCACCGGTCTTATGAAGACATGTCCGGTTGGATACCGATATTGTGCTAAGTTGCCTTTGAAAGAGGAATGCCCTCCCATGCGTAAACTTCAAGAACTCATCCCGAGATGTCTAAGAAGATCAAGAGGAAGTCCAAACAACTTGATGGTGTTTCCGAAAGTCATTTTATCCTCCATGGGTTGCCAACATCGTCCCCGTGCCCAAGAAAGACGGCAAGGTCGAATGTGTAGGACTGGTGGATCCGAACAGAGCAAGTCCGAAGGATGACTTTCCTTCCCCATATTGACATATTGGTGGATACACACCATGCAAAAGTGTTTTCATTCATGGATGGCTTTTCCGGTATAATTAGATTAAGATGGCAATCTAAGACATGGCTAAGACAACTTTCATTACCCCATGGGAACTTTCATAAGGTGATGCCTTCTGATTGAAAAATGCCGGGCAACTTACCGCAGGCAATGGTAACTCTTTTCATGATATGATCCACAAAGAGATTGAAGTGTATGTCGACTTATATTGCTAAATCTCAAAATGAAGAAGAACATCCGTGCACCTACGTGGTTGTTTGATCGTTGAGGAAGTTCATCGAGGTGAATCCAACAAGTGTACATTTGGCGACGATCCGTAAGTCAAGCTTTGTTGTAAGTGAAAGAGGCATCGAGGTTGATCGCTAAATAAAAGCAATTCAAGAAATTGAACCAAGAACCAAAAAGAGGTTCATGATTTCTAGGGAGGTTAAACCACATCTCTAGATTTATCTTCACATGACCGCTACATAACCTATCTTCAAGTTGCTTAAAAAGAATCGATGGTCGTGGGATGATTTATTGTCGTCGCATTCGATAAGATAAAAGAGTATCCGCAGGAACCTCCGATTCTTATGCCTCCCGTGGAGGGTAGGCCGCTGATCATGTATTTGACAAGATTGAAAGCTCGATGGTGCGCGGTCGGGCCATGACGAATCCGGTCGAAAAGAGCACGCAATATACTACCTAAGCAAAAGTTTACCGATCGTGAAACAAAATATTCACCGCCGAAAACTTGGCGTGCTTTTAGCGTACGCCACGACTAAGGCAGATATGTTGACCCACACAACCTTGTTGATATCCAAATGGATCCGATCAAGTATTTGAGAAGCTTTGACAGCCGGATCGCCAGATGGCAAATGATCTTGACAGAGTATGACATTCAATATACTACCGTAAAGCTATCAAGAGTAGCGTGTTGGCAGACTATGCCCACCAACCAAAGGGACGATTATCACCAATGAGGTTTGAATTTCGATGAGGATATAATGTACATTCGGATTGTAATATCCTGTGTCCGACGAGGACCCGAACCAGATCCGTGTGGTCTTTGGTCTCGATGGAGCCTCCAACGATTAGGCAATGGTGTTGCGCGGTAATTACTACTCCGGACGGTCACCATATTCCGCTCACTCAATCAGCTTTGATTGCACCAATAACATGGCTGAATACGAGGCTTGCATCTTGGTATCGAGGCGGCGATTGATTTGAGAATTAAGCATCCGAAAGTGTACGGAGATTCTCGCACTTGTGATTTGTCGACATCCGAGATCGGGAGACTCGTCACCCAAATCTAATCCCCACAGAGATATGGATGAAGATCCTTACTCGAGGAAATCACTTTCGATCACATCCGGAAGAGAACAACCTAGTCGATGCTTTGGCCACTCTAGCATCCATGTTCAAAGTCAAATGGGCTAATGGCGCCTTCGATAACTATTCGTAGATTGGATGAGCCACCTTTTGTTTTGAGATCAAGAAGAGAAAGATGGTAATCCTTGGTTTTACGATGTCGCGATATCTTGAGACTCAAGAGTATCCCGATGAAGCTTCAGAATGATAAGAAGTTCTCGAGAAGATTCTCCGAAGTTCTTCCTCAACAACGGTGTGCTATACAGTAGACATCATGATCGGGCCGTTGCTCGTGTGTGTTGTAAAGATGAAGCTGCAAAATCATCGAAGAAATGCAACAGGGTTCATTCGAACTCATTCAAAGGCACACTATGGCTAAAAAGATCTTATGAAATGGATATTATCTTCCACCATGGAGGTTGATTGTTTTAATCATGCCCGAGTTTGTTATAAATGCCAAGTATATGCCGATAAGTGCACGTGCACCGCCGCCTTTGAATGTTCTAACCTCTCCTTGGCCATTTGCATGGGGCATCGATATGATCGAAAGATCGAGCCGACAGTCATCTAACGGACATCGCTCATTCTCGCTGCAATAGACTATTTCACCGCTGGTTCAAGCGCATCCATGCAAGCCACTCAACAGTGGTCGCCGCTTTATCACACAATATCATCTCGCCATACGATTCCTACAAGATTATCGTATAATGGGTCGAATTAACAACAAGATGATGAAGGGCTTTGTGAGTCTTTCAAGATCAAGCACCAATTGCTCCATATCGCCCGAAAATGAACGGAGTCATGAAGGCTAATAAGAACATTAAAAGATCAGTGAAATGGTAGTAACCTGATCGGTATGAGATGTTTCAGATTGCACAAGCACAGACTACCATCCGTATTTCAACAGGGCAACTCCGCTTCTTGTTTATGGTATGGAAGCAAGCCCAATCAAGTTCAAACCTTCATTAAGAATCATGAAAGACGCCGAGCTTGATGAAGACGAGTGGGTACAGAACCGCTTAGACCAGCTATGCCTCATTGACGAGAAGCGATTGGCAGCTGTCGGACATGGGCAGATTTACCAACAGAGGATGAAGAGAGCATTTGACAAAAGAGTGCGATCTCAGAATTACCAACCTGGTGATCTCGTGCTAAAGAGGATAATCCTTCCCCAAGGAGACCAAGGCAAATGGACACCAAACTACGAGGGGCCGTTTGTTGTGAAGAAATCGGTGGCGCCATGATGCTCACAACAATGGACGGAGAAGACTTCCCACTACCCGTGAACGCGGACGTAGTCAAAAAATACTATGCATAGGCATGCTTAGCAGATCAATGGTCGCACTCTATGGCAATATCTCGAGCTACTCCGAGGGGTTGTGATCAAGCCAATCGCCTTCTTCG
This sequence comes from Vicia sativa, assembly GCA_021764765.1. Lineage (NCBI taxonomy): Eukaryota > Viridiplantae > Streptophyta > Magnoliopsida > Fabales > Fabaceae > Vicia > Vicia sativa. Next base: position 267,043,894 of record CM038792.1, read on the forward strand.
GGAAAAGCGAAGTGATGAGATAGTTGGAGTTATAAGATCGATAGTAGGTTGAAACCCAAAGAGATCCATTGTCGCATTGCCATGCTTTTAGTTTTTCTTATTTTACTTTTTGCATTGCCTCATTTGAATTGCTTCCTATTGTACTCGCCATTCACAGCACACTTTCAATAATAAAATGAGTTTTTGCTTGTCAATTAATTTCTTGCATTTATCGATTTGTTTGCAAAAGACGCTCAAAGTTTGGTAAAATTTGCATATATAAACATTGTTGGTTTTACCATGATCAAACTTTTGAATATTGCTTTAAGGCTTGAGTGATCCGATGGCGATAAACTTGTCACATCATGCCGTGGTCACTCCACTAACATTGTATTGCAGGATGCCCAATTGCACCAAGAAGGAGACAGATCGGTTTCTCCGTGCTATCTCCCCAATGATGTCCTTTAGAATTGGATGTGCTATTTCTTCTTACCCGCAGAGATGATCATCCCCAACCGATTCGGCCTCGAAACATGCCTAATGCGAATGCTAGTGCATTTTAACTTCTCCTCAGAAGAGTCGAGACATGCCTCTCCTGATTCTCTTAGTGAAGTCGCCACTACTCGCTTCCATGGCGTCAACATATATTTGTCCCTAGCCGTAGTGGTGATGGGTAACGGAAGATCTTTCTCGAGCATATATTCTATTCTGCAGACCTCCGCCCAACCGATGTGTTTCTCGTGGCATCATTCCTCAACAGCATCAAGCAAGATTCATTGAGATGATTTTTTGGGCACTCGATGCTATAGTCCCCGATCGTTCTTATTTCATTCACTTTATATATGTCTTGCAAGCATGCATCATTACATTGACATAATCCCCTAAAAGAGTCATACATCTCATAGGATTACAGGTCAAAATGCATTTCATCCCCAATGATGTCGAATTTCTTTTTGAACTGGTTGTCTCTTTTTTTTTCAGATGATATGTCCATTTTCTTCGATAAGTGTTGAAACCCCAGCTTACCCTCGGTACAACACGCTCACTTCAAAGCAAGCCCCACTTGACTTTCCTGTCAAGAGCCTAATCGGCCCTTTAGTCTTTGCATCACAAACCCGCCAAGCCGCTTGCGTAAATGTGGTTAGTCTACTTGGGTATCTAGTCTTTATTTCCACTTGCATGTCAACTCTCCTCTGGCATTGTGGGTCTTTTGAAAATAAGAATACTTGTTTTCTCTTCCTCGTAAAGCCTAATCGGCACCTTTAGTCTTTGTGATCACAAACCCCAAGCCGCCGCCAAATGTGGTTAGTCTACTTGGTGTATCTAGTCTTTATTTCCACTTGCATGTCGGCCTCCCTGGCATTGTGGGTCTTTGAGAACAAGAATACTTGTTTTCTCTCTCGTAGCCTAATCGGCACCTTTAGTCTTTGCATCACACACCCGCCCAAACTGTCGGCGTAAATGTGGTTAGTCTACTTGGTGTATCTAGTCTTTATTTCCACTTGCATGTCAACTCTCCGGGCATGTGGGTCTTTAGAACAAGAATACTCTTGTTTTTGTCATCGTAAAGCCTAATCGGCACCTTTAGTCTTTGCATCACAAACCCCCAAGTCACGGCATGAAATGTGGTTAGTCTACTTGGTGTATCTAGTCTTTATTTCCACTTGCATGACCATCCTTCCCCGATATTGTGGGTCTTTTGAAAATAAGAATACTCTGTTTCTCTTCTTCAAAGCCTAATCGGCACCTTTAGTCTTTGCATCACAAACCCGCCCAAGCCGTCGGCGAAATGTGGTTAGTCTACTGGTGTATCTAGTCTTTATTTCCACTGCATGACCAGCCCTCGGCATCGTGGGTCTTTTGAAAATAAGAATTTTGTTTCTTCTTCTTCGCAGTAGCTAATCGGCTTCCGGTCTTTGCATCACAAACCCACCAGCCGCATGCCAAATGTGGTTAGTCGCTCACAGATTTAGTCTTTGCTTCCGCCACGGTCGTCTCTCTCCCCGATATTGCGGATTGAATCGATGAGGCCAATTCTTCTTAGGTCGTTAGCACTTGTACCGCCTTCATAGATTCAAAGATTTATTCCAGGCTTTGTAGTCCGCTGTTCGCGCAACATGCCCTTTTTCCGTGAGCTTCCTTAGAATTTTGGAATGTCCACACCTATCTCTCGATGCGCTTTCTGGATTCAGAGTGTAAATTCCGGTCTGTTTATTCAATCACTCACACCTTGTCGCCGAAGACATAAGCCACCTCGCCAAGCTGAGGATGATTGAATAAAGGAATGTCAGACCCCAAAATTTACCTCTTCATTTTCTTTTATAAATAATTGGCTAACACTTAATTAATAGGTGCATCGTACATATCATTCATGCATTAATCATGGGTTCGAGATTTTCCAATCGTATGAATCAGCAATTCTCAAGAAGATGTTTGTTTCTCAACTGAATATTTGAGGTTCACACCAGCTATTTCGACACGCAAGCGTCCGTAAGCTTCGATTATTACTCGCAAGTTTTGGTATTCGATCGCTCATCGTGGATGTTACAATTTCAAGCTTGAAGTGTTGTGGTCTGGATATTTGAACCCGAACCGATTCTATGGTCTTCCGTGAGTTGTGAAGTATTGGTATTTGGCTTATCGATCCACGCGATTTATCGAAAATCAAGAACGAATGTAAAATGATATTCGAGCTGTATCGAAAGTCAACAAAAGTCAAAGTTTGACCGAAGCGGAATTTTGGTCAAAATTATCAAAAGTCGACATTTGAGAAAATGCGATCATTTGTTGAGAAAATCGAAGAATCGGTGAAGATGAGGTTTTGCATTTTAAGTAATTTTGGACTTAGAAATTTTTCTAAGTTTAAAGTACTTTTGTGTTTACTGAGCAATGTTGCCGCTCGTATCTTACTCGCCTCTGTGGTCAAGTTTGCAAATTGATAGTCGTTGGAAAGAGCATATTTCAGACCGACTTTGTCACTGTGAAGATTTTTCCAGAAATGCCCGGATTTCGAGTTACACAGCGCCGAAATTTGAAGTTCATAACTTTTGAAGTTTTACACTTAGTAAAATTTTAAGTGTTTTTAAAGTGTTCAAACGCTCGACTTCGGAGGCAATTTACACGTGTTTCGAGGCGTCGATTCGAATTAAGTTCAACATCAAAGTTGTTCATTTTACGGCAATCTACAACTTTGCAGAAGAAATCGAATCCATTCGGGAAACGGATAAAAAATTACGAAGTTCGGAAGTTACGATTTATCATTCTTCAATTTTCGACACTTAGAAAAAAATTTGAAGTGCTTATTTCTATGCTTTTGCTGACAGCTTCAGGGTCGATTTTATCGTAGTTCGTGGCTCCGAATCGGAAAATGCTCAACTGAAAAATTGTTCATTTAATGGCAATTTAAAACTTTGCTGAAGAAGTCGAATTCATTCGGGACTCGAATCGGAAGTTATAAAGCTCGGAAAATAAGAACTCATTATGTTTGTAAGATTTGAATGACTTTGTGCATATGTTCAGGGCTGTTTTCATCAATGATTCGGACGCCGCACGAAGAAGTTCTGAACACGAAAGTTTGAGTTTGTAATTCCGTCTACAAGTTTCGTTTAGAAACTTTTTCGTTTCGGACGATGGAGCTGGGAGATACGGAGCGCCGTAAGTGTCAGCATGAAGTTGTTAAAATGCAAGACAGCATGCATATTTTGCCAAGCTCCGGACGCATTTCACCGAACAGTTTACGCGCATGTTCAGAGCTGTTTCTCGTCGATTCGATTGCCGCACGGAAAACTCCGAACACGAAAGATGAAGTTTGCCGTACCGTCTACAAGTTCCGTTTAGAAACTTTTTCGTTTCGGACGTCGGAGCTGGGAGATACGAGTCGCCGTAAGTGGAGACTTGAAGTTGAAATATTGCCGCAAGTCATGCACAAGATCCGCTCAGCAAGCCCAGGCATTTCATCGAACGCTCATGCGGCAACTTTCAAACACTTTTTACTCGGAGATTTAAGCTTCGTATGGATTTTTGTCGAACTATAAACTTGTTGAATCACACACGAGCTTTCCAACAGTGCTGAATTTATGTCATTCGGTTAAGTATCGAGGAAATTACGAAGCCGTAAAGTGATGCACTCGAGATGAATAATTGGCTGGCAATTGTTTTAGAAAATTCCATAATAATGCAGTCAGTGGTAAGCTCTCAACTTTGACGCTATTTTCGAACGTGTTACAGGTTCCGATTCGAGAAAGTTTCAACGCGGGAATTGTTCGTCCACATGCCCTCTCCAATATTGATGTCAGGATCTCATCATGACGGTATTCGTAGGCCGAGATAAAATGTTGCGAAGGGGAGTATATGTCCACGGATTCGGTTTTGGTTTTAAGAGGCATAGGAAAAGTTTGTGACAGAAGGGTATTCACTGCTCTCTCATTATAATAACCATAACCACTTGTTTTCACTCAATTTTTTTTCTTTCACTTATCTTACAAAAAAAACCATAACAAGAAAAGCATTTTTCTTCACGGATGGTAATAAAAAAAAACAGTTACAAGAAAGTGCATTTTTTATTCATTTTTGGCTCGCTAACAGTAATAGAGATGGAATTCTCTTTGACTCCTTCACACTCACTCTCTCGCCATAATACAACCTCCTTTCTTACATCAAAAAGAGGGACCAATCATCATTTTTTTTCCGCAGCACACACTCTTCATCTCACTTCCATAACAGAACAACTCATTATCACTTTCCATCTTCAACAAACTAACAGACTCCTCCATACTACTCTCGATCCATACTCCTCTTCCTCTCACGCTGACAGAACCATTTTTCTTCTTCTTTTTACTCCAAATCCCGCTTCCTTTTTTCGGATCACAGTAACAACATGGCAGCTCACCTGTTCTCTCTTGCCTTTTTTTCACACACTATCACTCTCCTTCCATTTTGGTAACAAACCATAACCGAATTCATCTCTCTCTCATCGACACCACCCTCTTTTCTTTTCTTCTGGCACTGCTAACAACAAGACACCATCTTCTCATCACAACCTCCTCTCTCGCACCACTCAATCTCTCTTCACTCTTGCATCAAGAATACAGATAACCGTAATAAAAATCATCAACTATTCTGTTGCATCAAGAACAACACTTCATCTTCTCTCTCTCCGGATTCTTTCTTCACGGTGCCGTAACAAATCACGCCACAGTTCGATTCTCCTCTTTCTCACCGTATCTCTCTCTGCCACCGCCCTCGCCGTCCGACCTTCACTCATCTTTAACCGTAACAGAATCCGCGGAGTCGCTTTCTTTCACCAAGAGCCATAACGACCGTTATTTTTCGATTCCGATTATTCTTCGCTGCTCACGGAAGTAACTTCGAATCTTGAAGCCAGATCTCGAGGACAAGTGATTTTCCTCTCCGCCGCAACCATCCGCGAACGCTAGACACGTAAGTTATCTATAACTTTCTGTAAGTGTAGCAGTAGTTTCATCTAAGAGTAGGGTGAATTTGGACATGTGTGTATCAATGGAAGTTGTTCAAGTTTTCTTGATTTAAGATTCAGTTTACCTGCTCGTATTTTTGCCCGATTTAGAGTAGGATTTCGAAGAATTCGGTGCTGGATCCGTAGTTTTCATGAGGTTTCGGTTTGAGTTGTTCAGTCCCCAAGATTTTCTGACATTTTTCATTAACTCCGATCGCCGGAAACGTGAAGAAGATGACCGGAAAGTGTCCGTTTCCGGCTGCCTCCAAACCCTCACGCGTGGCACGATCTGTCTCGCTCATGAGATTTTCCCATACCAGCCGCTGGGATCTCAACACGTGGCATGCCAATCTTATTATAAAGAAAAATTAAATCTGAAAGAACATAACTTAAATAAAAATGTGACCCATTGATACTATGTCACATGAAATATTAATTAAAATGTTACATGTATAAAAAAAAAATAATAACGTGACAGCATCACATATAAATAAATCTGAAAAAATATATTCAGTTTTGTTGTTTGTCTGGACTTATAAAAAAAAGCAGTATTGGACTTAGCACAGAAACAAAAAAAAAACGGAATAATGGACTGCAACTAAAAAAATATAATTCGAACGGGCTTAGTATAGGTTTTACTGGGCTTGAGAGAAGTTGCTGATACACCCTTGGTATTTTAAGCCCAGCAGCGCTAGCAATGCAGATTAGTTCAGTTTAGGAATTCAGCTTCACACCCCCCTGCTTCACATGCTATAATTTTGACATTTAATTCGATTTAGCTCTCGATTCCGATTATTTCGACAAATAAAAAATACATAAAAAATACATTCTGATATTTTTAGGATATCAGAATATTTTTGACATTTTTTAATATTTTTTATTAATATCTTTTATTAATTCCAATTCATTTCTAAATAATGCATGTATTTGAATATTAGAATTATCGATCCGATTTGCATTCTTCACATGTTCATGCATTTTCACATGTATTTGAATATTAGAATTATCGATCCGATTTGCATTCTTCACATGTTCATGCATTTTCACATGTATTTGAATATTAGAATTATCGATCCGATTTGCATTCTTCACATGTTCATGCATTTTCACATGTATTTGAATATTAGAATTATCGATCCGATTTGCATTCTTCACATGTTCATGCATTTTCACATGTATTTGAATATTAGAATTATCGATTCGACGGCATTCCTCGCATGTTCATGCATCACTTTGATATGAGCATTGGTTTTATCGATTCGATTTGCATTCCTCGCATGTTCATGCATCACTCGACATGAGCATTGGTTTTATCGATTCGATTTGTATTCCTTGCATGTTCATTCATTACTCGATATGAGCATTGGTTTTATCGATTCGATTTGCATTCCTCGCATGTTCATGCATCACTTTGATATGAGCATTGGTTTTATCGATTCGATTTGCATTCCTCGCATCACTTTGATATGGGTATTGGTTTTATCGATTCGATTTGCATTCCATGCATATCCATCCGATTTTTCTTGCGTTTTGGTTGAGTTTGTACACCCACGTACACTATTCCTACCTTGTTTTGCTTGTATTATCTCGTTTGCTGCATTGTCGCTTTGACGTGTCGACACGTATTCCGCCGATTGATGCTTTGAGCAATTTCACTGGTTTACTTTTGTTGCATGACGCAGCTTGAAGTATTCCGGATTATTTCGCTAGCTTGCGGGTTTTGATTCTATATCCGCTCGGTACTTGCTACATTGTTTATTGCATTCTCTTACGCTTTCCTAGATATCATGAGAAGTAGGGCTTACGCTTTCTTTGCCATGAAGTAGGAATAGAGATGCATGAAGGGGCTTCCGTAGTTGGAGCATGTTCGTGAACCCTCTCGGTTTATTTAAAGACCCGCTTAGGGCAATTTGCAGTGCTAATTGTGTCCGGTTTGTTTAAAATCCTCCATCCGTGATAGGGAGGTGAATTCTCGCAAGTGTTTACATTTGTGCTTGCATAGGTCGAGTGGTTAGACGCCCGACGTGGTACCACTAAGCAAAGACCCGCTTTTATATTTCATGTCATCGAGTCATTGATATATGGGCAAGCGGAAGGCGGTCAAGAACGAACCCGCACGCTTCTAGTCCTGTCACCAAGACACGCGAATCGTGTTGCTTTCTATCGAGTCAATAAAAGTGGCAAGAGTTCCCTATTCGACTCTCCACGCTTCGGGTTCGTGATTACCTGAACTCGCATCATTTGCTCTTCAAACAGAATTGGATGTGTCGGCCCTCGGTTGACTCACGGTATACTCACATCGTCGAGGCTATGGGACTTCCTCCTTTTCCTGCGCTTGTGTGTCATTTGTTTGCTTGCATTGCATTGTTTGTGCTTTTGCCAAAGCACTTGCTTGCTTCATCCCCTTGCATCCCTTGGTTCCACAACCAAGACGGATATAGGATAGCTTTCCCGTAGGGCTGCTCGGTTAGGATAGATTCTCGAGCCTAGACATTAGGATTTACATCCTTTGCATGTTGACATAGGTAGAGATTCCCTTACATCCTCAACTATAAGTCCAATCTTTGCATGACAACATTAGGGTTAGTACTAGTTAGTCTCCTTTTTGTTTTGCTAGTTTTTTGCATCCTCACATGTGATTAAAACTAAAACTTGCTTTTCTTTTCAAAAACAAAACACTTAATAATGGTTTGAATTCCTTTTTCAAGGTAAAAACAACCAACCAAATACAAACTCTTTTGCCTACGGGTTTTCTTTTGTGTTTAAATTATTTTCATAATTAAAAAACACACAACCCATCAAAACATGTGAGCCGAACTACGGCGCTCTGACTTTCCCATTGCACGAGGGAATACGTAGGCATCTTGTCACGGGGCTCGACCGAGCGAACTTTGTAAATACTTCCTTCTTTTCCCCGTGGTTTCTTTTTTCTTTTCCTTTTGCATGCATGATTAGCGATTAAGCATAGATATAAACACACCCATTAAACAGAAAATAGAAGTGGATACCGTAGAGTACTACGGGCGTGTAGGGTGCTAATACCTTCCCTTCGCGTAATAGATTCCCTTACCCTCTCTCGGTCGCAAGACCGTGCCTTATCCCTTTTAGGTTTTCGCGATGCGTTTGCCTTTCTCCTTTTATGAGATAAAAAACGTTCGATGGCGACTTCATTGATACAGTTATCGGATGATGTTCAGCCGGTTGTTTCACTATCACAGGGAATTGATTTCCTGAAGCTGACAACATTTTTCGAAAACTTGTAAAATCCATAATTTGGGTTTTGGATGTCTGATTTGAGTTTCGTTTGAAGTGTTGGAAAGATAATGTGATGAACTTTGTTTTAAAAATGGTTCCAGCACCTGTAAGTAATTTATTTATCGTGTAGTGATGGTTGAGGAGAGTCAGAGTCGTTGTTAATGTCGTTCTGGGTACAAAACTTATTTCTATGACACCGTACAAGACGTCAACTTTAGATATAGAAAATTGAAGAAGCTATTGGAAGGTGCTCAGAGAAATAGATTTGTAAAACCAAGTGTATTATTTTGGGATTCTGATTGTGAGGGAGGATTCCAAGAGTGGAAGAGGAGGTTGACTAGTGCTCCAATTTTCATTTTTGCCGAATCCGGAAGGGTCCCTTGTTGTGTATTGTGATGCGTCATTGATGAGTTTAGGTGGTGTGTTGATGCAGGATAAGCAGGTTGTGGCTTATGCTTCGAGACAATTGAAAGTGCATGAAAGGGATTATCCGACCCATGATTTGAAATTGGCAGCTGTGGTATTTGTTTTGAAGTTATGGAGGCATTATCTGTATGGTTCACGGTTTGAAGTGTTCAGTGATCATAAGAGCTTGAAGTATCTTTTTGACTAGAAAGAGTTAAATATGAGGCAGAGGAGATGGTTAGAATTCCTCAAGGATTATGATTTTGGTTTGAATTACCATCCTGGTAAGGCAAACGTTGTGGCAGATGCGTTAAGCAGGAAGTCTTTGCATATGTCGATGTTAATGGTTCGTGAATTGGATTTAGTGGAACAATTCAGAGACTTGAGTTTGGTATGTGAGACTACTTCGAATAGTGTGAAATTGGGCATGTTGAAGCTGACTAGTAGTATTTTGGAAGAGATTCAAAATGGACAAAAATTTGATGTTGGTTTGGTGGATAAGATGACATTGATTAACCAAGGTCACGGAGGTGAATTCCGAATTGACGAAAACGGCGTTATGAGATTTGGTGATAAAGTGTGTGTTCCGGATGTTACTGAGATTAGGAAAAGTATTTGGAAGAAGGACACCGTAGTGGAGTGAGTATTCACCCTGGTGCTACTAAGATGTATCATGATTTGAAGGAATTATTTTGGTGGCCTGGAATGAAAAAGGAAATAGCCGAGTTTGTGTATGTGTAATACGGTGAACTGACTTTTTTAGGATTTTTTTGTATCCAAATGTGCGGATAGCAAGAGTCGCCACCGACTTTTATTTTTATCCAATTAAGGGAAGGTAAAAGTACAGAAAAAGACCTTCGTTAGATTCTCGAGCACGGAGAATGGTTATGAAAAGGGAAGGTATTAGCACCCCTTTCCATCCGTAGTTATCTACGGGCTCTTAGTTGCTTTATAGATCACTTTGAAAAATTTGTGCTTTCTGTGTGTTTGAAAGATATTTTGAAAAGGCATTTCGCTTTGACTTTGTAATGATTCATGTAGGAATGTATACAAAGTGTTCGGAAATGTTTCGTTTTGAAAGAGTTTTGAACTTTGAAAAAGTGTGAGGTGTGAAAAGTATTTGATTTGAGCAAGCAACTAGGAGACTTATTACCCACTGTAATTTGGTCGTTGTGATTTTACATTCCTTTGAATAGCGCTAGCCATACCATTAGTTAGTAGGTAGCTCCATTCTGGATGTAAGCGACAATCAAGGGACATCGTATGGTCATAGAAGGCAACTTGTAGGAAGTATCCTAGCACATTCTGGGACTATCATCATTTTTCGTAGGCGACAATCGAGGGTCAAGATCATGTATTCGGAGGCGACATCGTGGGTCTATGATCTTTGTATCGAAGGGACTATGATGATTTGATTGGAAGGCAACGGTGCTAGAATACCTCTACGTTCGAGGGACATGACCGTTTTTGAATTCGTAAGGCAACGAGAGAGAATTACCCTAAGGGGTGTATGTGTGAAAGAGTGTGTTGATTTCAGAATATTTTATCTTGAAATTAGTGTGAGCTATGTTGATTGTTATCTTGCCATACACGCCTAGTTACTAGCAATTGATAGAGTGCGGAAAGTAAAATGCGGAATGTAAAGTGCGGAAATGTAAACCTACGCTATTACATGGCTTTGGGGCAGATACATAATCAGAAAATGCGGAAAGTAAAAGTCCTAAATTAAACTATTACATCCCATGAGCAGTTACATTATTGAAAAAAATAAAACAGTAAAAGAAATCGTCTGAATCGGAATAACCTGTGAAAAGGTAAGAAAATCGGAAAATATGATGAAATCGAACAAAAGGAAAATGTTAGTAAAAATGCAAATTTTAATATGGAAAAATTATCACATGCTGGAAATAAGATAAATAAACTATAATAATTTTTTGGGAATTTTTGGAAAAGGTTTAATAATTAAAATGCAATTTATAATGTTTTAAATGCAAAAATAAGAATAAAATAAATATGCATGCAAAAATTATATTTTTTAATTTATTAAATTAAATAAAGGTTTTTGTGAAAATACTGTGAAAAGAAAAAAATGTTTTTGGTATTTTTTTAATGCAGAATAAAAAATAGAAAACAATTAAAATATGATAGAAATATTAAATAATTAGGAAAATATGAAAAAAATTTGAGTTTTGTAAAGAAGTAAAAGGATTGTCTGAACCAGGAATCGAACTGGGGACATTCCTCTCAAACTTTGAAAACCACATGTCGACTAATCCAGCTAGCAAGCATCGCTTGGAAACGGAGGAGTTTAAACATAACACGCGTCATCTTCCTGCCTTCTCGCCGCGCCATCAGTCGCTCTTCATTTTGAATTTCAAGCTTCCGGCTCTTCCATGGACGCTACGTTCCTGGCTAAAACACAAAATGCAACACACATAATATAAATAAATTCTAAGACCATGGTTCGATTCCAGACATCATTCCGAATGCAATGGTATAGGTCTCATGGTCCAATTTTTCCTGTACAGGGAAACCCTAAATCAGGGCCGAAAACCCTAATCATGGTAACACACGATTTCGGCCATAGAAATCCAATCAAAGTGCCCAGAAAGTTTGTAAGCTTCTCACTAAACACAAAAACACAATCAAAACAAGTTAATAATGCATGAATATGAGAAATCGAAATTTGAAATTTCAAGAACAAACCAAATTCGGTTTTCACGATTCTTGATGGTTTTGGACAATGTAAAGGTCTGGATCGATTGTGGAGATGCCAAGGAATGTGTTTGACACCTCAAAATTGATTGAAAACGGCTGGAAGTATGATCACTACTTGCTTGCAATGCACGGTTTTTTGAGCTTCAATAAGGGTTTCTCCAGCCAGTTTTTCTACCCTAATTCGTGTGGCATGAGTCATGTATATATAGTAGAAGGATTCAGAGTTGATTTGAGAAAGAATCATTCACTAATCAATGCAAATCAAATTTGATCTTGTACAAAATCAAATTTTCATCTTTTGATCAATTTTCAATCAAATCTTGCCATATCCATCCAAATTTCGAAATTTGCTGGCTTTATTGAGTTGCTTGGATGCCAAGGAAAAGAGAAAAATCAATTTGCAATTAATTTTTGATTTTATACTTTATTCTTGAATTTAATTTGTATTTAAATTAATAAAATCCAAATTAAATAGAAAAATAAAATAAAAATTCGTGTCATTGGCCTTGATGTTCCAAATTGTATGAGGAACAAGTTTGGATGAAGAAAAGTAAGCCCATTTGCAAAATATTTGATTTTTGAAGTAAATCTCTTTGTGCATTCTTTCAAAATTGCCCAACTTGTGAATGGTGTAACTTGCTCAATTTTCCACATTTTTGAGAGTTCTTGACTTTTGAAAGCTCTAGGAGTCCTCTAAACAATGTCTTTGGTTTCACTTCAATTGGAGTTACCATGCTCAATATATGTTCAAAACAAAAGTTGACTTTTGTTGACTTTGAAAAGGACTCAGAATGTTTTGAGCTATACCTCTCAAATGAAGCATTTTTGGACATTCTTGTGAGACATGAAGTTGTAGAGAATTGAATTTCCTTCAAAACAAGAGGTGGTGGAAAAATTTCGAGAAATTATGAGAAAGTTATGATCACCAAAGTTCAGCTTGACTTTTCACCTGTAAACCCTAATTTAGAAAGTTTGACTTTGAGCAAATCTTGAGTTTTCTTGATGAATCATGATCAACCCTTGATCAAATGATGAATGTAACTTCAAAATGAGGATGTTGACCAAAATCGAAGTTTTGACAGTATGTTGACCATGCTTGACTTTTGACCAATACAACCGATTTTCAACCATCCGAGCAATTGTCCGAGGAAATTGGACTCATGGAAGCTTGAAACTTGACATGGAGAATCTTTGAAGCATATGAGGAAGCATGAAAACCATTGAAGTGTTAGAAGTCCATCCGATCTCGAGGAATGCCAAACCCTAGTTTGGGTTGATTGTATAGAGAGTGCTCATCCGATCAACTCTCGAGGAATCCTCGAGCATGGATGTATGGAATGTCTTGAGAAATATGAGGGCAAATTTGGGTATGACAACTGCCCCTGCTCAATCTTCTTGTACTGAAGGGATAGATTGGCACGCCCTTTCGAGACCGAGGTGGAAGATGATGAACACTCGAGTACACCCGAAAATTTGCACTGCTTGGCGATGATGCGGGAATGGGCTTACAGATGCCATTCGGAGAAGCTGGAGACTTCGCTGGGGGATGAGTCGTACGCTAGACCCGAGGCGGTTGTATAGGAGATGGGCTTAGGATGCCATCTGGAGGGATTGATGCCGGGAGGAACCGACGCTAGGTTCTCAGAATGTTTCTCGGAGGGAGACGGGCTTAGGATGCCATCCGGAGGGAGCCGTACGCTAGACTTCGTGCTCAACTTTGAATGAGGTTATTGGTTTGTATTGATTTTTAACCAAATATGTAGCATTCTGAAAGTGGAGAAATGTTGACAAGTAGTCGGAGATGGGCTTAAGATGCCATCCAAGGCAACCGAGTCGACGCTAGACTCGTAGTCGCCGCTGATAAAAGAGAGGTAAGACGGGTATTTCCTCGTCAGGCATCGGTGTTGATCCACCGCCGTTATCGAAGGATAACTTGTGATCGCTCGGATAAGGTTTCCGTCCGCTTCGGGTATTAATCTCGATCCGTTGTTGGAGAACAAAAAGTTGGTCGCTCGTATAGTTTTCCGCCCGGTTTTGCATTAATCTTGGACCCGCTACGTAAATGACTTAACTGCTTTGGCAAAACAAGAGGAATTTTGATAGAATATTGTTAGTCTTATGCAGTATGATGCATGATAATGATGAATGATATATGCACAAATTATGATTATTTATGAATGATGTATGAATGATGGATGTGGATATTTTAAAACATATCCATCTCGAGGGAGATGGAATATCCCGCTTGAGAATTTGACTTCGTGGGATGAGACGGATCAAACCTTGAGAAGGAACGTAGCTTTGAATTCTCCGATGCATTATCCTGACCAAGTCTCGAGCCTAGATACTGCCAGGATGGAGAGACCGAGGAACGCCGCCAAAGATCTTGTTTATGGTCCCTTGTCAGAAGGTCTGTCAGAGGCGCTCGTCGGGAGAGTTAGGAGGCACTCATCGGGAATCTTGCATAGATCCCGCCGAGGAGTAATTGTAAACCGCCTGAGGCCGGATTGAAGGATCCGGAGCTCGTCAAATCTCCGGGTGGGAATAAAAGATGTAAGTTTCTCCGATGCACTATCTCGACCAAGTTTCCGCCTAGACACCGACGCTACCGGAAAAAGGGCATCGTTGAAACGTGATCCCGCCGAGGATGGATGTCTCACTGGAGATAAAGTCACTGATGATGAAATTTCGAGAAGGAATCTATATTCTGATGGAGAGAATTTGTAGTGAATGATATTTCTGTGGGGATTGTACCCTGTAGGGGAATGCATCGGTGACTTTCGTCGTCATCTCAATTCCTGGAGCCTGTAGTAATTATCCTTGTCCATTCATTTTTGTATGTCACGAACTAATTTTTATTGTCGGACTGTGATAATCATTCAAAGCGGACGTTTGGACTTTATGCAAACAACAACAAACAGGAATGGGAAATAGAAAGAAACTTGCATTTATTTGAAAGGTGGCGTATGGCCAAGTAGTTTGTACAAGAGAAAAAGTAAAAGGCTATGCGGAAACAATCTCGCTAAGTTCCAACTATGCTAGTACTCATATATATCAACTATCTCATCTCCTTGCCAGAGAAAGTGATTGAATTGATCTTCGCCATTTGAACTTGAATGTCGATAGTAGTAGTCCAAGGTAGGTGATCCGGACGAGACATAGTCGACGCTTAAATCCCTAACTTTGCCTAGACCGCCTTTTCTCGGTTTTCGCCACCGATACCCTTTTGCCCAAGCCGCCTTTTCGTGTTTTCGACTTTCCGTGTACATTTTTTTGTATATATCCTTAACTTTTGCCCGAACCCTTTGGTTCGCCAGATGCCCTTATTTTTGCCTAGTTTGTCGAACCCATGGTCTCTTTTATGCGTAGTATTTTTTGACTATGTCTCCGTCACTGTGGTGTGGGAAGTCTTCACCATCCATGGTGCTAAGTATCATAGTCGCCGAGAATACTGCTTGACTACAAATGGTCCCTCATAGGTGGGAGTCCAATTGCCCTGGATCACCTTGGCGGAAGAATGATGCGCTTGACTACTAGATCACCGACTGGTAAACTCGTGCTCGACCTTCGTTAAATGCCCCGATCATTCGCTTTCGATAAATTTGTCCATGGCGTATGGATGCTAGTCGCTTCATCAATCAAATTAATCCGGTCAAGGCGAGTCCGATCCAATCGCCTTCGCTAACTCGTGATCCCGAGGACTCGTCGAGGTATCTCGAACCTCAATGGGTAGACGGCTTCCATACCGTGATAAGGGAGAGTTGCCCTCGTGGATGTCCGTGTCAGAAAGCGATAACCATGAAGAGCAAATGGTAACATCTCATGCCAATCTTTGTAAGTCACCGCCATCTTCTCAGATAATCTTCTTAATGTTCTTATTGGCTTCCATCGCGCCATTCATCTTAGGCCGATAAGGAGAGAGAGTGATGCTTGATCTTGAACGTGCGTAGTTCTGATCATTTTGTTATTGAGATTAGATCCGTTATCTCGTGATAATCCTTTCGTGGAGTGCCATACCGATGATAAGATTATGCTGATGAATCGAGCCACAACATTCTTGGTAACAGATGCGAATGAGGTCTTCCACCCATTTGGTGAAATAGTCAATTGCCACAAGGATGAAACGATGTCCATTGGAAGTCAGAGGCTTGATTTCTCCAATCATGTCAATGCCCCACATTGCAAAAAGGCCAAGGAGCGTTAGAACATTCGAGGTACGGGAGGTACATGCACTTTGTCCGCATATATCCGCATTTGACAAGATCGAGTATAGCGGTGACAATCGCCTATGGTGACCAATAGTAACCTGCTCGTAATCTTTTAGCCATCGATGCCCACCGGAGTGAGTACCAAATGCTCCTTCGTAACTCTTCCATGATGCGTATTGCCGCTTCGTCTACACAGTAGTAAGCACAAGTCATGGTGGCGCTTGTACAAGATGCCGTTGTCGATTTAAGAATTTGGACGCAAACCTTCTCAAGAACTTCATCATTAATGTATGCCTCGGGATATTCCCAGTCTCAAGATACCTCTTCACATCGTAGTACCAAGGTTTCTCTCCATCAAGCTCATAACAATACGCGTGTCACAAACTTATCAATGATAATCGTGGGAGCCTCGTTGTCCCATCTAACCTTGAACATAGATGACATAGTAGCCAATGCGCTCGCTAACCGATCTCTCTCGTGGAATGTGATCAAAAGTAATCTTCAAATAGGGATCGACTCGTAACATGTTCTCGATACGGAATGAGATTCGATGTTTTATCCCACTCGCCTTAACTGACCGATCACCAAAGTCGAGTCCCCATACACTTGCAAGAACTTGATTCTTAAGTCAATAGCAATTTTAATACCCATGATGCACGCTCATATTCGCCATATTGTTGGTACAATTGAAACATAATCCGCTGAAAGGCGATGTCCGTCATAGGATGTAATGATGGCGCCCAATGCCATTGCCAAGTGCATTTGAGGCTCCATCAAAGACCATGGTCCATCGATCCTTGTTCGTGTCCTTCGTCCGGCCGTGTTCTTCGCAATCAAGAATCAACAAAACATCTTCATCCGAAACTCGAATCGCATAGATCGGTAGTCATCTACGCTTGATGAGCCAAATGATCGGCTACTATACTTCCTTTGATCGCTTTCTTCGAGAAGTGTGTACGATGTCATATTCGGTCAAGATCATTTGCCATCTTGCTATTCTTCCCGAGAGAGTGGTTTCTCAAAGATGTATTTTATCGGATCCATCTTAGAAATCAACAAGGTAGTGTGAGTCAACATATACGCCTTAGCCGGCGAGCAGCCCAAGCTTAAAGCGTTGCAAGTTTTCTCGAGCCGTGAGTATCTTGTTTCACAATCGGTAAACTTTTGCTAAGGTAGTATATTGCATGCTCTTTCGACTGCACTCGCCATGTTGCCCCAACACACACCCCATTGAGTTCTAATCACCGCAAGTACATGATAATAGGTCTTCGGCAAGTGCATCGTGATAGGAGGATTCCGTAGGTACTCCTTGATTTTGTCAAAAGCAACCGGGCAATCGCGCTCCATTCCACTACTTGATCTTTCTTTAGTAACTTGAAGATTGGCTCACAAGTAGCGCTAGTGTGCAATGAACTGCAATGTAGTTCAATCGGCCCAAGAAACCTCCTGACTTCCTTCTCAAAGGGAGTCGCATCTCTTGTATAGCTTTTAACCTCGGGATCAACTTCAATACCTTTACCACCGACAACAAACCCTAGGAGTTTCCTGATCCGACTCCAAAAGTGCACTTGTTAGATTAAGTCTCACTGCACTTCTTCGCCAAATAGTTTCTGCAAATGATCCGTGTTCTTTCTCTGTCTGCGACCGAGCTATCATGTCGCCGACGACCTCTATCTCGTGATGAATCATGTCATGAAATAGTGCCACCATGGCATCGCCGGTAAGTGGCGCCGCTTCTTCAACCCAAATGGCATAACCTTGTAGCAAAAGTACCCCAATAACAAGTAGTCTTCTTCCATGTCTTCGTGAGCCATTTTAACTGATTATAACCGGAGAAACCATCCATGAAGGAGAAAACCTTATGTCGAAAGAAGGTTGTCAACGTAACATCAATATGAGGAAGTGGGAAATCATCTTCTGACTTTGTTCAGATCTCTATAATCCACACACACATTTCTTTGCCATCCTTTTAGGTGGGTACTACGTTAGACCCACCGGGATAAGAGGTGACAGCTAGAAAATCTGCGTGAACTCGTTTATAACTTCGCTTTGATTTTCCGACATTTCGGACGATACGATTTAACCTTCCGCTTTCACCGGGGAAAACCTCTTTGTTGGCAATCGATGAACCACAATATCAATATCTAAACGTGCATGTCTTCGTACCAAGCAAAAACCTCAATATAGTCTCGTAACATCCGAACCAACCTTTCTTTAACACTGCTCTCAAGACCCGCTCCTATCTTGATCTCTTTTCTCGCCTTCACAGACTCCAAATTCACAACCTCAACTCGCTCTTCGTGGCGTATAACTCGATCTTCTGTTGTAGTAACTGACAAGTTCTCTCGGCACTTCACAATCTTCCTCACTTTCATCTTCGCTTGGTAGATCGATTATCAAGTCATATTTAGCACTAGCATAGTCAAGTATTAACTAGATTCGGAGTGATTTCGCAGTATCATGGGGGGTGTAAGAACACATAGCCTTTTGAAGGGTGATAAAGTAAAAGAAAGAAAACACAATCGAATGCAAAAGTCCAACGAATTTATTGAATGAAAATACGCAAACAACAAATAAAAACCTCGTGAACGAGCCATGATGCCCCTGCAAGGCACTAGGCTTTAGAGTTTATTGTTCAAAACATAGAAAATACTAAAAGCAAATAAACAAAAATAATTACTCCCGACTAAAGGAGATTGGTATGACGCCTTCGCCCCAATTCGTCGAGCCCACACCGGAGTTGGAAAGACCCACTTGTCGATGTCAAGTCTTTGTCGCCGCCCTCTATAGCATGAATTCTCCGGCCGATGCGATGAAGTTGGCCGGCACGCTCACGGCGTATCATCTCGACCTTGATAGTGAAGCCTAAACCGCCTTGTCAAACTTGAAAGGAAGATCTGTGAGCTGACCCCAAATAGCACTACCACCTTCTTCAACCGCAGCTGAGCATCTTCAATGAGGCCATTCTAGGAGGAGCTTGTGTAACTTCAGGGTAACAGGAGAGTCATGTGCATAACTCGAGCTGAAATTTCAAGCGTGGAGTCTCAAAGAATTCACCCCACCTCGAGGTATCGGAATGACCAGATGACCGACCATATACTCTTCTTCACCACATACGTAACAACCTTCCTTTCACCGCACTTCACTCGATGCAAGGTGAGGTACCGCCCCATGTATCCAAGGGCCCGCGTGTAAGAGTAAGTCGGACGGATGTCCATCACAAAGAAAGTGGAGTCAAAAGTCTCGGGAACCGACTTTGACGGGCGTAACAGCTCTCCAAGCATCGCTTAGAACCATCAAAAGCTCTCACAATGATGTCACGGTCTCGTAACCAACCCTTCGACGTCGAGGCGATCAAAAGCGCCTTCTAGAGGATATTCGTGAGCGTAACCTGTATCCACCAAAACATGAGATAATGTAGTACCTTGCATTCAATGTAGATGCAAGGCTTTGTTATGTTTCTTCCTACAGAGTCAAATCAAGATCGAGAAGCCTAGGCCGTCATGTACCAGCTAGCAATACAAACTTCAAACTGGTCAAGTAGTTCCAAGCACATGAGCATTCTTCGTAAACTTAACCAAAGCGTTAGCATGAGCCTCGAAAGCACAAGAGGCAAGCATGGAGATCTTGGACTTAGTTCTCCAACTCTCCACAACATTGTAGTCACTCTTCTTGATGATCTTCGAATTCTCCATTTCGCTTGGAGGAGTCTTCAAGAACTTCCTTTGGTACTTCCGTCGAAAGGTGATGAGTCACCGTTCTTTCCCATCACCGGGAAATTGGTCGAGTAGATGGAATGCGAGCTGAGTCGCGTGTCTTTGGAGGAGAGATATCCGAGAGAATACCCTTCCGGCTCGGTCACCTTACTAGATCCGTGATGTTGTCAATGGAATGGTAAGATCTTCAAAGGTCGTAGGTCTTGCTTGACGCCATGATAGTAAACATCACTCCATAATTCCAAGGGATAGCCTTGTCGAGGAATATGGAACCGGTCTTGGAGAAGTGATAATGAGAGGTGCCACTCTAGGCACGGATCGCAGAGAAATCCTTATCGTGTTAACATCAAGATAATCTTTCGGGAAGTCGCTCACCCCATCCGGGTTAATATCTTCGATAGGAATCTTGTAAATCGCTTGAACCAATACTTCACCATGTAATCATACTTTCCACTTGGCTGCCCCAAGGTATCCCATATGTATGGTTCGGTTTCATTCGCATCTTCGATCTTCAATTTAGACATATCTTCACACAACCGCATGTGTGGTTTCAAGAACAAGATCTCACGGTTATCCATCATGCACCGACACGCCTTCTCAACCAAGCACAACCATCGTGCAAGAGGGACACCAACGACAATTTTCCTGGCATCCTGATTGATACCTGCCAAAAAGTTCTTCTTAATACCATCGAGGAATGGTCAAGTCATCTATGTTGAAAACATAAGTATCATCACCAACAAAGATTGGAACTCTTGTCATGGTTAGGCATAGAGCGTTGATTACATTTTGAGTCTCAACAGAGGATCAAACTCAATCGCTTAGCTTCAATCATATCCCCGATCTTGTTCTTCGTGAGCCCAACAAGCTGTCGTCGCCCCGGCTATGGAGTGGTAAGCACACTTAGCATTAGGATTGTATTTGGAGAAGAAGTGTTGACATTCCGAGGAGGATCCTCAAGGTAATCACCGCCAACATGTGTTGCAAGGCTTGCGACAATGGCATGTTGATCTTCAGAATCGCCTGGCCGCTGCCTCGCTACTGCTGTCTCACCGAGGTTGGCCGATGTAGGATCGAGATTACAACCGCCCCACAGATTGAGCCGGTCGGTCTTGGCTCGGCTTTTCCGACCATACACAGATTGGCTTCTTTTCTTACCACCAAAAGATCTCTTCAAAGATTGATGATGACTCTACATGAATCTTCCCACTTTGATACCAAATGCGTCGCCCGTAAGTATCAACTCGTGAATCAATCAAGAGTTTCCAATCAAATGATTGAAGAACGGCCCCGACAATGTCCCCATAAACATATCAACCAACTCCCTATTGGACAAGGGTGGTTGAACTCACCGCTAGATCTCTCCACTCCGAGCATACCTTGAACTTCTCATCACGACCCATAGACATGCTTTGTAGTTGCACGCGAGTGGGTGTCAATTCAAAGATTGTACTTAATCGCCTATAGAAAGCATCACCAAATCACTCCAAGTACGGATACGGCCATTCTCTAGTCGATAATACCACTCCAACCGAGTTCCTACAAACCTCTTGAAAATAGTGCATCCACAACTTTCGTCATCGCGTGGGACCGATCTTCGACATAAGACTCTTGCAGACACTTGGACAAGAAATGCCATCATACTTGGCAAAATTAGGAACTTTGAACTTAGGGGAATCACAACACTGTGAACAAGACTCGGATCATCAAAATTCAGCCCGACATTTTCGATTTTCCACAAAGATTCAAACGGTCTTCAAGTTGCTTATACTTGTCATCTCCATCGTAGTACCGTCATCATCATAGTGTCTCTCTGCTCTTCTCAGCTCACTGGTTGCCTTCGCCATCACCCTTGTTACTCCCTTCATTCTGACATCTGTCGAGTACTCAATCCGACCGACCACTCTAGGACCACCTTGTAGGCCCCGCCCATGCCGAGTAGACCCACAACCTTCTTCTTCTTGTTGATGAGCTTCTTCGATCTTCTTGGCCTTGGACCAAGCCGGTGAACATCTCAATAAACCGAAAGATCAACTTGGAGATCTTTGATACTGCTCGAGAGCCATTTCGCTAAAATAAATAGCAAGAGGATAAGAAAACCAATCTCCAATGTACCGTGATGCAATGTTATGCTATGCTATGCAATGTTTATGCTAATGCTATGCAATGTTTTCAAGGACCTCTAGGATTTAAATTTGTTAAACAAGCAATGAACAAACAAATATTAGTTCTCTTTATTCTTTTTTTCTTTTAAGTACAAAGATAGTTCAAAGCAATAAAAGAAAACATAATATAAAGCTTCTAGTCTCCCATGGGCGCTTCCTCTTGGTGCTTAGATAGGCGCTGATGTTATGCCTCGTGAAGTAGCTTGGTCAACTCTAGCACTTTCTTCTCGCTTGCATAGCACCGAGCTTCAAAGGTATCCTCTCTTCTTTGTCAATCCAGATCTCTTCAAGTCTTCAAAATCGGTAGGCATATCGTGATGGAGAATAGTATAGGTACGCTCACCTATAGCAACAGTTCCATAATTACGTATAACAAGCGTGAATGGCATCATGAGGTTTCGAGCCCCGAGCGCACTCCATTTGAGGTAAGGCTCCCAAGGAGTGGGATTTTGGTGCCCCAAAGTCTTGGTATCGCCTTCTTTACCATGCCCCATGTGTATAAACCTTCGCTTGCACTCGAGATCGTGATTGTAGTCGAACACAACATCTGGAGAAGCATATCATGAGGACCATCTCTTCGAGCAAAACCAAACCGACGTAGAGCTAGAGAAGGGTTGTAAGTAATACCTCCTTATACCAAGGAGTGGTACATTAGGAATTCTCCACAACGCTAATGAAGATGAAGTCCTTTTGAGAGAAAAGACTCAACGGATATCCGAATGAGAGAGTGACATTAACCTGAGACCACTTCATCCTTTGTTCGCTCTTCAAAACTCGATGGAGGAAGGTGCGAAATAAACCACCGAAAGTAACACACAACACATGAGAGTGCCTTGTTCTTAGTAGTACGAGTATGGAGAGAATGTAGGATATCCCAAGTAAAGTAGGCATCGGATCGCGGGTAAGGAACAACTTGATGGCATTGACGCTATGAATTGATCCGAGTTAGGGAATAGAACCAAACCATAGATTAGCAAGGCCACAATGTTTTCGAATGCATGGAAACTCATAACTTTGAGGAATTCTCGCTTTCTTAATTAGGAACTTAGAAAGTAAACCCTTAACTCCGCCTCCTAGTTTCCCAATTGGCTTCAATGTCCGAGCGCTTAAGATGTAAGGCGATGCAATGTCTTCGCATTTAGGAACCTTTTCCAAACCTGAATGGCATTTGGTCAAGAATAGGTATCCCAAGCAGCTTAGAGAACTCTTCTAAGGTAGGAACCAACTGATAGTCCTGAAATGTAAAGCAATGGTGTTTTGGATCAAAGAACCGAATAGACATGCATCATATCTTCTTCAAAACCGAGATAACCAAATCAAGTAGATAACCATGTCTTTGATGAACCGAGCATGGTCGGAATTTCAAACCAATTTTTGAAATGAGAAGGTATACCCATAAAGTTGATTCTGGATAGTCTTTCTTGAAGCCATAACACCTACAAAACAAAGCAAAGATAAATCCCTAGGTCCTTGAAATGGTTAGAAATGATATGCAATGCGAATGATGTTATGATGTCATGTATAGCACACACAAACAATTCACACAATGAGCCTATGGTTTAAGGCTTGCATGAGGTCTAGGTGATTACCCCACCAAAAGTTCGAGTTGGTTCATCCGGCCCTATAATAGTAACCAAGTTCTAGGAATCTCACATCATTGATCTTCGTAGGCGCTATTTCAATATTTACTACCAAGTGGTCGAATCGAAATGTCCCAAAAGTCTCGATCTCAACGAGCGAGCATCGAGTATCAACCAACCTCGGTTCACAAAGCCGCCATCTCACTACCTTCTAATGGCCAAGATGGGTCAATTAAGGTTCTAAAAGTTAGTTACGCTTGATGACACCACGCAGAAGCCAAATACTATCCTCAACTTGAAATGAGGAGCACGGACAACCAAAGTGTCACGCTAACGTAGCCATCATGTCGACCGCTTTGTTATACGCCTAGCTACCGCAATGATCTAATGCCACTTACCTAAAAGGAAACCCTGATCCGTGCGATCCCCAACAATATAATACCCAAGCAACCCTTAAAGATAAAGCATACAACCAAACAGAAGCAATAAAAGTTATCTAGAAATCCCTAAGGCAATTCTCTTTGTGTTTCCAGAGTCGCCAGCTCAGAATACTGAACCGACTTTTTAGGATTTTTTTGTATCCAAATGTGCGGATAGCAAGAGTCGCCACCGACTTTTATTTTTATCCAATTAAGGGAAGGTAAAAGTACAGAAAAAGACCTTCGTTAGATTCTCGGTACGAGAATGGTTATGAAAAGGGAAGGTATTAGCACCCTTTCCATCCGTAGTTATCTACTGCTCTTAGTTGCTTTATAGATCACTTTGAAAAATTTGTGCTTTCTGTGTGTTTGAAAGATATTTTGAAAAGGCATTTCGCTTTGACTTTGTAATGATTCATGTAGGAATGTATACAAAGTGTTCGGAAATGTTTCGCTTTTGAAAGAGTTTTGAACTTTGAAAAGTGTGAGGTGTAAAGTATTCGATTCGAGCAAGCAACTAGGAGACTTATTACCCACTTTAATTTGGTCGTTGTATTTTACATTCCTTTGAATAGCGCTTAGCCATACCATTAGTTAGTAGGTAGCTCCATCTGGATGTAAGCGGACAATCAAGGGACATCGTATGGTCATAAGGCAACTCTGTAGGAAGTATCCTAGCACATTCGCGACTATCATCATTTTTCGAGGCGATAATCGAGGGTCAAGATCATGTATTCGGAGGCGACATCGTGGTCTATGATCTTGTATCAAGGGACTATGATGATTTGATTGAAGGCACCAGGTTAGAATACCCCACGCTCGAGGGACACGACTGCTTTTGAATCTGAAGGCAACGAGAGAATTACCCTAAGCGGTGTATGTGTGTGTTGATTTTTAATATTTTATCTTGAAATTAGTGTGAGCTCGTTGATTGTTATCTTGCCATACACGCCAGTTACTAGCAATTGATGAGTGCGGAAAGTAAAACGCGAATGTAAAAGTGAATGTAAACCTACGCTATTACATGGCTTTCAAGGATACATAATTAAAATGCGAAAGTAAAAGTCCTAAATTAAACTATTACATCCCATGAAAGCTACATTATTGGAAAAATAAAACAGTAAAAGAAATCGTCTGAATCGGAATAACCTGTGAAAAGGTAAGAAAATCTGAAAATATGATGAAATCGAACAAAAGGAAAATGTTAGTAAAAATGCAAATTTTAATATGGAAAAATTATCACATACTGGAAATAAGATAAATAAACTATAATAATTTTTTGGGAATTTTTGGAAAAGGTTTAATAATTAAAATGCAATTTATAATGTTTTAAATGCAAAAATAAGAATAAAATAAATATGCATGCAAAATTATATTTTTAATTTATTAAATTAAATAAAGGTTTTGTGAAAATATCCGTGAAAAGAAAAAATGTTTTATTTTTTAATGCGTAATAAAAAATAGAAAACAATTAAAATATGATAGAAATATTAAATAATTAGGAAAATATGAAAAAAATTTGAGTTTTGTAAAGAAGTAAAAGGATTGTCTGAACCAGGAATCGAACTGGGGACATTCCTCTCAAACTTTGAAAACCACATGCCGACTAACCGAGCTGAAGGCCAAGATCGTTTGGAAACGGAGGAGTTTAAACATAACACATATCTTCCTACTTTCCGCCAAGGCCATCAGTCGCCTTCTTCATTTTGAATTTCAAGCCATATTTGCTTCTTCCATGGACGCTATACGCCCCCGCTAAAACACAAATGCAACACACATAATATAAATAAATTCTAAGACCATGGTTCGATTCCGCATATCATTCGAATGCAATGGTATAGGTCCTATGGTCCAATTTTTCCTATAGAAACCTAAATCAGGTCGAAAACCCTAATCATGGTAACACACGATTTCGCCATGAAACCAATCAAAGTGCCTTAAAGTTTGTAAGCTTCTCACCAAACACAAAAACACAATCAAAACAAGTTAATAATGCATGAATATGAGAAATCGAATTTGAAATTTCAAGAACAAACCAAATTTGCTTTCAATGATTCTTGATGGTTTTGGACAATGTAAAGGTCTGGATCGATCAGGAGATGCCAAGGAATGTGTTTGACAATTAAAATTGATTGAAAACTACGGAAGTATGATCACTACTTGTTGCAATGCACGCTTTTTGAGCTTCAATAAGGTTTCTCCACCCGCTTTTTCTACCCTAATTCTGGTGGCATGAGTCATGTATATATAGTAGAAGGATTCGTAGTCGATTTGAGAAAGAATCATTCACTAATCAATGCAAATCAAATTTGATCTTGTACAAAATCAAATTTTCATATCTTTGATCAATTTTCAATCAAATCTTGCCATATCCATCCAAATTTCAAATTTGTCTGCTTTATTGAGTTGCTTGGTGCTAAGGAAAGAGAAAATCAATTTGCAATTAATTTTGATTTTATATTTTATTTTGAATTTAATTTGTATTTAAATTAATAAAATCCAAATTAAATAGAAAATAAAATAAAATTCGTGTCATTGCCTTGATGTTCCAAATTGTATGAGGAACAAGTTTGGATGAAGAAAAGTAAGCCCATTTGCAAAATATTTGATTTTTTGAAGTAAACTTTGTGCATTCTTTCAAAATCGCCCAACTTGTGAATGGTGTAACTTGCTCAATTTTCCACATTTTTGAGAGTTCTTGGACTTTTGAAAGCTCTAGGAGTCCCTCTAAACAATGTCTTTGGTTTCACTTCAATTGGAGTTACCATGCTCAATATATGTTCAAAACAAAAAGTTGACTTTTGTTGACTTTGAAAAGGACTCAGAATGTTTCGAAGCTATACCTCTCAAATGAAGCATTTTTGGACATTCTTGTGAGACATGAAGTTGTAGAGAATTGAATTTCCTTCAAACAAGAGGTGGTGGAAAAATTTCTAGAAAGTATGAGAAAGTTATGATCACCAAAGTTCACCGACTTTTCACCTAAACCCTAATTTAGAAAGTTTGACTGAGCAAATCTTGAGTTTTCTTGATGAATCATGATCAACCCTTGATCAAATGATGAATGTAACTTCAAAATGAGGATGTTGACCAAAAATCAAGTTTTGATCAGATGTTGACCACGCTGACTTTTGACCAATACAACCGATTTTCAACCATCCGAGCAATCTCGAGGAAATTGGACTTGTGAAGCTTGAAACTGACATGGAGAATCTTTGAAGCATATGAGGAAGCATGAAAACCATTGGAAGTTAGAAGTCCATCCGATTCGAGGAATGCCAAACCCTAGTTTGGGTCGATTCAGATAGAGAAAGGCTCATCCGATCAACTCTCGAGGAATCCTCGAGTAATGGATGTATGGAATGTCTTGAGAAATATGAGGGCAAATTTTGGGGTATGACAAGATGCATGTTTGGGTGTCGTAAATCAAAGATCAACATCGCCGCCGATCGATGGAACCGTTGTTTGTTCCGAATGGAAATGATGGCATTTCAATGGATTTTGTGTCTGGGTCCGAGGACAGAAGTACCGTGATTCTATTTGGGTTATTGTCGACCGATTGACAAAGTCTCGCTTCACTTTATTCGATAAGAATGGATTATCCGATGGAGAGGTTCAAGAATTGTATGTTGAGAGGATTGTAAGTTTGCATGGTATTCCGTCTAGCATTGTGTCGGATAGAGATCCGAGGTTTACTTCTAAGTTTTGGACAGATTGCAAGAAGCTCGGGTACTAAGTTACGATTGAGTTCCGCATATCATCCGCATGTATGGTTAGACGGAGAGGACGATTTAGTCGTTAGAGGATTTGTCGAGGCTCGTGTGTTGAGAGAAGTGAGCTCGATAGCTATTTGTCGTTGATAGGTTACTACAACAATAGTTTTCATTCGAGCATCGTATGGCCCGCTTGAAGCATTGTATGGCAGGAGGTGTCGAACGCCGCCAGGTTGGTATGAATTTGGAGAAAGTGTGATTGGGCTTGAGATTGTTCAACAAACTTTAAAGATCAAGATGATCTGTGAGAAGATGAAGGCTTCGTAGTCGCCGTAAAAGTTATCATGATAAGAGAAGGAAAGTCGATGAAGGACTCGATTCGAACTTTTCGCCTAAGGTATGTTTTGAGGACTAAAACTCTTTAGTGGGAGAGTTGACACCCGATTTAATTCAAAAATTAAATAAATAGGAATTTAATTATTTAATTAATTAAAGGCTTGATTATTTATATTTTCGGAATTAATGGGATTAATTTAAGAAAAGAAGAGATGGAGGTGTGAGGTGTAATTAGGGGTGTGAGGAGTAAATTACTCTACTCTTACTAATTACCATTTATTTTATTTTATTGGAATAAATAAAGGAACATTAAAAGGAGTATATAAAGGAAAAGAAATAAAAATAGTTTTTTGGAGAAAAGTCATTATACGTAGAATTGGAGAAGAGAAGAGAAGAGAGGAAAAGCCGACGCCGAGAGTAATCGAAGATCATCGCGAGGTAAGGGGTGATTTCGTTCGGTTAATATGCCTTATAGGTTTTGGGAATCAAAGGGATAATTGGGTATGTTAGGAAGTTTGAATGTTGATGATTATAAGTTATGGAAATAAACCCATTTTGTGTTTGTTTGGAATTAGGATCATTTGTATGTCAAATAATTGATAGGAATGAATAAACCATGTTGTGTGATGTTATAATGGTGTGAAATGATCATGAAATAGTGTTCTTATCGTCCCAATTGCACTTGAAAGTTCGAAATGATAATGGATGCAAAATGTCACAAAAGTTGCGTAAAATGATGTTATAGATCGGGAACCGCCCTGGGAGGAACCGAGTTCAAAGTGTTAAATTGGCCAAATTGGGATTTTACACTTCAGAACCGTTCTCAGATAGGTAGGAACCGGTTCTACACAAAACCAGAGCGAGTATTTTCCAAAAATTTCCAAACTTCAAAACTTCATATTTTCTAAACCAGAATTCGATTCGAAAGTGCCGTCAAGTTATTTTTAAATTTAAAATACTACCTTTTGAAAAGAGAAAATATTCTTTGCTAAAATTATTTTAAATATAGTCGAGTTCCCGATTTTGAAAAGAGTGATTAATTAAGGATAATGGGAAATTAATATGAATGGCCCGAGTTATCGGATGAGTACTAATGCTTACAATGTTGTGTTGATTATTCACTATGATTGAATGCGATACATTGGTGATTGGCAATAAGTGAATTATGTTGAGATCATAACTCGGAATTGGTTTAGATTGTTTGACAAGTTGAATGGAGATTGACGCTCATGTGATGTTTCTTTCCTCGTGGTTTATTCATGATTGTATTGGTATCATGTGTTATTGTTATTATATATCGTGATAGTCTTACCGATTGAAGAGTAAGCGCTTGGCATGTTTATGCTTTGTGATAATTTAATTCATGATTATGTTATTATCATGTGATCGATTGGTATGGCGCTTATGTGGAATTATGTTGTTATCATATCCGTTGAATCGATGTTGCATGCTTTATGATGCATGCATAAACATTTGTTGATTTGGTTCATTCCCATTGTGCGGAAGTGAGCTTGCAGAGCCAATGACTTACCGGTGCAGGTAGTGAGGCTAGATTTCGACCCAATGGTCAGGCGAATCATGGATTACACGCCTTCCACGAGTAAACGGAGTAGTAAGGTGAACGCGTTCACGCTTTTGGTACCACATGCATAGAGTCGCATTGCATATGGATTGTAACATGCTAGGATGGATTCCGTTGCAATTTCCATTGTTTATTTTATCCATGTTCATTGTGTGAACCGCCTTGTGAATTGATTATGATTTGTGTTTGGTTAATGGATTAACGATCCGATTATTCTGCTGCATTTTAAAACGATAATGCATGTTATATTGAATTGAAATCTCACCCTTACTTTAACCATTTCAGATCCGTGATTAGTCGCTTGAGTTGGTGAGGATAGCTCTAGAGTCGAGTCGCTAGTTAGTCCGCTGTCGTTGTCGTGCTCGTAGATGTAACACGGGGAAACGGTTGTTTGAATCCTTTAATGGATATTTTTAATGGTTTTGAATCATGTTTGATGTTATGTCCTGAATAATTATGGATGTTGTATTCGGATCCGTTATGTTTCATTTACCGCTAAACATAACCTTAAGTATGTTTCATTTAATGATTTTTCTTCAGGAAAGCATGACAACTGCTCAAATATATTAAAAAATTGTGATGCCTCTTGATATGTGTTATATACTCGATTATTATTTATAAAATCGCGGTAATTAGAAGGTGTTACAATGCAGGATAGGTTTCATGGATTGATCTTCATGATGTTCGCTTTTCTTCAAATTATTGTATCCGATAGGCTTCATGGATCGAGAGCATGTGCTATGGAATGAAAACGAAGGGATGTGTTCGCAAAGGCTGGGTGAATCAAACGAAAGGGATGTGTGAAGCAATTGAGATTATACATAAGTAGACGGGGAAGCATGAAGGAAGAGAGAAGAACTTTTGGTGTTCCATTACAATTTGAATTTTGATGAAGAGAAAGATAATGAATTGGTATGGGAAAGAAAGTCGCTTGGTATTCCGATATTGAAATTGGTCAAGTTATGATCACGTTGCAAAACTAATTATTCCAATTGGTTTGTTTATTGTAAAAAAGGATAAAATTTAAAAATGGGAATAAATTGTGGGAGTTTATTGTTAAAAAGAAAAAAATAAAAAAATGGGAAAAATTGTGGGAGTGACACATCAGATTCAAATGAATGTGGTGCAATCATTTTATAAAGTTACTTTATTACCCTTAAAGAATAGACCAAATAGGATTTTTTTTAGTTCGGATTTTGTGGTAAAATCCAGGTACTTTCATTTTTATAGATTATAATAGATAATAGATTAAAAAAAAATTTGGTAGTTTTAAAATTCAGAATTTTGTCCTCTATCTCAAATTAACACTAATGAAATAAGTGTTGATTAAGAAATTAGTTGTTGATTAAGTGTTTGAAAAATGATTTAGTAGGTCTGGATTAATGAATTATGTGTTAACTACGTATTCATCAAGTGTTGATTAATCTGATATTGATAAAGTGTTGTTGTAACAAGATTGGAATATGAATGACAAAATTTATGTTTATGTAACATCAATATGTGTCAGTTAACTTTCCAAAATATATTTGAAAAGTTGTAATGGTTAAAATAGACCTTTTAGAGAACAGGTGTAATGCTTTACAATTGAAGCAATGTAACAATTCACGAACAAAATTTTTTAAAGAGTTGTTTTTTTTCACTAAAGGACATAAGTTTCTATATAAATAGAGACATTTCTTAGGCATTGCAAAGAGATGAAAATTGTATATTTCAAGTGCCAAAAATCATATCTACGTCATTCTTTTATTTTTCTAATGCACGAGAATAAATGAAGAAACTTTATTCGGTAAGATATCGTTGATCGATATGTTTAATGTGAATGTGCGATTCATGTTAAGGTTTCCAAAGTATCTTGAAAGGGATTCGTCCTATAACTCATTTGCATCCAATTTGCCTAAATTGGTGGGAGCGAATCGAACTTAAAACTTAGTGTAAACACACGCTTTGGAAATTATTTTATGCAATTTTTCCCTACCGTTTTCATCTTCTTTTGTTCAGGTTTAGTAATAGACCCCCAACACAAGATATAACAATCTTTAGATTCGATTTTCGATTTTAATCTATATTTTATTTATAATTAATATTAAAGTATGCAACTTTCAATAAAGATACACAATTAATTGATTTATTTGATAGAATTTTGAATAGAGATACAATATCCTCTCGTGTTTCGTTTGTGAATGAAAAAAAATTTGGAACATAAAATTGAAGAATTTCATGTTTTATATTTAAAAGGTATATCTTTACCGTACAGTAGCAACCATGTTTTTGGATGTGTGATTAGAGCTGTCAAAATGGCTATCCAGCCCTAAACGGGTTGGTCCATGTCTCGCTTTTTAGGATCCTCAAAAGCCTATATTTAAATGAGTTCGATTTTTACAACTCAGGCCTAGCTCTATCTGGGCTGCGGGCTACTCGGTCCTTAATGGGCCCATGCCCTAAACATGCCCATTTCTTAAAAAAAATAATTTTTTCTCTTTATTTTTGTAAGTAACCATACAATTGCATGCATAATACTTATATATATATATATATATATATATATATATATATATATATATATATATATATATATATATATTAAATTTCATATCCAAAATTAAGATTTCTAAATAATTCATATAAGTTAACAATTAAAATGTAAAATAACACATTAACTTAATTCAAACTATCCAAAATACATCACAAATTATTCAATATAGTACACAAAAATAAATAATTTATTCCAATAAATTTTAAGTTATAAATATTCATGACAATTATAATTTTATAACAATAAATTGTTATAAAATTTTATAAAAATTATAGGATTAAATATATAAACCCCCTGTAATGTTAGCGAGATTCGCATTCGACCCTTGTAAAATTATTTTTTTCAATTACCCCTATTATTTTTGGGTACCCCTAAGCGTGTAAAATCGGAGCGAAACGAGGGGGGTAAAGCAAAATATATATATTTTACGAGGGGGTAAAATTTTCGCTTAGGGTGCAAAAGACTTAGAATTTTAACATTTCAAGGGGGAGATTAAAAAAAAAACATTATCAGGGTCTAAAATGAGAATTCGCTAACATTACAGGAGGATTTATATATTTAACCCAAAATTATAATTTGAAAAGGATAAATTCTAATTATATTTAAAAAAATATTTTTGTCGAGCCGGTGGGCTACCCATAGCCCATACGGATTGACCCATATTTTTTAGGATTTTTTAAAACCGGACTAAAAAAGGCTTAAAAATAAATGGACTTGAAAAATAAGTCTCAAATCCTAACTTTTTTCGGATCTGATGGATCAATCCATAAACTTCGACCCATTTTAACAACTGAACATGTGATACATATAACTTTGCCACCATTATTATTTTATCTTGATAGCATAAACACTTACCTAATTTTAATATTAATTTTTCATTGCCGTAATGTAATTGAATTTGTACATGCCGAACGTATACATGGCTTAATGGCAAAGTTTTATTTTAGTCTTCTTTGTTCATATACACTCTATGTATATATGGTTTGTTTTGATGATAGTGAAATCACTCAAATGGAGTGTAACAAAAACAACTGCATTCTATTCTATTACTGAATGACAATCTAGAATTCTTTCCCTGTAATTTTTAATTACTTATATTACTTGTTCACTATTGTCATTGATCTTCCTGCGCCAATATATACGCTGTTTGGCAACACTGTTCTTCCTGCGCCAATAGATATTATCTAGCAATTTAATTTTAAAATGAAACAGTGGACTGATGTATATATTTTGTGTGTACATAATATGAATATTGGTATATGGAATTTGTTCTGGACTGCCATAACACATGTCAGATAGGTCACTCTACCACGACTTATAACAATCCGTTATGGTTCAATAGCGTATTGAGGGCTTTTATCTCGTCATCCAGTGTCCTCTGCTCGACGCATGTCGAACAGATCCATCCAGCTTGTTTCGCTGAGGGCCATGCCCGTTATGTTCCTTCGTCGACACAACGTTAGTTTTGTGCATCGCGTCGATTTGACCAAGTCACCAAATAGCTATATCCACTAATTCGCATATCTAGGCCCAAATATAACAACCAAAGGAGGATCCTCTTAAGATCATTATATAAACCTCATACCTTCGAGGGCAAGGTATCACTTTCTTACTCTAAAATCCTAATACTCAATATACTCCATAAACATTTGCTTACTTTAGCATCGGTGCCCTGTGTACACCACCCTCCTCATCACCAACATTTCGGCGATTCGCCGCTCCTACCGCCTTCGCCCGATCAACAATTCATATCACATGCCGTCTGTGGAAGATATCTTCACCATCTTCGCTCATCACCAAGAAATCAGAAGATCAAAGATACCTCAAAATTTCCAACAAGATGGCTGAGAATAACGATCGGTTCCTCTCCAACAAGATCGTCCTCTCGCCTGTCCAAAAGACAAAAGGGAATGACACCCTTCCTCATCTTGAGGACTTCGTAGAAGACAGGGACGGAAGGACTGCCTCCCCCGACTCAGACGATGCTCGCGATCAAGATTCCATCTTGGATAACCAGAAATCCATGAACCAACTTGAAGACATTGTCACCAATCATCCCCAGCACCATTGCCAACGAACATAAATCCAACTCGCCGCAATCCCCGCCTCCTCAACAATACCACAACCTTTTCCAAAGAACGCCAACATATCGAGGCCCTGGAAAAGAACCGTCCTCCGTCTCCACCTCAGAGATCAAAGACATTCATTTCCTGCAGCCCCTCGCCGAGAAGACCTGCTCGTAATCAAGCTCACCCCGACCAATCTTTTCCGAAAAAGAGGGGGCATACCCCCTAGGAAAAATTGGGGATCTCCTTCACACAAGAAGACGAGGAATGAATCACATCGCTCCCGCGATCGTTCCCCGTCGCCCATACCAAGACAAGAAAGGGACCTCTCTCCCCATCACGGAAGAAACAACCGCTCTATCTCCCTCTCCCCCTATCGAAGTGATGAAGACGAGCACCATGGTCCCTTATGTCGGGCTATCATGAACATCCCTATTCCCTCCGGTCTAGAAAATCCCCCTAGGATCGGACAGTACGATGATACCACCGACCCAGACGAGCATATCAAAAACATCGATGTCTTACTCGACTATCGAGGAGTTCGAAGGGCCATCATGTCGTTTATTCCCTATGACCCCAAGGAAATGGGTCATGTCTTGGTACAAAAGTTCACCCATGGGTCGGTCATCTTGAAGCACCGAGACTATTCTTCAAACACTTAACCGCCTCCCGGCGCCACCCAAAGTCGGAGGCATCCCTAGAAGCTATCATCTAGGGAAGGAAGAATCATGAGCATACATCGAGAGGTTTAATCAAAGAAGTCGCCCAAGTTTCAACCACACATGAAGAAAATATCTCCTCGAAAGAGGATTGCGCCCGCAGTTGACTTTATTTGAGGCTATGGGATCGAGACCCCATCTAAGCCGGATGTCTTCCTTCTCAAGGCTCAAGCATATCCGCTTGAAGAAAACGAGGCCAACTATGCTTGCGCACCGACATGTAGAGAATGCCAAGGGTACAAAGAGCGAAGACACCTCGACATCTCGTCGAGGGGGAGAGATAAGACGAGAGGATAAACCTCATAATGCTAGAGACCACAAGGGGAAAATCGGTCGATTCAGCGACTATATCCCTCTCACCACATCTCAGGAACGAATCCTAACCGATCGCGCAACTCCGAGTTCAAACAAGTACATTTCCACAGCACCGCTAAACCGGGGACCGATAAAAGAAAACATTGCAAATTTCATATAAGTCACGAGCACGTGATTGACGACTGCATCCACCTGAAAGATGCAATTGAGATCCTAATTAGAGACAGACATCTCAAGCAATACAAAAAGAAGGAGAGTACAAAGGAGGAAGCTCCCTCGTCCAGCAAGGTCGAGGAAGAAAAACCTATCAAAGAGTCCTTCATGCCCGTGGATATGAGTATATATGTGCCAAGACTTCATCTTTCCCGACTCGACACAATCAAGGTATTGCCCCATAACCCTCGAGTCCTTCCCCGCGGCCATGGTCATCGAGTTCACCAAGAACTCCATCGGATCATTTAAAAGAAGGTTTGACGACCTCGTCAAGACAAGTTTAGATCTGGGCGCCACCCTCGACAAGATTCAAGGCAAGTCTCACCCACTGGCCTTTTACGAAGAGGAGCTACTTAGGGCACCCCAAATGAAAATATTCCTCTGCTCGTACGTGTTAGGAAGGCGAACTTCGACGTGAGGAGAATTCTTGTCAACCAGAGAAGTACGACCGATATCATGTACACTCAGCTCTTCCGCACGTTGTAACTCAACGAGACCCACCTGACTCTACATATTGGCTCGGATCTGTAGAGATTCAACGGATCCACGATGAAACCATGGGGGTATGTATAGCTGATCGTGACCTTCGATGTCAGGGAGACTGTCAGGCCGATCAAAACCCAGTTCCTGGTCGTCGACTGCCCATCCCTATATCAATGCATTTTTGGCAGACCCACTCTTGCCGAGCTGATTGCAGTACCGTCCACATTCCACCTGAAGATGAAATACTACACTGCAAATGGGCAAGTGGCAACCTTGCATAGAGATATTCAGGAAGCCCGAAGATGTTTCGAGACATCCTCGAAGGGCATGGACTCTATCAATCTCCAACCGCAGTCAGAGGCAGAGTCGATTTCCCTGAAAGCTCACATAGGCCTGGGCCCTTCCCTCGGGTCGATGCCATTGACCGCGACATCCGTTTGGAACTCGAGGACTCGGCAGAAAGAAAGAGGAAAGGTAAAGCACCAATAATCGAGGAAGACTCACCTATTCCCAACATCTTGGAATAAACCGTCGTGCAACACATGCGATCGATCCCAGATGGCGAATTTGAGCTCGTGTCGCTCGGTGAAGACCCCAACAAAGGAGTCAAGATAAAGGCATCTTCCGCACTTTCCTGGAACCAACTCAAAGCATGCCTGAAGGACAACGCGGACCTCTTTGCCTGGAGCACAGTAGAAATTCCCGGACTCAACCAATAGGTGGCATGCCACCATCTGACAATTGATCCCGCCCTTAGGTCCGTAGAGCAACAGGCGAAAGGGTCCCTTAAAACCGAGCCGCTGAGAAAGTCATAGGACCTTCTAGAGGCCAACTTTATTTCAGAAGCCAAATATACTACTTGGTTGTCCAACCCTGTACTTGTCAAAAAGAATAATGGAAAATGGCGACGTAAGGCCGACATTCGATATCAATAAGGCATGTCCCAAGGACGCTTATCCCCTACCTAACATTGATAAACTCGTCGACAATTCTGCAAGTTTCAAATTGCTTTCGTTCATGGATGCCTATTCTGGATATAACCAGATTCCCATGGCCAAAACAGACAAAATTTATACGGCCTTCATGATCGAATCGGGAAACTATCACTACAATGTGATGCCATTTCGTCTGAAAAACATCGACGCGATATACCAACGAATGATGAACAAGGTCTTCAAGGGCGACATCGGAGACATGCTCGAAGTGTATATGGACGATATGATCGTAAAATTCCAAGGGGAAGTCGATCACGCCTTACACCTCAGGAAAGTCTTCGACCAAGTGTCATACCCCAAAATTTGCCCTCCATCTTCTCCAGATATTCCATACATCCATACTCAAAGATTCCTCAAGAGTTGATCAGACAAACTCTCTCCTAGACAATCAACCCAAACTAGGGTTTGACATTTCTCAGATCCAGATGGACTTCTAACACCTCCAATGGTTTTCATGCCTCCTCATATGTTTCAAAGATTCTACATGTCAAGTTTCAAGCCTCACAAGTCAAGTTTCCTCAAACAATTGCTCAGATGGTTGAAAATCAATTGTATTGGACAAAAAGTCAACTGTGGTCAACATACAATCAAAACTTCTGATTGTTGGTCAACATCCTCATTTTGAAGTTACATTCATCATTTGATCAAAGGTTGATCATGATTCATCAAGAAAACTCAAGATTTGCTCAAAAGTCAAACTTTCTAAATTAGGGTTTCTAGATGAAAAGTCAACCAAACTTTGACTGATCATAACTTTCTCATACTTTCTCATAAATTTTTCCACCACCTCTTGTTTTGAAGGAAATTCAATTCTCTACAACTTCATGTCTCACAAGAATGTCCAAAAATGCTTCATTTGAGAGGTATGGCTCAAAACATTACTGTGTCCTTTTCAAAGTCAACAAAAGTCAACTTTTGTTTTGAGGATATATTGAGCATGGTAACTCCAATTGAGATGAAACTAAAGACATTGTTTAGAGGACTCTTAGAGCTTCCAAAAGTCCAAGAACTCTCAAAAATGTGGAAAATTGAGCAAGATACACTATTCAAGTTGGGGAATTTTGGACAATTGCACAAAAGGACATAATGGTCAAAATGCAAAATTTTCCAAATGGGCCTATATTCTTTTGATCCAAACTTGTTCATGACATTATTCTTGACCCATAAATGCTTGGCCATGGCAATTTTCTATTTTATTGATTTTATTTTGAATTTTAGAACATTTAATTCAAAATTAAATTATATAAAATATGAAAATAATATATTTTTCCAAAAGGGCTGATTTTATATCTTCCTTGAAGTCCAAGATAGCCCAATACACTTGCCAAATTCGTGCTTGATCATGCATTGAAGAGGAAATCAAATTTTTTCAAGAAAATTGATTTTATTTGAAAAATATTGAATGCTCCAAATCAAATCTTTTTTCACTCTTTTTTTCTCTCCAAATCCTCTCTATAAATAGCCAGCATTGTGCACATCAAACAACACGAAACCCTAGCTCAAGAACCAACCCTTATTTTGCCAAAATTTTCCAAGAAACTTGAAAATCAATTTTATTTTCCGTAAAATTTCAATCCTTTCCACCATCCATTCTGCTCTGAGGTTCCCAAAGAACCCATCCGCACTCTTTACTTCAAGCCAAGGCACCTTAATCGCATTTCACATCAATTCCGATTTGGTATTTTTTCATGAAATCGAATTCATAATTCCATGTATTGCTAACAATTTTGTGTGTTTATTTGAATTCGTGATAATGATTAGGTCACATTAGAACCATTACATGCAAGTTTCCACGAGAAATCCAAGCATGCCATTGTTGTAGCTTTTAGAGTCGTGAGTTTCGAATCATAAGTTCTGCGCCAAGCTTTCAGATACGAGGATAGCACCATCGTTCGCAAGGATCGAATTAGTCGATCCGGGCTTTTATCTTGCTTTAAATGTTGCGCTTGTGTTTTAGGTTGATATGCAACGGAGAATATGACCGAGCCCTAGCTCCTGCGGACTCCCTGCTGAAAGTTTGACAACAAGGGTGCGCTTTGGCTTATTCCGATTCGTCCATTCCATCCAACTGGGGCCCGCGGCTGACTGTGTTTGATTTTCAAAATATCCATGACACGTGATCACTCATATTCTATTATTTTCAATCTTTCCAACATCAAATGCCATGTGTCCGTTGGTTAAGGTCAGTATGTGCAAAGATCCTCTCCTGTGGTCACGAGTTCGATTCACCTGGACCGTTCTCTTTTCTTTTTCCAAACTTCAACTTTTTCAGTACTTTTCATATTTTTATTTATTTTAATATTTGCATGTTATTTTAATTAATTTCATATTTTTATTTCTGCATTAAAAAACCATCAAAAATTATTTTTCTTTTTACAGTATTTTCATAAAATGTTTATTTAATTTATAAAATTAAAAAACTTAATTTTGCATGCATATTTATTTTTATTCATAATTTTGCATTTTAATTACTTTTAATTCATTTTTAATTATTAAATTACATCCAAAAAATCCCAAAAAATTATTTTAGCATATTTATACTATTTCCAGCATGTAATAATTTTCTCATATAAAAATTTGCATTTTTACTAACATTTTTCTCTTATTCGATTCATCTCGTATTTTCCGACTTCACATTCCTTTGCAGGTTATTCCGATTCAGACGATTTTCTTATCGTTTATTTTTCAAATAATGTAACCGCCTATGGATGTAATAGTTTAAATTAGGATTTTATTTTCCTGAAGTTTAAATTATGTATCCGCCTCAAAGCCATGTAATAGCGTAGACATTTACCTTCCGCACTTTTACTTTTCGCATTTTAATTTCCGCACCCTATCAATGCTAGTAACTAGGTGTGTATGGCAAGATAAAATTGAACATAGCCCACTAATTTCCAAGATAAACTATCTGAAATCAACACACTTTTCACACACACCCCTTAGGTAATTCTCTCTCGTTGTCTTACTAATTCAAACAATGGTCATGTCCTCGAACGTAGAGGTATTC
This sequence comes from Vicia sativa, assembly GCA_021764765.1. NCBI lineage: Eukaryota > Viridiplantae > Streptophyta > Magnoliopsida > Fabales > Fabaceae > Vicia > Vicia sativa. Next base: position 267,083,774 of record CM038792.1, read on the forward strand.
TAGCACCGCTGTTTCAAAACAAATCATCATAGTCCCTTCGATACAAAGATCATAGACCCACGATGTCGCCTACGAATACATGATCTTGACCTCGATTGTCGCCACGAAAATGATGATAGTCCTTCGAATGTGCTAGGATACTCCTACAAGTTGCCTCTATGACCATCGATGTCCCTTCAATGTCCTTTTACATCCAACGAATGGAGTTACCTACCAACTAATGGTATGGCTAGCGCTATTCTAAAGGAACGAATAATAATAAAACGACCAATTTCGGTAGGTAATAAAGACTTTAGTTGCTTGCTCTATCAAAATGCTTTTCACACTCACACTTTTTCAAAGTTCAAACTCTTTTCAAAACAAAACATTTCCTAACACTTTGTATATATTCCTACATGAATCATTACAAAGTCAAAGTAAATGCTTTTTCAAAACATTTTTCAAACACACAGAAAGCACAATTTTCAAAGTGATCTATAAAGAACTAAGAGCCCGTGAGATAATCACGGATGGAAAGGGGTGCTAATACCTTTTCATAACCTTCTCCCTTACTCAATCTAACGAAGGTCTTTTTCTCGTATTTTACCTTCCTTAATTGGATAAAAATAAAAGTCGGTGGCGACTTGCTATCCGCATATCATTGCGATACAAAAAAAAAAGTCGCCCACCGACATGTAATCCGCGACTACTGGGACACTTAAAGAGAGAATGCCTAAGGATTTATAGATCACTTTTACTACTTTCTGCTTGACTTGCTTGCTTTACTTTTAAGGGTTGCCTGTATTATATTGTTGGGGATCCTACACCGGATCCGGGTTTCCTTTAAGTGGCATTAGATCATCGCGACCGCTAGACGATAACTAAACGGTCAACATGATGGCTACGTTAGCGTGACACTTGGATGTTCCGATACTCTTCATTTCCAAGTCGAGGATAGTATTTGGCTTCATGTGGTGTCATCAAGCGCTAACTAAACTTTTAGAACCCTAATTGACCCATCTTGGCCATTGAAGGTAGTGAGATGGCCGACTTGGTGTAGACCAAGGTTGGTTGATACCGATGCTACGCATATCGAGATCGACTTGGGACATTTTCGTCGACCACTTGGTAGTCGATTGAAATAAGCGCCACGAGAAAGATCAATGATGTGAGATTCCTAGAACCCTACATTATTATAGGACAGATGAACCAACTCAAACTTTTGGTGGGTAATCACCTAGACCTCATACAAGCCTTAAACCTAGGCTCATTGTGTGAATTGTTTGTGTGCTAAACATGACATCATGACATCATCCGCATTGTATATCATTTCTAACTATTTCAAGGACCTAGGATTTATCTTTGCTGCTTTAGGTGTTATGGCTTCTAGAAAGACTATCCGAATCAACTTTACGGGTATACCTTCTCAACTCAAAGAATTGGTTTCGAAATTCCACCATGCCGGCCCATCAAAAGACATGGTTATCTACTTGATTTGGTTATCTCCTGCTTTGAAGAAGATATGATGTATGTCCTATTCCAGCTTCTTTGATCCAAGCACCATTGCTTTACATTCCCAGATTATCGCTAGTTCCTACCTTGAAGAGTTCTCTAAGCTACTGGGATACCTATTCTGACCAAATGCCATTCACCGCTTGGAAAACGCTCCTAAGTACGAAGACATTGCATCCGCTTTACATCTTAAGCTGCATATCAGAAGCCAATTGGGAAACTATGAAGTTAAGGGTTTACTTTCTAAGTTCCTAATTAAGAAAGCTCGAGAATTCCTCAAAGTTATGAGTTTCCATGCATTTGAAAACATTGTGGCCTTGCTAATCTATGGTTTGGTTCTATTCCCTAACTCGGATCAATTCATAGATGTCAACGCCATCAAGTTGTTCCTCCCGTAATCCAAAGGCCTACTTTACTGGAGACATCCTACATTCTTCCACACTGTACTACTAAGAGACAAGGAACTCTCATGTGTTGTATACTGTTACTTTCAAGGTGGTTTATTTCGTACCTTCCTCCATCAGTTTTGAAGAACGAACAAAGGATGAAGTGGTCTCAAAGACTAATGTCACTCTCTCATTTAGATATCCGTTGGAGTCTTTTCTCTCAAAAGGACTTCACATTCATTGAGGCTTGTGGAGAATTCCCTAATGTACCACTCCTTGGTATAAGAGGAGGTATTACTTACAACCCTTCTCTAGCTCTACGTCAGTTTGGTTTTGCTCAAGAGATGGTCCTCATAATATGCTTCTCCAAGACATTGTGTTCGACTACAATCACGATCTCCGCATCATCGACGGTTTATACACGCTGGGCATGGTAAAAGAGTTCGATACCAAGACTTTGGGGCACCAAACCCCACCCTTGGGAACCTTACTCAAATGGTGCGAGCTCGAGCTCAAAACCTCATGATGTCATTCGCTACTGCTCTACCAAAGGATTATGGAACCGGGTTATAGGTGACGACTTATACTCGCTCTCCATCCTAACATGCCTACCGATTTTGAAGACTTCAAGAGATCCGGATTCACTAAAAGAAGAAAGGATACCTTTGAAGCTCAGTGTTATGCAAGTGAGAAGAAAGTGCTAGAGTTGACCAAGCTACTTCACGAGGAGCTGAACATCAACGCCTACCTCGGCACCAAGAGGAAGCGCCCATGGAGACCTAGAAGCTTTATGATTTATATATTTTCTTTTTTATTGTTTTGAACTATCTTTTGTACTTAAAAAGAAAAGAATAAAAGAGAACTAATATTTGTTTGTTCATTGCTTGTTTAACAAATTTAAATCCTTGAGTCCTTGAAAACATTGCATTGCATTCTGATAAACATTGCATAGCATAGCATAACATTGCATTGTGTACATTAGATTGGTTTTCTATTTTCTCGCTATTTATTTTAGCGAGATGGCTCTCAACAGATCACAAAGATCTCCTGTGTTCGTAATGCTCGCTTTAGCAGATGTTCACTAGCTTGGTCCAAGGCCAAGAAGATCCGAAAAAGCTCATCAATGTAAAGAAGAAGGTCGGGTCTACTCAACATGGGCGTACGCTACAAAGGTGGTCCCAAAAGGGTCACCGGATTGAGCTCTCTCGAGGACAAAGGTCAAGAATGAGGGAGTAACAAGGGTGATGGCAAAGGCAGCCACATGAGCCCCGAGAAAGGGGAGATGATCAATACAATCGAGCCAATACCAATGAAGATGACAAGTACAAGCAACTCAAGACCGTTCAACGCTGTGGAAAATTTGAAAATGTTCGCTGAATTTTGATGATCTAAGCCTTGTTCCGGTGTTGTGATTCCTCCTAAGTTCAAAGTTCCTACTTTTGCCAAGTATGATGGCATTTTTGTCCGTCGCATTTGAAGTCCTATGTTCAAGATCAATCCCACACCGATGATGTAAAGTCAGGATGCACTATTTTCAAGAAAGTTTGTCCGGACTCGCTTGGAGTATTATACCTAGAGAATGACCGTGATCCGCATTTGGAGTGACCCAGCCGATGCTTTCTACGCATAACATGAGATAATGTCGAATTGACACCCACTCGCATGCAACTACAAAGCATGTCTATGGGTCGCTGAGAAGTTCAAGGAGTATGCCTCGTAAGGAGAGATTTAGCAGTAGTTCAACCGCCCTTGTCCAATAGGGAATTGGTTGACATGTTCATGGAACACCGACATGCCCATTCTTCAATCATCCGATTGAAACTCTTCACCGGATTCACCGAGTCGACATCGACGCAGCGAGCATTTGGTATCAAGAGCGGAAAGATTCGTGTAGAGTCATCATCAAACGCAAGAAATCGTTGTGGTAAGAAAGAAGCTAATGCTGTATGGTCGTAAGAACCGAGCCAAGACCGACCGTGCTCAACCTGGGGGCATTGTGATTCCAATCCTACACAACCTCAAGAGATAACGCAGTAGCTAAACGCCACGAAGATGCTTACTTAAGATCAACATGCCATTGTCGCAAGCTTTGCAAACATGTTGAAAGCAGAGTTGATTACCTTGAGGATCCTCCTCGAATGTCAACACTTCCTCTCCGAGATATAATCCCAGCTAAGTGTGCTTATCACCCAATAGCCTTGATAGTAATCGATGATTGTTGGGCTCAAGAATAAGATTCAAGATATGATCAAGCTAGCAGATTGAGTTTGATCCTCCGCCGAGACTCCAAATGTGATCAACGCCCTATGCCTAACCATGATAAGAGTTCCAATGTGCCGGTGATTTATACTTATGTCTTCAACATAGATGACTGACCATTCCTCCGATGACTTAAGAAGAATTTGCCGCAAGCTTCATCAATCCAGATGCCCGTGAGAATCGCTTGGTGCCCATCTCGCACTGATGGTTGTGGTTGGTCGAGAAGACGTGTCCAAAGGCATGATGGATAACCGTGAGATACTATTTCGAAACCACCGTGCGTAAGCGCGTGAAGATATGTCTAAGTCAAGATTGACAATGCGAATGAAACCGAACCATCTCAGATGGGATACCTTGGGGCAGCCAAGGGAAAGTATGATTACATGGTGAAGTACACTGTGCCCGAGAGCTACAAGATTCCTATTGAAGATGTTAAAGGACCGGACGGGTGACGATTTCCTAAGACTATGCCGATGTTAACACCATAAGGATTTCCTCCGCCGATTCTACACCTAGAGTGGCACCTCTCATCATCACTTCTCCTGCACAGCCTATATATTCCTCGACAAGGCTATCCTTGGAATTATGGAGTCGATGTTTATTATCATGGCGCCAAGCAAGACCCTCCGACCATCGAGGACTTACCGCTTGAAGCCACCATTCTCGACATCAACAACATCACCGGATCAAGTAAGGTGACCGTAACCTGAAGTGGTGTTCTCCAAATCTCCTCCAAAAGACATCATGACTCCAAACAGATTCCAGCCTACTCAACCAACATCCCCACCAAAGGAAAGAACCAAGAACTCATCCCGCTCAACGTATACCAAAGGAAGTTGTCAAGACACTTCCAAACAAGAAATGGAGGAAATTCAAGATTATCAAGAAAAGTGACTACAATGTTGTGGAATGGGGATAGACTCATCCAAGATTCCATGCTTGCTCGCTTTATGCTCCGAGGCTCATGCTAAAGCCTTGGTGAAGTTTCAAGAATGCTCACGCATCAAGACACTACCACCACTATTGAAGTTTAGATTGCTAGCCCGGCCGCCAACAACGGCCTAGGCTTCTCCGATGTCGATTTGACTCACGAAAGAAACATAACAAAGCCTTGCACATCTCTCACGAATGCAAAACTACATTGTCTCATGTTTGGTGGATACCGTTCTGCTCTCAACATCCTACCAAAGATCGCTTTTGATCGCCTTTGATGTCAAGGGTTGGTCCGAGACCCAGGACATCATCGTATGAAGCTTTTGATGGTTCTAAGCTAACAAAGGCTTGAGAGCTCACTTCACCGTAAAGTCGGTTCCCGACTTTTGACTCTACATTCTTTTGTCATGGACATCCGTCCATTTTACTTTGCCTACTTGGACGCCTTGATACATGGGCAAAGGCCTACTCTACCTTGCATCGAAGCTCAAGTACCCGGTGAAAGGGAAGGTTGTTACAGTATGTGGTGAAGAAGAGTATATGGTCAGTCATCTACAGTCTTTTCGTTATCTCGAGATGGAAGGTGAATTCTTTGAGACTCCCTGCCAAGCTTTTGAAACAGTCCCCAGAGTCGTGCCTGTTGACTCTCCTGTTACTCCTCAAGTTACACAAGCTCCTCCAAGGATGGCCTCGCTGAAAGATGCTCAAGCTGCAGTTGAAGAAGGTGGTAGTGCTATTTGGGGCCAGCTCCCTGATCTTCCTTTCAAGTTTGACAAGACGGGTTTAGGCTTCACCATCAAGGGACAGAAGATGATACGCCGCGAGCGCGCCGGCCAACTTCCTTTCCGCATCAGCCAAAGTGGAATCCATGCTATAGAGGACGATGACAACGACTTCGACATCGCAAGTGGATCTTCCAACTCCGCATAATGGACTCAAAGAATTGGAAGACCAAGACGCTATCCCAATCTCCTTTAGACAGAGTAATTGCTCTTGTTTTGTTTTACTTTTCGTATTTTCTACGCTTTGAACAATAAACCTAAAGCCTAGTGCCTGCCCGGCATCGTGGCTCGCTTTTAGGGTTATTATCTCATTTGCATATTTTCATTCAATAAATTCGTTGGACTTTTGCATTCAATTGTGTTTTTCTTTCTTTTACTTTTATCACCCTTCAAAAGGCTATGTTCTTACACACACCCACGTGATACATCGCAGTAATCACTCCGAATCTCGCTAATAACAATGCATGCTAGTGCTAAATATGACTTCGATAATCCGATCTACCAAGTCAAGATGAAAGTGAGGAAGATTGTGAAGTGCCGTGAGAACTTGTCGATTGCTACAAGCAAGAGGATCGAGTTATACACCGCACGAAGAGCAAGTCGAGGTTGTGAATTGGGTACTAACGAAGACGTAAAAGAGATCAAGATAGAGCGGGTCTTGAAAACAAAGGTCAAAGAAAGATTGATCTCGTATACGAGACTACATTGAGATTTTTGCTTGGTCCCACGAAGACATGCCGTGTTTAGACATTGATATTGTGGTGCACCGCTACCAACGAAAGAAGGTTTTCCCAAAGAAATGTATGTTCGCCGTGACGCTGCCCCGAGATGTCCGAGAAAATCAAAGTCAAGTTATGAAGCAGCTCAACGCAGTGTTTCTTAGCCGCTACTTTATCCGCAGGGTTGCAAATGTGGTACCCGCACCCAAGAAGGATGGTAAAGTACGAATTGTGTGGATTATAGAGATCCGAACAAAGCGAGTCCGAAGACGACTTTCCACTTCCTCATATTGATGTTCTCGTTGACAACACCGCCAAAGATAAAGTTTTCTCCTTCAAGGATGGTTTTTTGTTACAATCGATCAAATGGCTCTCAAGACATGGAGAAGACCTTTGTTGTTACACGTGGGGTACTTTCGCTACAAGGTTATGCTGCTCGGATCGAAGAACGCAGCGCCACTTACCAAAGCTACGGTGACGTTATTTCATGACATGATTCATCACGAGATAAGTCTACGCCAACGACATGATAGCTCGATCACGCATGCAGGAAAAGCATCTTAATCATTTGCGTGCTATTTGATAGGTCAAGAAGTATAGATCGAGACTTAACCCCAACAAGTGCACTTTTGAGACAGATCCGTAAACTCCTAGGGTTTGTCGTGGTAAAGGTATTCAAGCCGATCCCGCCAAGTTAGAGCCATTCAAGAGATGCCAGCCCCCGACCGAGAAGGAGGTCGAGGTTTCGGGCCGATCAATTACATTGCCGTATCTATTGCACACCTAATCGCTACTTGTGAGCCAATATTCAAGTTACTAAAGAAAGATCAAGTGGTACAATGGAACGAACACGATCATGCTTTGACAAAATCAAGGAGTACCTCAGTAATCCTCCCATCCCGATGCCGCCCATCAAGGAAGACCTCTTATCATGTACTCGACAAAGGTTAGAGAACTCAATGGGGTGTGTTTGGGGCAACATGACGAGTCTCGGTCGAAGAGCATGCAATATACTACCTTAGAAAAGTTTACCGATCGTGAAACAAGATACTCACAAGAAAACTTGCAACGCTTTGGTACGGGCCGTCACGGCTAAGACAAGATATGTGACCACACTACCTTGTTGATATCTAAGATGGACCCGATAAAATACATATTTGAGAAACCAAATTTCCCTAAGAATAGCAAGATGGCAAATGATCTCGAAAGTATCGACATCCCATAACTTTAAAGCTATCAAAGGAAGTGTAAGTAGCCATCATTTGGCTCATCAAACCGTAGATGACTACTACCATGCGTCGAGTTTCCATTTAAGATGTTCTACTAGTCATCGATCAGGAAGAACTGTGCCCCATTTAAGGACTCAACAAGGATCCCGATGGACCATGGTTTTTGATGGAGCCTCAAAGACTTGGCAATGGCATCACGCCATCATTACATCCCCTCAGCGGCATACGCTTTCACCGCCAGATTATGTTTCGGGCTTGCACCAACAACATGGCTGAACATGGTTGCAGCATCACGGGTATCAAAGTCGCTATTGATTTAAGAATCAAGTTCTTGCAAGTGTATGGAGACTCGCTTTTAGTGATCACCGATTAAGGGCGAGTTGGGATAATGAACATCCGAATCTCATTTCATCGAGAGCATGTTCTAAGTTTGATCCCTTACTAAGAGATTACTTTGACCATATTCCACGAGTAATCAACTGGCCATGTAGCTACTATGTCATCTATGTTCAAGGTCGATGGGACAACGAGGCTCCCCGCATCATCATCGAGAGGTTCGACCTAACCAAATGTTGTTATGAGCTCGATACAAGAGAAACCTTGGTACTACGACGTGAAGAGGTATCTGAGACTCGTGAAATACCTCCGAGGGCATCCCACAATGATAAGAAGTTTTTGAGAAGATTTGCATCCAAATTCTTCCAAAGAACGGATCTTGTACAAACGCAATCAACGATTTGTGCTTACATTCACTGTAGACCGAAACGCGATACGTATCATGGAAGAGTTACACGAACGAGCATTTGCACCCAAGGGTCATAATGATGGCTAAGAAGATTTTGAGAACAGTTACTATTGGTCCACCATGGAAGTCGATTGTCACCGCTATGCTCGATCTTGTCACAAATGCCGATGACGCGACAGTAAAGTACATGCACTCCGATCGAATGTTTCGGTACCCCGGCCTTTGCAATGTGGGCATCGACATGATTGGAGAAATCAAGCCCACCGCCCAACGATACATCGCTTCATCCTCGTGGCAATTGATTATTTCACCAAGTGGGTGTAAGCAGCCTCGTCAGACCGCTACTAAGAATGTCGCGGGCTCGATTCATCAAACATAATCTATCTCGTCAAGATGGCACTGAAAGGATTATCACAGATAACGGTCTAATCTAAACAATAAGATGATCACCGAACTCGCACACGCTCAAGATCAAGCATCACAATTCTTCTCCTTATCGGCTTAAGATGAATGGGCGGCAGTGGAAGCCGCCAACAAGAACATTAAGAAGATTATACGTAAGATGATGTTGACTTACAAAGATTGGTATAGATGTTACCATTTGCTCATGGTTATCGCACGACAAGACGAACATCAACAGGGCAACCCCTTCTCAGATAATACGGGATGGTCATTCTACCTATCGAGGTTCGGATACCTCAACCAGTCCTCCAGACGCAGAAAGGGCGAAGACGATTGGGTCCGACTCGCTTTGACCGTATTAACTTGATTGATGAGAAACGATTAGCCCATCCGCCACGGATGTATCTATGTGCGAATGATCGTAGCATTTAACAAGAAGGTCAAGCACCGAGTCTACCAAGTGATCTAGTGGTCAAGCGATCATTCTTCCACAAGGTGATCCTGTGGGCAAGTGGACTCCACCCATGAGGGATCATTTGTAGTCAAGACAGATTTTTCCACGGAGCTATGATACTTAGAACCATGGACTGTGAAGACTTCCCACACCCTCGTGAACGCAGACATAGTCAAAAAATACTACGAAAGAGACCCGCAGTCGACTAACCTAGGCAAAAATAAGGGTATCCTCGCGAACCAAAAGGGGTTCGTGCAAAAGTTACATATATACAAACATGTACACCGACAAGTCGAAAACCCAAAAGGCTATTGGGCAAAAAGGTATCCTTAGACCTAAAACCCAAAGGGCGGTCTAGGCAAAAGTTAGGGATTTAAGCGTACGACTATGTCTCTTCCAGATCACCTATTTCCAGACTACTATCAGCATTCAGATTCAAATGGCGAAGATCAATTCAATCACTTTCTACTGACAGCAAGGAGATGAGATGGTTGGAATATATGAGTACTAGCATAGTTGGAACTTAACGAGATTGTTTCCGCATAGCTTTTTACCTTTCTCTTGTATAAACTACTTGGCCATACGCCACCTCTCCAATAAATACAAGTCTCTTTTCCTTTACGATTTTTGTTTGTTGTTGTTTGCATAAAGTCCAACGTCTGCTTTGAATGATTATATGCATCCGACAATAAAAACTTGTTCACAAGCATGCGAAGAGTGAACATACAAAAGTAATTACTACAGGTTCCAGGAATTGAGATGACGACGAAGGTCGCCAAAAACATTTCCCCCCCGCAGAACACCAATCTCCACAGAGGTGTCACTCACCACAAACCTTCCCCAGCGGAATATGTGTCAGTCCACGAGCAATAATTCCACTCAACTAGAATCATGTTACATCAGCCTAAGCAAGAACACTTCATCCCCAAATGGATATCTATCTCAAGAATATCTCAATTCCGTCCTCTCCAGCAAAGAATGGTATCCAGACTTGGAACTTGGTGGATCATAGTGCACCGGAGGAAATCTACACCTCTTACATACCTCACCGAGATTACAACGGGCCCAGATCCTTCTAACCCTCTCCCAAGAGCTATCAAACGCTCTCCTGAAGGTTTACACTTTAAAATCCCCAGAGAGCGCCTTCACTTTTCCACGGCAGATCTACACACTAGATTCCCACAGAGTGCCTCCTAAATTCTCCCCCAGGGTCTACTAACAAGATCTTGGCACGCTCCCGATCTCACCATCTATGCGCAGCGTTCGGACTCGTGACATGGTCGACAAGGCACCTGAGGAATTCAAATTATCATCCTTCTTCTTCCCAAGGTGATTTCGCCCACTTCATTATCAGCCGTAACATCCGCATCTTCCTCAAGATGGATATGTTTTGAAATACCACAACACTTATCATTCATATATTATTCATAAATGTCATAATTGCAGGCATATGTCATTCATACACATCATCATGCATCATACCTTGCATAAGACTAACAATATTCTATCAAAGTTTCTCTTGTTTTCTCCAGCAGTGAAAGTCACTTCCGACGCATGTCCAGATCATACCCAGCCGCATCAGAAACCTTATCCGGACGATCCCCCCGCTTGTCCTCCCGGTCAGATCCGTGATTAATACCAAGTTAGACGGAAACCTTATCCGAACGATCACAAGTTATCCTCCGATAACAAAAGGATCAACACCGATGCACAACAAGGGAAATATCCACATTTTGTCAACTATTATCCCCTCAAAGCCAAGATTAAGAACTATTCTCGACCTCTCTTACTATCAACAAGAACTACTTAGAGTCTCAGCGATTTAATTTGGTCATTGATGGCATCTTAAGCCCATCTCCGACTACTTGTCAACATTTCGCCTCGTATTTGGTTGGTTAAAACCAATACAAACCAATAACTTCATTCAAAATGAGCACGAAGTCCAACGACGACTCTCTCCTGATGGCATCTCAAGCCCACCGCTCCACTTTCGTAAACATCTGCAGCCTAGCGACGGCTCACTCCCCAAAGATCATCTTTCCGGATGGCATCTTAGCCCATCTCCGACAGCTCCCCTATCTATACAATAATCCGAGTCTAGCGACGACTCATTCCCCAAATGAAGTCTCCACCCAAATGGCATCTGTAAGCCCATTCCCGATCATCGCCCAACCGAGTGCAAATTTTTCGTGTACTCGAGTGTTCAATCATCTTCACCTCTAGGTCATGAAAGGCAAAGCATGCCAATCTAACCCTTCCAAAGACAAGAAGATTGAAACAGGCCGTCATACCCCAAAATTTGCCCTCCATCTTCTCCATATTCCATACATCCATACTCAAAGATTCCTCAAGAGTCGATCGCATAAACTCTCTCCTAGACAATCAACCCAAACTAGGGTTTGGCACTTCTCAGATCCAGATGGACTTCTAACACCTCCAATGGTTTTCATGCCTCCTCATATGTTTCAAAGATTCTACATGTCAAGTTTCAAGCCTCACAAGTCAAGTTTCCTCGCATAATCGCTCGATGGTCGAAAATCAACAGATTGACAAAAAGTCAATCAGGGTCAACATACACTAAAACTTCGATTTTGGTCAACATCCTCATTTTGAAGTTACATTCATCATTTGATCAAGGGTTGATCATGATTCATCAAGAAAACTCAAGATTTGCTCAAAAGTCAAACTTTCTAAATTAGGGTTTCTAGATGAAAAGTCAACCAAACTTTGACTGATCATAACTTTCTCATACTTTCTCAGAAATTTTTCCACCACCTCTTGTTTTGAAGGAAATTCAATTCTCTACAACTTCATGTCTCACAAGAATGTCCAAAAATGCTTCATTTGAGAGGTATGGCTCAAAACATTAATGTGTCCTTTTCAAAGTCAACAAAAGTCAACTTTTGTTTTGAGGATATTGAGCATGGTAACCCAATTGAGATGAAACCAAAGAAATTGTTTAGAGGACTCTTAGATCTTTCCAAAAAGTCCAAGAACTCTCAAAAATATGGAAAATTGAGCAAGATACACTATTCAGAAGTTGGGGAATTTTGGACAGTTGCACAAAAGGACATAATGGTCAAAATGCAAAATTTTCCAAATGGGCCTATATTCTTTTGATCCAAACTTGTTCATGACATTATTCTTGACCCATAAATGCTTGGCCATGGCAATTTTCTATTTTACTGATTTTATTTTGAATTTTAGAACATTTAATTCAATTAATTATATTGCTTTCTCTTCCTATATATAAGAGACAATTCATTTTTTAAATTCATTGAATAATCAATGTATTTGGTCAATTTATAGACTAGGTACATTGATTATTCAATGAATCTAAAAATTAAATTGTCTCTTATATATAGGAACGGAGGTAGTATAAAATATGAAAATAATATATTTTTCCAAAAGGGCTGATTTTATATCTTCCTCAAGTCCAAGATAGCCCAATACACTTGCCAAATTGTGCTTGATCATGCATTGAAGAGGAAATCAAATTTTTCAAGAAAATTGATTTTATTTGAAAAATATTGAATGCTCCAAATCGATCTTTTTCACTCTTTTTTCTCCAAATCCTCTCTATAAATAGCCAAAGACACATAATCAAACAACACGAACCCAGCTCAAGAACCAACCCTTATTTTGCCAAAATTTTCCAAGAAACTTGAAAATCAATTTTATTTTCCAAAGAAATTTCAATCCTTTCCAGCCCATCCATTCTGCTCTGAGGTTCCCAAAGAACCGATCTGCATTTTACTTCAAGCCAAGGCACCTAATCGACTCTACATCAATTCCGATTTGGTATTTTTTCATGAAATCGAATTCATAATTCCATGCATTGCTAACAATTTTGTGTGTTTATTTGAATTGTGATAATGATTAGGTCACATTAGAACCATTACATGCAAGTTTCAGAAATCCAAGCATGCCATGTTAGGGCTTTTTAGACGCGTAGTTTCGAACCGCAAGTTACGTCAAGCCAGATACGTAGGATAGCACCATCGCGGTCGCAAGGATCGAATTAGTCGACCGGCTTTTATCTTGCTTTAAATGTTCGCTTGCAGTTTTTAGGTCGATACGCAACGAGAATATGACCGGAGCCCTAGTCTCGCCAAGGGACCGCTGAAAGTTTGACAGTCAGGCGTGGCGCTTGGCTTATTCCGATTCGTCTATTCCATCCAACTGGGGCCCGCATCGATCGTGTTTGATTTTCAAAATATCCATGACACGTGATCACCATATTCTATTATTTTCAATCTTTCCAACATCAAATGCCATGTGTCCCAGTGGTTAAGGCTTGGCATGTGCAAAGATCCTCTGTGGTCATGAGTTCGATTCACCGGGACCGTTTTCTTTTCTTTTCCAAACTTCAACTTTTTCAAGATTTTCATTTTTATTTATTTTAATTAATTTCATATTTTTATTTCTGCATTAAAAAACCATCAAAAATTATTTTTCTTTTTACAGTATTTTCATAAAATGTTTATTTAATTTATAAAATTAAAAAACTTAATTTTGCATGCATATTTATTTTTATTCATAATTTTGCATTTTAATTACTTTTAATTCATTTTTAATTATTAAATTACATCCAAAAATCCCAAAAATTATTTTAGCATATTTATACTATTTCCAGATGTAATATCATATAAAAATTTGTATTTTACTAACATTTTTCTTTATTCGATTCATCTCGTATTTTCCGACTTCACATTCCTTTTGCGGTGTTATTCCGATTCGACGATTTTCTCTTATCGCTTTATTTTTCAAATAATGTAACTGCTATGGATGTAATAGTTTAAATTAGGATTTTATTTTCCGCAAGTTTAAATTGTGTATCCGCCCCTAAAGCCATGTAATAGCGTGAGGACATTTACCTTCCGCACTTTTACTTTCCGATTTTAATTTCGCACCCTATCAATGCTAGTAACTAGGTGTGTATGGCAAGATAAAATTAAACATAGCCCACTAATTTCCAAGATAAAATATCCGAAATCAACACACTCTTTCACACACGCATCCCCTTAGGGTAATTCTCCTCGCTGCCACGAATTCAAACAATGGTCATGCCCCTAACGTAGAGGTATTCTAGCACCGCTTGCCTTTCAAAACAAATCATCATAGTCCCTTCGATACAAAGATCATAGACCCACGATGTCACCTACGAATACATGATCTTGACCCCGATTGTCACCTACGAAAAATGATGATAGTCCTTCGAATGTACAGATACCTCCTACAAGTTGCCTTCTATGACCATACGATGTCCTTCGAATGTCCCTTTTACATCCAACGAATGAGTTACCTACCAACTAATGGTATGGCTAGCGCCATTCTAAAGGAACGAAATAATACTAAAACGACCAATTGAGTAGGTAATAAAGACTTTTAGTCATTGCTCTATCAAAATGCTTTTCACACCTCACACTTTTTCAAAGTTCAAACTCTTTTCAAAACAAAATATTTTTAACACTTTGTATACATTCCTACATGAATCATTACAAAGTCAAGCTTAAATGCCTTTTCAAAACATTTTTCAAACACACGTAAAGCACAATTTTCAAAGTGATCTATAAAGCAATCTAAGAGCCCAGATAACTACGGATGGAAAAGTGCTATACCTCCCTTTTCATAACCTTCTCCTTACTTTAATCTAACGAAGGTCTTTCTATCACCTTCCCTTAATGGATAAAATAAAAGTCGGTGGCGACTCGCTATCCGCACATTTATGATACAAAACAAAAAAGTCACCCATTACACCAAGTCGTAAGAAATGTAGGTTCAACCCCTAGAAATGCACTTCAAGTCCGGCCGGAAGTTCCCGCTTCTATCTCCCCGAGCGTGGCATGAGGCCAATCCCGATAAGTGTCCGCATTCTCATAATTACCCACTCCGAATTCCAAAATCTATTCAATCCTCAACGGAATGCTCACCTCATTATCACGATTCATCGCGTAGTCAGACAACACGCACTCTCATTCTTCAAATTACTAATAAAAGAGGATTGCGCTCGACTGGACCAAGAGCGAGAGCAAGTCCTACTTCATCTCAAGCGTAATCTATCAAACCTCCCATTTTATCTCAACCTAATAAATAAGAGATATTATACCTATATCGGGTCGTGACGCCCAAGTCCGTTAAGCAACCCTCATCCGAGAGACTTTGAGGACACAAAACCAATCTACTTATAAGTAAAGCCCTACAAGGGCCCAAAATAAGGTACCAAAGCAGATCGAAAGATATCCCCACACGATCAACGATCAAGGCGACTCGACACTATTTTCTAATACCATCATAGTTCGTATGCATCAGCCCATTAAACAATTGTTGGTCGCCCAAACATGGCCGGACGAATGCTCAAATGGTCCCTGAGCTATCCGAGTTTGCTATTAGGTAACGAAAGAAGAAAGGCCCTCAAGGCCCTCAAGGCCCATGTTCTTGCCGATTTCATGGCAAAATGACCTTCCCACTTCTTAAGAAGGGACCAACAAATCGACGATATTCACGATGATGCCTCTAGGTCGACTAGAGTAGGCATGCATAATTCTAGAAAAACAGAAGGAATCATCAGAGGTATCCCTTTCCCTCTCATTCGCCACTTCCAACAACCAATCGTAGTATGAGCCTCCTCGCCGGTATCTGCCTGCCGAGGACATCGTACAAAGAGGTCAAAATCCTCACAAATTCACAACTCGTGGCCTCCTAGGTTCGAGGAGAATACTAGGTAAAGAATGATCAATTGGCGGAATAATGGCCTCGTGACAGAGAACTTGAAGAAGTTTTGGTCAATGCAAAGCATATTCCCGAGAACACAACACTCAAGCCGACGCTCATTCAAACTAGCCCAAGACAAAACGAAGGGAGGAAACAAGTTAGTGATTCAAGAAATACTACATCGACTAAGCATCGAAAACACCCCATCCACAATGTGCCTCAGAATCGAATATGGCACCTCGGATGACGCATGTAGCAACCCATTCCCAATACTAATAATTATAGTAAAATACACTACATATATCGTAGTAATCCACGAATGGGATGTCACATAATTCAAATTTCATAAAGTTTCAAAATACATTATTCCGCTATTTTTTCCAAAATAATTATTCACCGCTGAAAACAACTTAATTTGATTTCATGGCATTCTAGCCTCAACAATAATAAAACTCAACAAAATATGTGGTTCAACATAATTCATGAATTAAGATACGTAACAATAAAACAAATAAAGAACATAACAAGTTCCCAAATATCGACATGTATCGTGAGCAAGACTCTATATTCAACGAGCACACTAAAGACTCCAAGCTATCATCATTTCTACTTAACTATTCTTAATCACCCAGACGCTACCCACGTGGAGGCAACATCACAAACAGTAGGGTGAGTAATCGAATTCATTACAAAAGATATAAAGAAAAGACATACTAGTTATAAACAACATCAATCATGAAATTTGCACATCATTGTTTACCAAGTATCGTACTCTCACTTCATATTATAATTATATGTACACATCTTCATCCTAAATCATCAAACACATCATAACACATCACAACACTTTAGTCACCCATATTTCACAACAACAAATCAACATTTATGCAACATTATGAAATTTAGTGCAATGCAATGCATGTGGTACATTTGGAGCGTAACTCCCAACTTAAACATATGTTAGTTTATCGAGGCATTTCAACAAGGCATAAGCCTTCAACTTTCAACGTGGTGCCATAAAGGCCAACTTAATCATGCAATGTATACGACGCATGAATGACATACAACAACATCAACACAACAACAACAACAACCACAACAACAACAACTTAAACATGCATCAATTTCATCAACTTAAACCAACATTGGTCGCTCGACCTACAACTCAAACATGCCCATGAATCAGACAATTCAACTTATTCGGGTCAGCAAATCAACATATTCGACATTGTTTCCACAAAACAAACCAAACACAATTACTTCATAATATATACCGACTACCTCGATATTTTCGATCGATTCCAACTAATTTTTATCGATATTCTACTAATTCGCTTAATTTCGCTAATTCTGATTGTTTTCATTATTATGCTATTATCTGCTAGTTAACCAAACCTACTGTTAATTTATTCCACCGATATAATTGATTTCTATTCACCAATAATTACCTTGATATGCTAGACCGCTCGCTAAAATTCCATGTTCCTACTAATCGACAACTCTACCGCTAAACCTGTTTACGATCACATGCCTATACCAATTCTCATCATTATAACATCAATCGACACCAATTTCATCATATTCATCATGATATCCAATCGCATCATATTGTATTCACACTTCCAAATCATTAGTACAAATCACACCATCAAATTAACACTCATCACTAAACATTACGGTTACAACCTCATTAACATCGCTTAATTAGTAATCTTGTTTATCATCAAAATAACACATTCCTAGCATAACAACATATAACAAATCAATTTTATAAATACATAGGTATTTTAAATTATGCCTAAAAGCACTAATATAATTCAATCATGATTTAGTTCATCTCGTTAGCTTTCCAACCGCTCAAAACGACATCAATCGACTCTTGAAACTCAAGTTATGGTCATTTTACAAAAGTCCAAACAACCAACAATTTCCATCAAAGCTCATTTGAAGAGAATTAAATTATCTACAACTTCATGTCTCACAAGCTTTGTCCAAAAATGTTTCATTTGAGAGTTATGGATCAAGACATTATAGGTCTTTCTAAAAGTCAACAAAAAGTCATCTTTTTGAAAAGATGTGTACATGAACATGGAAACTTCAATGAAAATTAAACCAAAAAGCGTGTTTAGAGGACATCTTGAGCTTTCTAAAAAGTCCAAGAACACTTAAAAATGTTGAAAATTGAGCAATATACAAGTTTTGCAATTTTGGCATTTTTGAAGAAGTGCATGAAGAGAAATACTTAGCAAAATCATTTTTTTTTCTAAATGGGCCTAAGTTTTTATGATCCAAACTTATTCTTGAGATTATCCATGACCTCCAAGTCCATTTACACGCCTCCTTTTATTTTATTTTATTTTATTTATTTTGGATTTTATTCATTTAAATCCAATTTTAATTAAAATAAAATACTAAAATCAAATTAATCGATGCAATGTCGATACTTGTCATTCTCGAGGTCCAAGATAGTCATGCTAGTCGTCCCTGCTCAAAACTCGATTGCACAAGATCGAGACCAATTTGGAAATTTTGGATGCAAATGTGAATGATTTTCAAATCAAATATTTTCACATTGAATGGAATATATTTGTCTCTCAATTTTGACTCCAAATGCTTCCTCTATATACATAACATGTTCTAGATCACAAGGGACTAATTTTTGTACCAAGAACCCTAACCTAAGCCTTAAAACTGTGACATTCAAACAACCTAGCAATCAAGGTTTCAAGTCGATTCAATCAATTCCATTCCAATCAATCATCACTTTCTCGAATCGATCCAGTTATCACACAAATCACCAACACCTCCAATCAATCATCAACGCGATCATGGTTTCAACAAACTTTCTCAAAATCGATTTCCATACATACACTCATATTTAACATGTTCGATTGCATATATTTGTGTTCATATTGATGTCTCAAAGTTGTTCAGATGGTTTAATTCAAGTTTAAATGCAGGATCGTGAAGTCGACATTGTTAGGTTAATGGTCTCGAATCGGGTTTTCCAAAATATTGACAAAATTGACCAAACCAAGGACATATTCATGTTCGTGGAGTTTGATCATAGTCCCATCCATGGTCTTACCTTTGAACTTACACGATCTCCTTAATTTTAATTAATTTGGTAGGTTTTATAGTGACGGTTTAAGACCGCCACCATAAAGTTGTAGCGACAGAATCCACGTCCACAGTAAAACCCCTAGAAAATCATTAAAATGAAGATTTCAAGGATTATGCTTTCTAATTTTAATTGATCAACCACCAGGCTATTATTTCATTCGATTATTTATGCCTTAATCGAATGGTTTCATTGGGATTCAATTATGAACATCTGGCATGATTATGGAAACTTGAAATTAGATAATTTAGGATTGTAGAATTATCCCAAAAATGCGTCAATCAGATGAACT
>CM038792.1:267103400-267458437 GCA_021764765.1 Vicia sativa
GTCCTCTGCTCGACGCATGTCGAACAGATCCATCCAGCTTGTTTCGCTGAGGGCCATGCCCGTTATGTTCCTTCTGTTCGACACAACGGTTAGTTTCAGGCATCAGTGCCCGATTTGACCAAGTCAGCTCAGCTAGCTATATCCACTAATTCGCATATCTAGGCCCAAATATAACAACCAGTGAGGATCCTCTTAAGATCATTATATAAACCCTCATACCTTTGAGGGCAAGGTATCACTTTCTTACTCTAAAATCCTAATACTCAATATACTCTCCATAAACATTTGCTTACTTTAGCATCGGGGTGCCTTACAGGTACACCACCCCTCCTCATCACCAACATTTCTCGAAGGATCTTCGCTCGTTCCGGCCGTCTTCAGTTCTGATCAACAATTCATATCAGTGGCGCCGTCTGTGGGAAGATATCTTCACCATCTTCGTTCATCACCAAGAAATCAGAAGATCAAAGATACCTCAAAATTTCCAACAAGATGGCTGAGAATAACGATCAGTTCCTCTCCAACAAGATCGTCCTCTCGCCTGTCCAAAAGACAAAAGGGAATGACACCCTTCCTCATCTTGAGGACTTCGTAGAAGACAGGGACGGAAGGACTGCCTCCCCCGACTCAGACGATGCTCGCGATCAAGATTCCATCTTGGATAACCAGAAATCCATGAACCAACTTGAAGACATTGTCACCAATCATCCCTCGGCACCATTGCCAACGAACATAAATCCAACTCTGGCCGCAATCCTGTCCTCCCTCAACAATACCACAACCTTCTTCTCCAGCAACGTCAACATATCGAGGCCCTGGAAAAGAACCGTCCTCCGTCTCCACCTCAGAGATCAAAGACATTCATTTCCTGCAGCCCCTCGCCGAGAAGACCTGCTCGTAATCAAGCTCACCCCGACCAATCTTTTCCGAAAAAGAGGGGGCATACCCCCTAGGAAAAATTGGGGATCTCCTTCACACAAGAAGACGAGGAATGAATCACATCGCTCCCGCGATCGTTCCCCGTCGCCCATACCAAGACAAGAAAGGGACCTCTCTCCCCATCACGGAAGAAACAACCGCTCTATCTCCCTCTCCCCCTATCGAAGTGATGAAGACGAGCACCATGGTCCCTTATGTCGGGCTATCATGAACATCCCTATTCCCTCCGGTCTAGAAAATCCCCCTAGGATCGGACAGTACGATGATACCACCGACCCAGACGAGCATATCAAAAACATCGATGTCTTACTCGACTATCGAGGAGTTCGAAGGGCCATCAAGTGTCGTCTATTCCCTATGACCCTAAGGAAATGGGTCATGTCTTGGTACAAAAGTCTACCCGATGGGTCAGTCATCTCTTGGAAGCACCTGGGAGACTATTCTTCAAACACTTAACCGCCTCCCGGCGCCACCCAAAGTCGGAGGCATCCCTAGAAGCTATCATCTAGGGGAAGGAAGAATCTCTGCGAGCATACATCGAGAGGTTTAATAAAGAAGTCGTCCAAGTTTCAACCACAGACGACATGAAGAAATATCTCCTCGAAAGAGGATTGCGCCCTCGCAGTGACTTTACGGAGGCTATGGGGATCGAGACCCCATCTAAGCTGGATGTCTTCCTTCTGAAGGCTCAAGCATACATCCAGTTTGAAGAAAACGAGGCAGCCAACTATGCTTGCGATACCTGACATAGAGAGAATGCCAAGGGTACAAAGAGCGAAGACACCTCGACATCTCGTCGAGGGGGAGAGATAAGACGAGAGGATAAACCTCATAATGCTAGAGACCACAAGGGGAAAATCGGTCGATTCAGCGACTATATCCCTCTCACCACATCTCAGGAACGAATCCTAACCGACTGTGCGAACTCCGAGTTCAAACAAGGCGGGGTACATTTCCCCGACAGACCCTGGCTAAACCGCGGGGACCGATAAAAGAAAACATTGCAAATTTCATATAAGTCACGAGCACGTGATTGACGACTGCATCCACCTGAAAGATGCAATTGAGATCCTAATTAGAGACAGACATCTCAAGCAATACAAAAAGAAGGAGAGTACAAAGGAGGAAGCTCCCTCGTCCAGCAAGGTCGAGGAAGAAAAACCTATCAAAGAGTCCTTCATGCCCGTGGATATGAGTATATACAGGCCAGAAGACTTCATCTTTCCTGACCTCGACACAACTCTGGCGTACTTCGCCTCCCATAACCCTTGGGAGTCCTTCCCCGCGGCCATGGTCATCGAGTTCACCAAGAACTCCATCGGATCATTTAAAAGAAGGTTTGACGACCTCGTCAAGACAAGTTTAGATCTGGGCGCCACCCTCGACAAGATTCAAGGCAAGTCTCACCCACTGGCCTTTTACGAAGAGGAGCTACTTAGGGCACCCCAAATGAAAATATTCCTCTGCTCGTACGTGTTAGGAAGGCGAACTTCGACGTGAGGAGAATTCTTGTCAACCAGAGAAGTACGACCGATATCATGTACACTCAGCTCTTCCGCACGTTGTAACTCAACGAGACCCACCTGACTCTACATATTGGCTCGGATCTGTAGAGATTCAACGGATCCACGATGAAACCATGGGGGTATGTATAGCTGATCGTGACCTTCGATGTCAGGGAGACTGTCAGGCCGATCAAAACCCAGTTCCTGGTCGTCGACTGCCCATCCCTATATCAATGCATTTTTGGCAGACCCACTCTTGCCGAGCTGATTGCAGTACCGTCCACATTCCACCTGAAGATGAAATACTACACTGCAAATGGGCAAGTGGCAACCTTGCATAGAGATATTCAGGAAGCCCGAAGATGTTTCGAGACATCCTCGAAGGGCATGGACTCTATCAATCTCCAACCGCAGGTCAGAGGCAGAGTCGATTTCCCTGAAAGCTCACATAGGCCTGGGCCCCTCCCTCGGGTCGATGCCATTGACCGCGACATCCGTTTGGAACTCGAGGACTCGGCAGAAAGAAAGAGGAAAGGTAAAGCACCAATAATCGAGGAAGACTCACCTATTCCCAACATCTTGGAATAAACCGTCGTGCAACACATGCGATCGATCCCAGATGGCGAATTTGAGCTCGTGTCGCTCGGTGAAGACCCCAACAAAGGAGTCAAGATAGGGGCAGATCTTCCAGAATTTTCCTGGAACCAACTCAAAGCATGCCTGAAGGACAACGCGGACCTCTTTGCCTGGAGCACAGTAGAAATTCCCGGACTCAACCAATAGGTGGCATGCCACCATCTGACAATTGATCCCGCCCTGGGTCAGTAGCACGCGTGGTAACGATCCCAGAAAAAACCGAGGTGCCAGAAAGTACATTAGGGACCTTCTAGAGGCCAACTTTATTTCAGAAGCCAAATATACTACTTGGTTGTCCAACCCTGTACTTGTCAAAAAGAATAATGGAAAATGGCGCATGTGCGTCGATTACTCTGATATCAATAAGGCATGTCCCAAGGACGCTTATCCCCTACCTAACATTGATAAACTGATAAATTACGCAAGTTTCAAATTGCTTTCATGGATGCCTATTCGGATATAACGATTCCGGGCCAAACAGACAAAATTTATCTGGCCTTCATGATGAATCGAGAAACTATCACTACAATGTGATGCCATTTAAATCGAAAAACATCGACGCGATATACCAACGAATGATGAACAAGGTCTTCAAGGGCGACATCGGAGACATGCTCGAAGTGTATATGGACGATATGATCGTAAAATTCCAAGGGGAAGTCGATCACGCCTTACACCTCAGGAAAGTCTTCGACCAAGTGTCATACCCCAAAATTTGCCCTCCATCTTCTCCAGATATTCCATACATCCATACTCAAAGATTCCTCAAGAGTTGATCAGACAAACTCTCTCCTAGACAATCAACCCAAACTAGGGTTTGACATTTCTCGAATCGGATGGACTTAACACCTCCAATGGTTTCATGCCTCCTCATATGTTTCAAAGATTCTACATGTCAAGTTTCAAGCCTCACGAGTCAAGTTTCCTCAAACAATTGCTCGGATGGTTGAAAATCAATTGTATTGGACAAAAGTCAAGCGTGGTCAACATCTGATCAAAACTTGATTGTTGGTCAACATCCTCATTTTGAAGTTACATTCATCATTTGATCAAGGGTTGATCATGATTCATCAAGAAAACTCAAGATTTGCTCAAAGTCAAACTTTCTAAATTAGGGTTTAGATGAAAAGTCAACCAAACTTTGATCATAACTTTCTCATACTTTCTCAGAAATTTTTCCACCACCTCTTGTTTTGAAGGAAATTCAATTCTCTACAACTTCATGTCTCACAAGAATGTCCAAAAAATGCTTCATTTGAGAGGTATGGCTCAAAACATTACAGGTCCTTTTCAAAGTCAACAAAAAGTCAACTTTTTGTTTTGAGGATATATTGAGCATGGTAACTCCAATTGAGATGAAACCAAAGACATTGTTTAGAGGACTCTTAGAGCTTTCCAAAAAGTCCAAGAACTCTCAAAAATGTGGAAAATTGAGCAAGATACACTATTCAGAAGTTGGGGAATTTTGGACAATTGCACAAAAGGACATAATGGTCAAAATGCAAAATTTTCCAAATGGGCCTATATTCTTTTGATCCAAACTTGTTCATGACATTATTCTTGACCCATAAATGCTTGGCCATGGCAATTTTCTATTTTATTGATTTTATTTTGAATTTTAGAACATTTAATTCAAAATTAAATTATATAAAATATGAAAATATATATTTTTCAAAAGGGTGATTTTATATCTTCCTTGAAGTCCAAGATAGCCCAATACACTTGCCAAATTCGTGCTGATCATGCATTGAAGAGAAATCAAATTTTTCAAGAAAATTGATTTTATTTGAAAAATATTGAATGCTCAAAATCAAATCTTTTTCACTCTTTTTCTCTCCAATCCTCTCATAAATAGACGTTGCATCAAACAACACGAAACCTAGCTCAAGAACCAACCCTTATTTTGCCAAAATTTTCCAAGAAACTTGAAAATTCGAATTTTATTTTCAGAAAATTTCAATCCTTTCCGACCATCCATTCTTGCTCTGGGGTTCAAGAAGATCCGGACTCTTACTTGACCAAGGCACCGAAATCGTACTACATCAATTCGATTTGGTATTTTTCATGAAATCGAATTCATAATTCCATGTATTGCTAACAATTTTGTGTGTTTATTTGAATTAAGGATAATGATTAGGTCACATTAGAACCATTACATGCAAGTTTCCACGTGAAATCCAAGCATGCCATTGTTAGGGCTTTTAGAGTGTGAGTTTGACTGCAAATTCTGAGCCGTTCGGGGACATGAGGATAGCACCATCGTGCTCGCGGATCGAATTAGTCGATCGGGCTTTTCTCTTTAAATGTTGCGCTGCGAGGTTTTAGGTTGATATGCAATCGGAGAATATGGCCGACCCTAGCTCGGCGTGGACTCCGGCGTTGAAAGTTTGACGGTGCGTGGCGGTTGGCTTATTCGATTCGTCCATTCCATCCAAGCTGGGGCCTTGTTGTTGTGTTTGATTTTCAAAATATCCATGACACGTGATCACTCGTATTATTTTCAATCTTTCACATCAAATGCCATGTGTCGGTGGTTAAGGCTTGGCATGTGCAAAGATCCTCTCCGAGGTCATGAGTTCGATTCGACTGGGACCGGTTCTCTTTTCTTTTTCCAAACTTCAACTTTTTCAGTACTTTTCATATTTTTATTTATTTTAATATTTGCATGTTATTTTAATTAATTTCATATTTTTATTTCTGCATTAAAAAACCATCAAAATTATTTTCTTTTGATATTTTCATAAAATGTTTATTTAATTTATAAAATTAAAAACTTAATTTTGCATGCATATTTATTTTATTCATAATTTTGCATTTTAATTACTTTTAATTCATTTTTAATTATTAAATTACATCCAAAAAATCCCAAAAAATTATTTTAGCATATTTATACTATTTCCAGCATGTAATAATTTTCTCATATAAAAATTTGCATTTTACTAACATTTTCTCTTATTCGATTCATCGTATTTTCGAGCTTCACATTCCTTTGCGAGTTATTCCGATTGAACGATTTTCTCTTATCGTTTATTTTTCAAATAATGTATGGGATGTAATAGTTTAAATTAGGTTTTATTTTCCGCAAGTTTAAATTATGTATACGCCCCAAAGCCATGTAATAGCGTAGGACATTTACCTTTCCTTTTACTTTTAGCATTTTAATTTCCGCACCTATAATTGCTAGTAACTAGGTGTGTATGGCAAGATAAAATTGAACATAGCCCACTAATTTCAAGATAAACTATAAAATCAACACACTCTTTCACACACCCCTTAGGGTAATTCTCTCGTTGCCTTACGAATTCAAACAATGGTCATGTCCCTCGAGCGTAGAGGTATTCTAGCACCGTTGCCTTCAAAACAAATCATCATAGTCCCTTGATACAAGATCATAGACCCACGATGTAAGCCTCCGAATACATGATCTTGACCCTCGATTGTCGCCTCTGAAAATGATGATAGTCCTTGTGCTAGGATACCTCCTGAGTTGCCTTCTATGACCATCGATGTCCTTCGATGTCCTTTTACATCCAAGATGGAGTTACCTACCAACTAATGGTATGGCTAGCGCTAAAGGAGCGTAAATAATCTGCGACCAATTAGGTAGGTAATAAAGACTTTTAGTTGCTTGCTCTATCAAAATGCTTTTCACACCTCACACTTTTTTCAAAGTTCAAACTCTTTTCAAAACAAAACATTTCCGAACACTTTGTATACATTCCTACATGAATCATTACAAAGTCAAAGCGAAATGCCTTTTCAAAACATTTTTCAAACACACAGAAAGCACAATTTTCAAAGTGATCTATAAAGCAACTAAGAGCCCGTAGATAACTACGGATGGAAAGAGTCTAATACCTTCCCTTTTCATAACCTTCTCCCTTACTCGAGAATCTAACGAAGGTCTTTTACGTACTTTTACCTTCCCTTAATTGGATAAAAATAAAAGTCGGTGGCGACTCTTGCTATCCGCACATTGCGATACAAAAACAAAAAGTCGAGTTCAAGTATTACGAGCTGGCGACTCTGTGAGGACACTTCTAAAGAGAATGCCTTAGGATTTATAGATCACTTTTACTACTTTACATTTGCTTGCTTTACTTTTAAGGGTTGCTCGGGTATTATATTGTTGGGGATCCTACACGGATCGGGTTTCCTTTTAGGTAAGTGGCATTAGATCATCGCGACCGCTAGGCGTATAACTAAGCGGTCAACATGATGGCTACGTTAGCGTGACACTTTGGATGTTACGATACTCTTCATTTCAAGTTGAGGATAGTATTTGGCTTCTGCGTGGTGTCATCAGCTAACTAAACTTTTAGAACCTAATTGACCCATCTTGGCCATTAGAAGGTAGTGAGATGGCCGACTTTGGTGTAGACCAAGGTTGGTTGATACTCGATGCTACGCATTGAGATGGACTTTTGGGACATTTGATCGACCACTTGGTAGTCGTATTGAAATAAGCGCCTACGAGAAAGATCAATGATGTGAGATTCCTAGAACCCGGTTACTATTATAGGACAGGATGAACCAACTCAAACTTTTGGTGGGGTAATCACCTAGACCTCATACAAGCCTTAAACCTAGGCTCATTGTGTGAATTGTTTGTGTGTGCTAAACATGACATCATGACATCATCCGCATTGCATATCATTTCTAACTATTTCAAGGACCTAGGGATTTATCTTTGCTCTGTTTTGTAGGTGTTATGGCTTCTAGAAAGACTATCCGAATCAACTTTATGGGTATACCTTCTCAACTCAAAGAATTGGTTTCAGAAATTCCCGACCATGCTCAGTTCATCAAAAGACATGGTTATCTACTTGATTTGGTTATCTCCTGTTTTGAAGAAGATATGATGCATGTCCTATTCCAGTTCTTTGATCCGAAGCACCATTGCTTTACATTCCCAGATTATCAGTTAGTTCCTACCTTGGAAGAGTTCTCTAAGCTACTTGGGATACCTATTCTTGACCAAATGCCATTCACCGGTTTGGAAAACGTTCCTAAGTATGAAGACATTGCATCCGCCTTACATCTTAAGCGCCCAGACATTGAAGCCAATTGGGAAACTAGAAGTGAAGTTAAGGGTTTACTTTCTAAGTTCCTAATTAAGAAAGCTCGAGAATTCCTCAAAGTTATGAGTTTCCATGCATTTGAAAACATTGTGGCCTTGCTAATCTATGGTTTGGTTCTATTCCCTAACTCGGATCAATTCATAGATGTCAACGCCATCAAGTTGTTCCTTACCCGTAATCCAGTGCCTACTTTACTTGGAGACATCCTACATTCTCTCCACACTCGTACTACTAAGAGACAAGGAACTCTCATGTGTTGTATACTGTTACTTTCAAGGTGGTTTATTTCGTACCTTCCTCCATCAGTTTTGAAGAACGAACAAAGGATGAAGTGGTCTCAAAGACTAATGTCACTCTCTCATTTAGATATCCGTTGGAGTCTTTTCTCTCAAAAGGACTTCACATTCATTGAGCGTTGTGGAGAATTCCCTAATGTACCACTCCTTGGTATAAGAGGAGGTATTACTTACAACCCTTCTCTAGCTCTACGTCAGTTTGGTTTTGCTCGAAGAGATGGTCCTCATAATATGCTTCTCCAAGACATTGTGTTCGACTACAATCACGATCTCCAGAATTACCGACGAAGGTTTATACACGCTTGGGGCATGGTAAAAAAGACTGATACCAAGACTTTGGGGCACCAAAACCCCACTCCTTGGGAACCTTACCTCAAATGGGTGCGAGCTCGAGCTCAAAACCTCATGATGTCATTCGCGCCTGTTCTACCAGTGATTATGGAACCGGTTGCTATAGGTGACGTACCCTATACTGTTCTCCATCCTAACATGCCTACTGATTTTGAAGACTTGAAGAGATCCGGGATTCAGCTAAAAGAAGAAAGGGATACCTTTGAAGCTCAGTGTTATGCAAGTGAGAAGAAAGTGCTAGAGTTGACCAAGCTACTTCACGAGGAGCGCAACATCAACGCCTACCTCGGCACCAAGAGGAAGCGCCCATGGGAGACCTAGAAGCTTTATGATTTATATATTTTTCTTTTATTGTTTTGAACTATCTTTTGTACTTAAAAAGAAAAAGAATAAAAGAGAACTAATATTTGTTTGTTCATTGCTTGTTTAACAAATTTAAATCCCTTAGAGTCCTTGAAAACATTGCATTGCATTCGCATAAACATTGCATAGCATAGCATAACATTGCATTACAGGTACATTAGAGATTGGTTTTCTCATTTTCTCGCTATTTATTTTAGCAGAGATGGCTCTCGAACAGACTGTCAAAGATCTCCAGGTTCAGAATGCTCAGTTTTAGCAGATGTTCACTAGCTTGGTCCAAGGCCAAGAAGATCTGAAAAAGCTCATCAACAGAAAGAAGAAGGTTGTGGGTCTACTCAACATGGGCAGACGCTACAAAGGTGGTCCTAAAAGGGTCAGTCGGATTGAGCTCTCTGAGGACAGTGTCAAGAATGAGGGGAGTAACAAGGGTGATGGCAAAGGCAGCCAGCGCGAGCCTGAGAAAGGGGGAGATGATCAATACAATCAGAGCCAATACTCTGATGAAGATGACAAGTACAAGCAACTTGAAGACCGTCTGAACGCTGTGGAAAATTTGAAAATGTTCGGGCTGAATTTTGATGATCTAAGCCTTGTTCCTGGTGTTGTGATTCCTCCTAAGTTCAAAGTTCCTACTTTTGCCAAGTATGATGGCATTTCTTGTCCGAAGCTGCATTTGAAGTCCTATGTTCAGAAGATCAATCCCCACACTGATGACAGAAAGTTGTGGATGCACTATTTTCAAGAAAGTTTGTCCGGGACTCAGTTGGAGTGGTATTATCAGCTAGAGAATGACCGTATCCGTACTTGGAGTGACCTAGCCGATGCTTTCTCTGAGACAATATAGTACAATCTTGAATTGACACCCACTCGCATGCAACTACAAAGCATGTCTATGGGTCGTGATGAGAAGTTCAAGGTATGCTCGAAAGTGGAGATTTAGCGGTGAGTTCAACCGCCCTTGTCCAATAGGGAATTGGTTGACATGTTCATGGGAACAACGACATTCTTCAATCATCGATTGGAAACTCTTGACGGTTCAGAAACGATCTTGTGAATGAAATTTGGTATCAAGGCGGAAAGATTCGGTAGAGTCATCATCAAATCTGCGAAGAAATCGTTTGGTGGTAAGAAAGAAGCTAATGCTGTGTATGGTCAGAAGAACCGAGCCAAGACCGACCGTGCTCAATTTGTGGGGCGGTTGTGATCTCGATCCTACATCGGCACAACCTCGGTGAGATAACAGCGTGGCAGCAGCGCCACGAAGGCGGTTCGAAGATCAACATACCATTGTGCATGAAGCTTTGCAACACATGTTGAAAGCGAGTTGATTACCTTGAGGATCCTCCTCGAATGTCAACACTTCCTCTCAGGATATAATCCTAATGCTAAGTGTGCTTATCACTCCCTAGGACATAATCTTGATGATTGTTGGGCTCGAAGAATAAGATTCAAGATATGATTGAAGCTAAGCGATTGAGTTTGATCCTCTGTCGAGACTCAAATGTGATCAACGCTCCTATGCCTAACCATGATAAGAGTTCAATCTTTGTCGGTGGCGATACTTATGTCTTCAACATAGATGACTTGACCATTCCTCGATGGTATTAAGAAGAATTTGCTTGCGGTGTCAATCGGGATGCCCGGAATCGTTGGTGCCCATCGCACGATGGTTGTGCTTGGTTGAGAAGGCGTGTCCGATTGCATGATGGATAACCGTGAGATACTATTTACGAAACCACACATGAGGTGTGAAGATATGTCTAAGTTGAAGATTGACAATGCGAATGGCTGAACCATCTGTATGGGATACCTTGGGGCAGCCAAGTGGAAAGTATGATTACATGGTGAAGTACTTTGTGAAAGCTACAAGATTCCTATTGAAGATGTTAAAGTAATGGGATGGGGTGCGATTTCCCGAGAAGACTATGCTGATGTTAACACCATAAGGATTTCCTCTGCCGATTCTACACCTAGAGTGGCACCTCTCATCATCACTTCTCCCAGACCAGTTCTATATTCCTCTGACAAGGCTATCCCTTGGAATTATGGAGCTGATGTTTATTATCATGGCGTCAAGCAAGACCCTCTGACCATTGAGGACCTTACTGTTGAAGCCACCATTCCTGACATCAACAACATCACCGGATCAAGTAAGGTGACCAGAACCGGAAGGGTGTTCTCTCCAGAAATCTCCCCTCCAAAAGACACTGCGACTCCGGCTCGCATTCCACTACTCAACCAACATCCCGGCCAAAGGGAAAGAACCATAACTCATCCTTTCGACGAGTACCAAAGGAATTCTTTGAAGACACCTCAAACAAGAAATGGAGGAAATTAGAAGATTATCAAGAAAAGTGACTACAATGTTGTGGAGCAGTTAGGATAGACTCCGTCCAAGATCTCCATGCTTGCTACTGCTCTTATGCTCAGGGCTCATGCTAAAGCCTTGGTGAAGTTTAAGAAAATGCTCCGTACCGCAAGACACTACCATGACGGTTTGAAGTTTGTATTGCTAGCAGGCTAACAACGGCCTAGGCTTCTCGATCTTGATTTGACTCTGCGGAAAGAAACATAACAAAGCCTTGCACATCTACATCGAATGCAAGGGCACTACATTGTCTCATGTTTTGGTGGATCTGGTTACACTACGAACATCCTACCAAAAGGCTGCTTTTGATCGCCTTGATGTCGAAGGGTTGGTTACGAGACCAGTGACATCATCGTGCGAGCTTTTGATGGTTCTAGCGATGCTTGGAAACTCACTACTACATTAAAGTCGGTTCCCGGACTTTTGACTCTACATTCTTTGTCATGGACATCCGTCCGACTTACTCTGCCTACTTGGGCCCTTGGATACATGGGGCGGTATTACCTACCTTGCATCGAGCTCAAGTACCGGTGAAAGGGAAGGTTGTTCTGATATGTGGTGAAGAAGAGTATATGGTCGGGTCATCTGATCTTTTCGTTATCTCGAGATGGAAGGTGAATTCTTTGAGACTCCACAAGCTTTTAAGCAGATCCCAGTCGTGCTGTTGACTCTCCTGTTACTCCTCAAGTTACACAAGCTCCTCCAAGGATGGCCTCGCTGAAAGATGCTCAAGCTGCAGTTGAAGAAGGTGGTAGTGCTATTTGGGGCCAGCTCCCTGATCTTCCTTTCAAGTTTGACAAGACGGGTTTAGGCTTCACCATCAAGGGACAGAAGATGATACGCCGCGAGCGCGCCGGCCAACTTCCTTTCCGCATCAGCCAAAGTGGAATCCATGCTATAGAGGACGATGACAACGACTTCGACATCAGCAAGTGGATCTTTCCAACTCCAGACAATGGACTCAGCAATTGGAAGACCGAAGACGTCATCCCAATCTCCTTTAGACAGGAGTAATTGCTCTTGTTTTGTTTTACTTTTCGTATTTTCTACGTTTTGAACAATAAACTCTAAAGCCTAGTGCCTTGCCCGGGGCATCGTGGCTCGTTTGCGAGGGTTATTATCTGTCATTTGCATATTTTCATTCAATAAATTCGTTGGACTTTTGCATTCAATTGTGTTTTTTCTTTCTTTTACTTTTATCACCCCTTCAAAAGGCTATGTGTTCTTACACACCCGTGATACAACTGCGAATCACTCCGAATCTAGTTAATAACACTATGCTAGTGCTAAATATGACCCGATAATCCGATCTACCAAGGTGAAGATGAAAGTGAGGAAGATTGTGAAGTGCCGGGAGAACTTGTCAGATTACTACAGCAAGAGGATCGAGTTATCTGACCCGAAGAGCAAGTTGAGGTTGTGAATTTGGGTACTAACGAGAAGAGATCAAGATAGGGCGGGTCTTGAAAGCAGTGTCAAAGAAAGATTGATTCAGATGCTACGAGACTACATTGAGATTTTTGCTTGGTCCTACGAAGACATGCCAGGTTTAGACATTGATATTGTGGTGCACCGGTTACCAACGAAAGAAGGTTTTCTCGGTAAAAGCGAAGGTTAAATCGCATCGTCTGAGATGTCAGAGAAAATCAAAGCGAAGTTATAAAGCAGTTCCGCGGTTTCTTAGCCGTTACTTCTTATCCGCAGTGGGTTGCAAATGTGGTACCCGTACCTAAGAAGGATGGTAAAGTACGAATGTGTGTGGATTATAGAGATCTGAACAAAGCGAGTCCGAAAGACGACTTTCCACTTCCTCATATTGATGTTCTGGTTGACAACACCGCTCAGCATAAAGTTTTCTCCTTCAAGGATGGTTTTTCTTGTTACAATCAGATCAAAATGGCTCCAAGACATGGAAGGCGCTTTTGTTACAGGTACTTTACTACAAGGTTATGTTCGGATGAAGAACGGCGCCACTTACCAGCGTGCTATGGTGACGTTATTTCATGACATGATTCATCACGAGATAGAAGTCTACGTCAACGACATGATAGCTCGATCACAGACAGAGGAAAAGCATCTTAATCATTTGCAGAAGCTATTTGATAGGTTGAAGAAGTATAGACTGAGACTTAACCCCAACAAGTGCACTTTTGGAGACAGATCCGGTAAACTCCTAGGGTTTGTTGTCAGTGGTAAAGGTATTGAAGTTGATCCCGCCAAGGTTAGAGCCATTCAAGAGATGCCAGCTCCCCGCATCGAGAAGGAGGTCAGAGGTTTCTTGGGCCGACTGAATTACATTGCCAGATTCATTGCACACCTAACTGCTACTTGTGAGCCAATATTCAAGTTACTAAAGAAAGATCAAGTGGTACAATGGAGCAGCGATTGCGGATCGCTTTTGACAAAATCAAGGAGTACCTACGAATCCTCCCATCCGATGCCGCCTCTTGAAGGAGACCTCTTATCATGTACTTGGCAGTGTTAGAGAACTCAATGGGGTGTGTGTTGGGGCAACATGGCAGTGCAGTGAAAAGAGCATGCAATATACTACCTTAGAAAAAGTTTACCGGTGAAACAAGATACTCACTCGAGAAAACTTGCAACTTTAGCATGAAATTGCTCATGGCTAAGGCAGTATATGTTGACTCACACTACCTTGTTGATATCTAAGATGGACCCGATAAAATACATATTTGAGAAACCAGCTCTCTCCGGAAGAATAGCAAGATGGCAAATGATCTTGACCGAGTACGACATCCGGTACACTTCTCAGAAAGCTATCAAAGGAAGTGTAGTAGCCGATCATTTGGCTCATCAAACCGTAGATGACTACCAGTCTATGCAGTTCGAGTTTCCCGACGAAGATGTTCTACTAGTCACTGATTGTGAAGAACGAGGCCAGACGAAGGACTGAACAAGGATCGATGGACCATGGTTTTGATGGAGCCTCAACGCGCTTGCAATGGCATTGGCGCCATCATTACATCCCTACGGCGGGCATCGCCTTTCACCGCTGATTATGTTTCGATTGCACCAACAACATGGCTGAATCTGAAGCGTGCATCATGGGTATCAAAGGCTGCTATTGATTTAAGAATCAAGTTCTTGCAAGTGTATGGAGACTCGACTTTGGTGATCGATCGGTTAAGGCGAGTGGGATCTGAAACATCCGAATCTCATTCCGTGTCGAGAGCATGTTCTAAGTTTGATCCCTTACTTTGAAGAGATTACTTTTGACCATATTCCACGAGCAGAATCGGTTAGCGGGCGCGTTAGCTACTATGTCATCTATGTTCAAGGTCGGATGGGACAACGAGGCTCCCCGGATCATCATTGAGAGGTTTGGCGACGGTATTGTTATGAGCTTGATACGGAAGAAAACCTTGGTACTACGTGAAGAGGTATCTTGAGACTCGGGAATATCCATGAGGCATCATCAATGATAAAAGTTTTTGAGAAGATTTGCATCAAATTCTTCCTCGGCAGCGGCATCTTGTACAAGCATAATCACGATTTGTGCTTACTCATTTGTGTAGACGGAAAGCGATACGTATCATGGAAGAGTTACGAATGAGCATTTGGTACCCTCCGATGGTCATCGATGGCTAAGAAGATTTTGAGAACGAGGTTACTATTGGTCCACCATGGAAGGCGATTGTCACCGCTATGCTCGATCTTGTCACAAATGCAGTTCTGCGGACAAAGTACATGTACCTCGATACCTCTGAATGTTTTACTCTCCTTGGCCTTTTGCAATGTGGGGCATTGACATGATTGGAGAAATCAAGCCCACGCTTCCAACGGACATCGTTTCATCCTTGTGGCAATTGATTATTTCACCAAGTGGGTAAAAGCGACCTCGTTCGCATCTGTACCAAGAATGTTGTGGCTCGATTCATCAAACATAATCTTATCATCGATATGGCACTCCGAAAGGATTATCACGGATAACGGCTCTAATCTAAACAATAAGATGATCACGAACTACGCACAGTTCAAGATCAAGCATCACAATTCTTCTCCTTATCGGCCTAAGATGAATGGCGCGATGGAAGGGCCAACAAGAACATTAAGAAGATTATCTGAGAAGATGCGGTGACTTACAAAGATTGGCATGAGATGTTACCATTTGCTCTTCATGGTTATACGGCATCTGAACATCAGAGGCAACCCCTTCTCTCTTGTATCGGTATGGAAGCCGTCCTACCTATTGAGTTCGATACCCTCGACGAGTCCTCGGGGCCGAGAGTTAAGCGAAGCGATTGGGTCGAGACTCGCCTTGACGGATTAACTTGATTGATGAGAAGCGACTAGCGTCCATCTGCCATGGACAGATCTATCGAGCGAATGATCGGAGCATTTAACAAGAAGGTCAAGCACCGTCTACCAAGTCGGTGATCTAGTGGTCAGCGCATCATTCTTCCACAAGGTGATCCGGGCAAGTGGACTCCCACCTATGAGGATCATTTGTAGTCAAGACAGTATTTTCGTGAGCTATGATACTTAGAACCATGGACGGTGAAGACTTCCCACCTGAGCGAGACATAGTCAAAAATACTACGCATAAAAGAGACCCGCTAGGTCGACGAACCTAGGCAAAAATAAGGGCATCCTGGCGAACCAAAAGGGTTCGTGCAAAAGTTAAGGATATATACAAAACATGTACACCCGACAAGTCGAAAACACGAAAAGCGGCTTGGGCAAAAAGGTATCTGGTAAAAACCGAAAAGGCGGTCTAGGCAAAAGTTAGGGATTTAAGCGTCGACTATGTCTCTTCGGATCACCTATTTCCGGACTACTATCGACATTGATTCAAATGGCGAAGATCAATTCAATCACTTTCTACTGACAGCAAGGAGATGAGATGGTTGGAATATATGAGTACTAGCATAGTTGGAACTTAACGAGATTGTTTCCGCATAGCTTTTTACCTTTCTCTTGTATAAACTACTTGGCCATACGCCACCTCTCCAATAAATACAAGTCTCTTTTCCTTTACGATTTTTGTTTGTTGTTGTTTGCATAAAGTCCAACGTCTGCTTTGAATGATTATATGCATCCGACAATAAAAACTTGTTCACAAGCATGCGAAGAGTGAACATACAAAGTAATTACTACGGGTTCGAGAATTGAGATGGCGAAGGTGCATAAAACATTTCCCCATGAACACCAATCTCCACAGAGGTGTCACTCACCACAAACCTTCCCCAGCGGAATATGTGTCAGTCCACGAGCAATAATTCCACTCAACTAGAATCATGTTACATCAGTTTCCAAGCAGTAACACTTCATCCCCAGCCGGGATATCTATCTCCAGCAAATATCTCTCGGCAATTCCCCGTCTTCTCCAGCAATGGTATCCAGACTTGGAACTTGGTCAGATAGTGCACCGGAGGAAATCTACACCTCTTATACCTCAGCCCGAGATTACAACGGGCCCTAGATCCTTCTAACCGGTCTCGGTAGCTATCAAGCGCTCTCGGCAAGGTTTACACTTAAAATCCCGATGGGCGCCTCTTCACTTTTCCAGCGGGATCTACACTAGATTCCCCACAGAGTGCCTCCTAAATTCTCCCCAGCAGGGTCTACGAACAAGATCTTTGGCGGCACGTTCCTCGATCTCTACCATCTACAGCAGTGCCTGGACTCAGGACATGGTCAGATAGTGCATCGGAGGAATTCAAAATTATCATCCTTCTTCTTCCCCAAGGAGGTTTGCCCTTCATTATCAAGCAGAACATCCGCATCTTCCTCAAGATGGATATGTTTTGAAATACCACAACACTTATCATTCATATATTATTCATAAATGTCATAATTCGTGCATATGTCATTCATACACATCATCATGCATCATACCTTGCATAAGACTAACAATATTCTATCAAAGTTTCTCTTGTTTTCTCCAAAGCAGGTGAAAGTCACTTCCGACGCAGACAGGTCCAGGATCAATACCCGAAGCCAGACGGGAAACCTTATCCGGACGACCGCCCCAGTTGTCCTCCGACAACAGATCCAGGATTAATACCCGAAGCTAGACGGGAAACCTTATCCGAACGATCACAAGTTATCCTCCGATAACAGGCAGTGGATCAACACCCGATGCACAACAGGGAAATATCCACATTTTGTCAACTATTATCCCCTCAAAGCAGTCAGCACGAAGAACTATTCTGACCCTCTCTTACTATCAACAGCAACTACGAGAGTCTGGCGTACGACTCGGTTGCCTTGGATGGCATCTTAAGCCCATCTCCGACTACTTGTCAACATTTCTCAGCTTTCAGAATGCTGCATATTTGGTTAAAAACCAATACAAACCAATAACTTCATTCAAAAATGAGCACGAAGTCTAACGTACGACTCTCTCCGGATGGCATCTCAAGCCCATCTCCGTTCCACTTTCAGAAACATCTACAGAGCCTAGCGTACGGCTCACTCCCCAGCATCATCTTTCCGGATGGCATCTTAAGCCCATCTCCGACAGTTCCCCTATCTATACAATAATCTCGAGTCTAGCGTACGACTCATTCCCCAGTGAAGTCTCCAGCTCCTCCAAATGGCATCTGTAAGCCCATTCCCGCATCATCAGCCAACCGCGAGTGCAAATTTTCAGGTGTACTCGAGTGTTCAATCATCTTCTACCTCTAGGTCATGAAAGGCAAAGCATGCCAATCTAACCCTTCCAGTACAAGAAGATTGAACAGGGGCAGCTGTCATACCCCAAAATTTGCCCTCCATCTTCTCCAGATATTCCATACATCCATACTCAAAGATTCCTCAAGAGTTGATCAGACAAACTCTCTCCTAGACAATCAACCCAAACTAGGGTTTGGCACTTCTCAGATCCAGATGGACTTCTAACACCTCCAATGGTTTTCATGCCTCCTCATATGTTTCAAAGATTCTACATGTCAAGTTTCAAGCCTCACAAGTCAAGTTTCCTCAGACAATTGCTCAGATGGTTGAAAATCAGTTGTATTGGACAAAAAGTCAACTGGTCAACATACTGATCAAAACTTGATTTTTGGTCAACATCCTCATTTTGAAGTTACATTCATCATTTGATCAAGGGTTGATCATGATTCATCAAGAAAACTCAAGATTTGCTCAAAAGTCAAACTTTCTAAATTAGGGTTTCTAGATGAAAAGTCAACCAAACTTTGGTGATCATAACTTTCTACTTTCTCGAAATTTTCCACCACCTCTTGTTTTGAAGGAAATTCAATTCTCTACAACTTCATGTCTCACAAGAATGTCAAAAATGCTTCATTTGAGAGGTATGGCTCAAAACATTCTGAGTCCTTTTCAAAGTCAACAAAAGTCAACTTTTGTTTTGAGGATATATTGAGCATGGTAACTCCAATTGAGATGAAACCAAAGAAATTGTTTAGAGGACTCTTAGATCTTTCCAAAAGTCCAAGAACTCTCAAAATATGGAAAATTGAGCAAGATACACTATTCGAAGTTGGGAATTTTGGACAGTTGCAAAAGGACATAATGGTCAAAATGCAAAATTTTCCAAATGGGCCTATATTCTTTTGATCCAAACTTGTTCATGACATTATTCTTGACCCATAAATGCTTGGCCATGGCAATTTTCTATTTTACTGATTTTATTTTGAATTTTAGAACATTTAATTCAAAATTAAATTATACTACCTCTGTTCCTATATATAAGAGACAATTCATTTTTTAAATTCATTGAATAATCAATGTATTTGGTCAATTTATAGACTAGGTACATTGATTATTCAATGAATCTAAAATTAAATTGTCTCTTATATATAACGAAATATAAAATATGAAAATAATATATTTTTCCAAAAGGGCTGATTTTATATCTTCCTTGAAGTCCAAGATAGCCCAATACACTTGCCAAATTCGTGCTTGATCATGCATTGAAGAGGAAATCAAATTTTTTCAAGAAAATTGATTTTATTTGAAAAATATTGAATGCTCCAAATCAGATCTTTTTTCACTCTTTTTTTCTCTCCAAATCCTCTCTATAAATAGCCAGCATTGTGCACATCAAACAACACGAAACCCTAGCTCAAGAACCAACCCTTATTTTGCCAAAATTTTCCAAGAAACTTGAAAATTCGAATTTTATTTTCCAGCAAATTTCAATCCTTTCCAGCCATCCATTCTTGCTCTAGAGGTTCCCAGCAACCGATCCAGACTCTTACTTCAAGCCAAGGCACCCAGAATCGTACTCTACATCAATTCCGATTTGGTATTTTTTCATGAAATCGAATTCATAATTCCATGCATTGCTAACAATTTTTGTGTGTTTATTTGAATTCAGGATAATGATTAGGTCACAT
Source organism: Vicia sativa (assembly GCA_021764765.1). Taxonomy (NCBI): domain Eukaryota; kingdom Viridiplantae; phylum Streptophyta; class Magnoliopsida; order Fabales; family Fabaceae; genus Vicia; species Vicia sativa. The sequence continues at coordinate 267,123,267 of CM038792.1, forward strand.
TAGAACCATTACATGCAAGTTTCCACGTAGAAATCCAAGCATGCCATTGTTAGGGCTTTTAGAGCTGTGAGTTTCGAACTGCAAGTTACAGGCCGTTTCAGGACATGAGGATAGCACCATCGTGCTCGCAAGGATCGAATTAGTCGATCTGGGCTTTTATCTTGCTTTAAATGTTGCGCTTTGCAGGTTTTTAGGTTGATATGCAATCGGAGAATATGACCGGAGCCCTAGCTCCGGCGTGGACTCCGGCGTTGAAAGTTTGACAGCGTGCGTGGCAGTTTGGCTTATTCCGATTCGTCCATTCCATCCAACTGGGGCCCGCGGCTGACTGTGTTTGATTTTCAAAATATCCATGACACGTGATCACTCATATTCTATTATTTTCAATCTTTCCAACATCAAATGCCATGTGTCCCAGTGGTTAAGGCTTGGCATGTGCAAAGATCCTCTCCAGGGTCATGAGTTCGATTCAGCCTGGGACCGGTTCTCTCTTTTCTTTTTCCAAACTTCAACTTTTTCAGTATTTTTCATATTTTTATTTATTTTAATTAATTTCATATTTTTATTTCTGCATTAAAAAACCATCAAAAATTATTTTTCTTTTTACAGTATTTTCATAAAATGTTTATTTAATTTATAAAATTAAAAAACTTAATTTTGCATGCATATTTATTTTTATTCATAATTTTGCATTTTAATTACTTTTAATTCATTTTTAATTATTAAATTACATCCAAAAAATCCCAAAAAATTATTTTAGCATATTTATACTATTTCCAGCATGTAATAATTTTCTCATATAAAAATTTGCATTTTTACTAACATTTTTCTCTTATTCGATTCATCTCGTATTTTCCGACTTCACATTCCTTTGCAGGTTATTCCGATTCAGACGATTTTCTCTTATCGTTTTATTTTTCAAATAATGTAACTGTCTATGGGATGTAATAGTTTAAATTAGGATTTTATTTTCCGCAAGTTTAAATTATGTATCTGCCCCAAAGCCATGTAATAGCGTAGGACATTTACCTTTCCGCACTTTTACTTTTCGCATTTTAATTTCCGCACCCTATCAATTGCTAGTAACTAGGTGTGTATGGCAAGATAAAATTAAACATAGCCCACTAATTTCCAAGATAAAATATCTGAAATCAACACACTCTTTCACACACGCACCCCTTAGGGTAATTCTCTCTCGTTGCCTTACGAATTCAAACAATGGTCATGTCCCTCGAACGTAGAGGTATTCTAGCACCGTTGCCTTCAAAACAAATCATCATAGTCCCTTCGATACAAAGATCATAGACCCACGATGTCACCTACGAATACATGATCTTGACCCTCGATTGTCACCTACGAAAAATGATGATAGTCCCTTCGAATGTGCTAGGATACCTCCTACAAGTTGCCTTCTATGACCATACGATGTCCCTTCGAATGTCCCTTTTACATCCAACGAATGGAGTTACCTACCAACTAATGGTATGGCTAGCGCTATTCTAAAGGAACGTAAATAATACGAACACGACCAATTCTGAGTAGGTAATAAAGACTTTTAGTTGCTTGCTCTATCAAAATGCTTTTCACACCTCACACTTTTTTCAAAGTTCAAACTCTTTTCAAAACAAAACATTTCCGAACACTTTGTATACATTCCTACATGAATCATTACAAAGTCAAAGCGAAATGCCTTTTCAAAACATTTTCAAACACACGGCACAATTTTCAAAGTGATCTATAAAGCAACTAAGAGCCGTAGATAACTACGGATGGAAAGGTGCTAATACCTTCCTTTTCATAACCTTCTCCTTACTCAGAATCTAACGAAGGTCTTTTTCTGTACTTTTACCTTCCCTTAATTGGATAAAAATAAAAGTCGGTGGCGACTCTTGCTATCCGCACATTTGCGATACAAAAACAAAAAAGTCAGTTCACCGTATTACACCAAGTCAGAAGAGTCAAAATGAGGTTCAACCCCGAGAAATGCACTTCGAAGTCCGGGCCGGGAAGTTCCTCGGCTTCTATCTCCCCGAGCGTGGCATAGAGGCCAATCCCGATAAGTGTCGGGCATTCTCATAATTACCCACTCCGAATTCCAAAAAATCTATTCAATTCCTCAACGGAATGCTCACCTCATTATCACGATTCATCGCGTAGTCGGCACAACACGCACTCTCATTCTTCAAATTACTAATAAAAGAGGATGCGTTCGACTGGACCGAAGAGTGAGAGCAAGCCCTACTTCATCTCAAGCAGAATCTATCAAAACCTCCCATTTTATCTCAACCTAATAAATAAGAGATATTATACCTATATCTGGTCGTGACGCCCAAGTCCGTTAGCGCAACCCTCATCTGAGAGACCCCGGAGGGACAAAAACCAATCTACTTCATAAGTAAAGCCCTACAAGGGCCCAAAATAAGGTACCAGCAGATCGAAAGATATCCCCCACACGATCAACGCATCAAGGCGACTCTGACACTATTTTCTAGCGCATACCATCATAGTTCAGACAGATCAGCCCATTAAACAATTGTTGGGTCGCCCAAACATGGCCGGACGAATGCTCAAATGGTCCCTAGAGCTATCCGAGTTTGCTATTAGGTACGAAAGAAGAAAGGCCCTCAAGGCCCTCAAGGCCCATGTTCTTGCCGATTTCATGGCAAAAATGACCTTCCCCACTTCTTAAGAAGGGACCAACAAATTGACGATATTCGTCGATGATGCCTCTAGGTCGACTAGGAGTAGGGCATGCATAATTCTAGAAAACAGAGAAGGAATCATCGTAGAGGTATCCCTTTCCCTCTCATTCGCCACTTCCAACAACCAATCAGAGTATGAGCCTTCCTCGCTGGTATCTGCCTTGCCGAGGACATCAGGGCCAAAGAGGTCAAAATCCTCACAAATTCACAACTCGTGGCCTCCTAGGTTCGAGGAGAATACTAGGTAAAGAATGATCAATTGGCGGAATAATGGGCCCTCGTACAGGAGAACTTGAAGAAGTTCACCTTGGTCAATGTGCAGCATATTCCCCGAGAACACAACACTCAAGCGGACGTTCTGTCCAAACTAGCCAGCACAAAAACGAAGGGAGGAAACAAGTTAGTGATTCAAGAAATACTACATCGACCAAGCATCGAGAAAAAACACCCCATCCACAATGTGCTCGTAATCGAATATGGCACCTCCTGGATGACGCATGTAGCACCCCATTTCCCAATACTAATAATTATAGTAAAATACACTACATATATCAGAGTAATCCACGAATGGGATGTCACATAATTCAAATTCTCATAAAGTTTCAAAATACATTATTCCGTCATTTTTTTCCAAAATAATTATTCAGCTGCGGAAAACAACTTAATTTGATTTCATGGCATTCTAGCCTCAACAATAATAAAACTCAACAAAATATGTGGTTCAACATAATTCATGAATTAAGATACGTAACAATAAAACAAATAAAGAACATAACAAGTTCCCAAATATCGTATTATGTATCAGAGCAAGACTCTCTATATTCAACGAGCACACTAAAGACTCCAAGCTATCATCATGCTTCTACGAACTATTCTTAATCACCTGCACGTTACCCACGTGGAGGCAACATCACAGCAGAAAGGGTGAGTAATCAGAATTCATTACAAAAGATATAAAGAAAAGACATACTAGTTATAAACAACATCAATCATGAAATTTGCACATCATTGTTTACCAAGTATCGTACTCACACCTTCATATTATAATTATATGTACACATCTTCATCCTAAATCACTGAAACACATCATAACACATCACAACACTTTAGTCACCCATATTTCACAACAACAAATCAACATTTATGCAACATTATGAAATTTAGTGCAATGCAATGCATGTGGTACATTTGGAGCAGAACTCCCAACTTAAACATATGTTAGTTTATCGAGGCATTTCAACAAGGCATAAGCCTTCAACTTTCAACGTGGTGCCATAAAGGCCAACTTAATCATGCAATGTATACGACGTCATGAATGACATACAACAACATCAACGACAACAACAACAACAACCACAACAACAACAACTTAAACATGCATCAATTTCATCAACTTAAACCAACATTGGTCGTTCGACCTACAACTCAAACATGCCCATGAATCAGGACAATTCAACTTATTCGGCTGTACCTGCAAATCAACATATTCGACATTGTTTCCACAAAACAAACCAAACACAATTACTTCATAATATATACTGACTACCTCGACAATTTTCGATCGATTCCGAACAACTAATTTTTATCGCATATTCTACTAATTCGGCTAATTTCGGCTAATTCCGGCATTGTTTTCATTATTATGCTATTACTGCTAGTTAACCAAACCGGCTGTTAATTTATTCCACTGATATAATTGATTTCTATTCACTGAATAATTACCTTGATATGCTAGACCAGTTTCTGCTAAAATTCCATGTTCCTACTAACTGATAACTCTTACTGCTAAACTGTTTATGATCACATGCCTATACCAATTCTCATCATTATAACATCAATTGACACCAATTTCATCATATTCATCATGATATCCAATCGTACCATATTGTATTCACACTTCCAAATCATTAGTACAAATCACACCATCAAATTAACACTCATCACTAAACATTACTTAAGTTACAGCCTCATTAACATCGTTTAATTAGTAATCTTGTTTATCATCAAAATAACACATTCCTAGCATAACAACATATAACAAATCAATTTTATAAATACATAGGTATTTTAAATTATGCCTAAAAGCACTAATATAATTCAATCATGATTTAGTTCATCTCGTTAGCTTTCCAACGGTTCAAACGACACATCAATTGGACTCTTGAAACTCAAGTTATGGTCATTTTACAAAAGTCCAAACAACCAACAATTTCCATCAAAGCTCATTTTGAAGAGAATTAAATTATCTACAACTTCATGTCTCACAAGCTTTGTCCAAAAATGTTTCATTTGAGAGTTATGGATCAAGACATTATAGGTCTTTCTAAAAGTCAACAAAAAGTCATCTTTTTGAAAAGATGTGTACATGAACATGGAAACTTCAATGAAAATTAAACCAAAAAGCGTGTTTAGAGGACATCTTGAGCTTTCTAAAAAGTCCAAGAACACTTAAAAATGTTGAAAATTGAGCAATATACAAGTTTTGCAATTTTGGCATTTTTGAAGAAGTGCATGAAGAGAAATACTTAGCAAAATCATTTTTTTTTCTAAATGGGCCTAAGTTTTTATGATCCAAACTTATTCTTGAGATTATCCATGACCTCCAAGTCCATTTACACGCCTCCTTTTATTTTATTTTATTTTATTTATTTTGGATTTTATTCATTTAAATCCAATTTTAATTAAAATAAAATACTAAAATCAAATTAATTGATGCAATGCTGGATACTTGTCATTCTTGAGGTCCAAGATAGTCATGCTAGCTGTCCAGTTTCGTTCAAAACTTGATTGCACAAGATTGAGACCAATTTGGAAATTTTGGATGCAAATGTGAATGATTTTCAAATCAAATATTTTCACATTGAATGGAATATATTTGTCTCTCAATTCTTGACCTAAATGCTTCCTCTATATATACATAACATGTTCAGATCACAAGGGACGAATTTTTGCAGCCAAGAACCCTAACCTAAGCCTAAAAAAACCGTGACATTCAAACAACCTAGCAATCAAGGTTTCAAGCCGATTCAATCAATTCCAAGCATTCCAATCAATTCCTCATCACTTTCTGAATCGATCCAGGCTATCACAAATCACCAACACCTCCAGAATCACGACATCAGTGATCATGGTTTGAACAAACTTTCTCAAAATCGATTTCATACATACACTCATATTTAACATGTTCTGATTGCATATTTGTGTTCATATTGATGTCTCAAAGTTGTCTGTATGGTTTAATTCAAGTTTAAATGCAGGGATCGTAAGTTGACATTGTTAGGGTTAATGGTCTCGAATTGGGGTTTTCCAAAATAGACAAAATTGGACCAAACCAAGGACATATTCATGTTCAGGAGCTTGATTGCAATCGATCCATGGTCTTACCTTGAATTTATATCACGTATCTCTTAATTTTGAAAATTGCAGGTGTTATAGTGACGAGTGAAGCCGTCACTATAGGTTGTAGCGATGAACGACGTCCGCAGGTAAAACCCCTACCAAATCAGCAAAAATGAAGACTCTTGCGCGCGCTTTCTAATTTTAATTAATTTTCAATTTTTTGTTTTCATATTCTATTTGTTTCATTATTATGACAACTAATCCATCCAGCACAGATGGCAAGGGAGGCGAGCCTATGAGGTAGAGGGCTTGGGTTCGATCCCTGACATCCTCATTTAAATTGTGACACCCCAAATAATTCAATTATTAAATAATTAGAATTTTAATTATTAATTTAATTAGAAGTTTAATTATTAGTATTTTTGGATTATTGGATTCAATTAATTAATTAAATAGAATGGAAGTGTTGGGGTGTGAGGTTGAATTGGAGGGTGTGAGGAGTAAAACACTCTAATTATGCTAATTATTTTATTATTATTATTGGAATAATAAAAGGAATAAAATAGAGGAAAAGAGGAAAAGAGAAGGAATAGAGAAGTTTCACTCTACGTGCATTGGAGAAGAGAAGAGAAAGAGGGAAAAATCCAAAGCGTCGGAATTCGAAGAATCATCGCAAGGTAAAGGGTGATTTCATTCGATTATGATGCCTTATGGGTTTTGGGATTCAATTGAATGATTGGGTATGTTAGGAAACTTGAAATTAGATAATTTAGGATTGTAGAATTATCCCAAAAATGCGTCGAATTGTATGAATTGGAACCATTAGTAATGATATGGAATTATTAGGGATGGTGAAATTATGATACGTGTGTTGTATTGGTGTTTGCTGGTTGGAATTTTGATGTTTTGATGCATTAATCCGTATGGAATTGGAAAGGAAAAGTTTGGATGGAATGCTACTGTCAAAGCTGCTGTTTTTGGTTCTGCAAGTCGCAGGAACCGGTTCCCATGTGGGAGGAACCGGGTTCCTGGTACAAAAACTAGAGAGAATGATTTCTGACTCAGTGGGAACCGGTTACTCCTGGGGAGAAACCGGGTTCTCAGTTAAATTTTTACAAAGAAAATCACTTTTTTAGTGGGAACCGGTTCCTAGCCTGGAGGATCCGGGTTCCCCATACATTTTCCAGGTGGCGTGTTATTTCAAACTTGTGGGAACCGGGTTCTCCCTGGGAGGAACCGGTTACCACTGTGTTATTTTAAAAAATGTTCAAACTTTGAAAACTCGTATTTTCCAAACCATAAGTCCGTTTTGAGCGCTGTTTTGGACGTTGTTTCTTAAATTTAAAGCTCTATTTAATGAAATGAATAAAATTACTGTAGTTTGAAATTATTTTGAAAATGCATCGGATCTCGAATTATGCAATTTGTACCTTGTGCACATTTGGTGTATGCAGTGTTGTATCCGTGGTAATTGGTTGTATCAGGACTTGGTGGATGAAATGCATGTTTTATGCTGTTTGATGTGTGCATGATCAGTGGAGATATCATGTTTTGGTTTTGATTTGGTTTATGATGTTGGTGTGATCATAGAATTATTTGAATGTTGCATGCTTTATGATGTGCATGCATATACATTTTGGTGGTAGCTAATTCCCATTGTGCAGAATTAGTGAGATTTTGCCAATAACCGTTCCCGGGTGATTATGGGTGGTGAGGCTGGATTCATGTCCGGGTGATTATGAACGAATCGATGTTGGTGACTTAGTTCACGTTTTGGTACCACATGCATAGAGTCGTGCATTTGCATTTGTGTGAAATTATAACATGTTAGGATGGTTTCCGGTGTTATAATTTCATTGTTGTCGTTATTATGCATAATGAACTGTGTGAATTGCAATTGTGTATTGAAAATCTGATTATGCTAATGAGGCTGAAATAATGTATTGAATTGTTCTGTTGTTTTTAGAAACGTATAATGCATTTTACATTGCGATGAAATCTCACCCACTTTACCACTACCTCTTCTCCATTGCAACTTTGTTTTTCTTTAAGAAAGGTACTATTCTCTTTCCACCACTCTTTTTATTCTTCTTCAAGATTTAGCTATTTGTTTAACACAATGTTATTCATCAAGTCCTTAAAATTTTCTAGAACTAATTCATTATTTTTAAATAAATAATGTAATTATAAATTTTTAAAAAATGATGTGGAATTATATTTGATAATGTGGCAAAGACACATCATCATTACTTATGACATGTCATTAAAATTTTGTTTTAAATTGGAAGGGGGACTAAAATTCCGAAGGAATAAAATTCAAAAAGGGAGTAAAACTCAAGATTATAAAATGGAAGGACCAAAATGAAAGAAAAAAAAGGTAAAGTAGAGGGACCAAAATTACAATTAAGACTATATTTTATTTATATATATATAATCTAGATATGTCTACTATTTAATATATTTAAAATGTGAACTTTTCTTAAAATAAATTGGATGGATTTTGCCCGTTCTAATGTTAAGGACGATGTATCTATGCATCTGTTTAAGCTAAATAAACATTTTCTTCTTTTTTCATAATATTCATTACTTCAATTACAAAAAGCATATTATTGAACTCTCTAAGTTGCATAAAATGACTTCAATTACAAGAAAGTATATTACTGAACTCTCTAAGTTGCATAAAATGAATTCAATTATAAGAAAGCATATTACTTAACTCTCTAAGTTGCATAAAATGACTTCAATTATAAAAAAATATATTACTTAACTCTCTAAGTTGTATAAAATGACTTCAATTACAAGAAAGCATATTACTTAACTCTCTAATTTGCATAAAATGAATTCAATTATAAGAAAGCATATTACTTAACTCTTTAAGTTGCATAAAATAACTTCAATTATAAGAAAGCATATTACTTAACTCTCTAAGTTGCATAAAATGACTTCAATTATTAAAAAAAACGTATTATTTCAATTACATAAAATGATTGATGGATCCATCTGTTTCTAAGAAAACATCTCCAAGTTTATATATGTTCATTCTAAGAAAAAAACTTCCATTAAGAAGAGTCTCATCGATGCCGTTGTCACAACTCCAAAGAGGCATCGTCATCAACCCACTTTACCACTACGTCTTCTCCATTACCACTCTATTTTTCTTCAAGAAATGTATTATTCTCTTTCCTTCACTATTTTTAATCTTGTTTTGTAGAATAAAATGGATAAAATAAAAGTAATGGTTTTATTATGGTGTTGTTACTAATTGCAGATGTTCAAGAGTAGAGAGTTTTACTTGTGAAGCAATTATAATAGTATCTTTTTATCTACTAAAAGTAATCTAGAAAGGAAAAATGAAAAAAAAAAGTGATAGTGTACTAGTTGATTGATTTAATTGGTTTCAAAATAGTGAATTGAACTTTTATTCTTAAACTTATTTTGTTGGATGTTTATTTTAAAAAAAAATAAATGGAGTGACTTTGAATATTTTTGGATTGAACTACTTATAAACCAATAGAAGAGATGTGTCCAAACTTATAATGCACTTGACTTTGAACATAATTGACTTTAGAATTTGAATTTGGTACTTGTATTTGCTACTTTGTTTAGTTGAACCTTTGCATAAATGTTTGATTTAACGATAATTGAGGTCTTTGATAAATTTATTATATACTATATACTAATTTTTTTATATTGCTTGTGCATGTATTTGATTTGGTGCTTATATTTGCTACCATATGTGTTTCTGTTTCTAACCATTGACAAAGAAGAAAAAAACGATAGTTGTTTTGAACAAAAGGCTATTGAACTGGTATCTTCTCACCCTAAAACTCAGAGAAATCTTAGAATCAGAGATTCCATCATCGTCCCGATCGGTCGAGTTACCTCAGCAACAAAAGCTTGAGGAACAACCTGCAGAAGAAAGTACACCAAAATCTGAATGAGTGATATCCATCAAGGAGAAAGTCTATGAGGAGAATCACGACGATACAATGACTTGGTTTACCAAGCTATCAATCTATAAGGCCCTTTTTTACCTTGAAGATTGTAGTGGAGACGACAAAGCATAAACATTGTAATAGGTTTGTGCAAAAGTCAGTAGCAATAAGACAACAACAACAACAAAAGAGATAATAACCCAAGGATTATTGAAGTAATTGTGTCTCAAGCTTGCACACCAAGTATTCCATCTATGATTGTAGTATCTATTCACAGACTTTGATAATAGAGAGAGGTAACTGTTATGGATTCAAATACAACCTCTTTGCATAAATGGTTGAAAAGGTCTGCGACTTTAGCATCACTATCGAGCCAATGTTCGATTTTCCTGTGGTAATGAAGGTACCCCATATATTCCAGAGATTTAATCAATTTGTCCATGAAGTAACATAAGATGTTATGTCATTGCTGCAATCAACATTACTCAAATGCAATAAGGTTTAGAAACAAAGATTTTGTACCATAATGGATCAAGAGTCTCGAAATTTCCAAAAAAATTCTTTAAATTTAATCCCATAAGCAATTGGTTTTTTATTTTTTAACTTGATTCCAGCCTCTTTTAGCTCGGTGACACAATGTATCAGTTGTTGGTGCCGTTTGTTTGCAAATCAATTAGAGTTCGACCTACATTTGATCCATATTCTAGTCACTTGTTGTGGTCCTGTGCCTAATAAGCTTCTCCTGAATAAGTCAAGACAATGAAGACCGCTTTGATCAGATAAAGGATCAAAGGTGTCACCAATAATGCTTTTACTAATGGTTGATTTGAGTTTACTTATAATACTTTCTCTTGATGGTTCATTAGTTGGATATAGTGTTGAAAACCAAATTTGAAAGGAGTTGTTGCAAATCTAGCACTCAGTTTCATCTGTTGGCATTAAATGGTAAAATAATTTGGATATATGCCAGTAGGTCCAGTTTGCAACAACTCCTTTCAAATTTGGTTTGCCAACAAATGAACCATCAAGAGAAAGTGATATAAATATACTCGAATTAACCATTAGTAAAAGTATTATTGATGACACCTTTGATCCTTTATCCGATTAATGCGGTCTTCATTGTCTTTACGTATTCAAAAGAAGCTTATTACGCACGGGACCACAACCAACGACTAGAATATGGATCAAATGCAGGCCGAACTCTAATAGAGTTGCAGATAAATATTGCCAACAATTGATACATTGTGTCACCGAGCTAAAAGAGGCTGAAATCAAGTTCAAAAAATAGAAAACCAATTGCTTATGGGATATTAAATTTAAAGACGAAATTTTGGAAATTTTGAGACTCTTGATCCATGATGGTACAAAATCTTTGTTTCAAAACTTCATTGCATTTGAGTCATGTTGATTGCAGCAATGACATAACATCTAATGTTATCTTCATGGTTAACTTTATTATCTCTCCAGAAGGTGTTGGGTACCTTCATTACCACGAGATAATTGAACACTAGCTCGGCAGTGATGCTGAAGTTGCAAACCTTTTCAACCGGTTATGAAAAGAGGTTGTGTTTGACATCAATAATAGTTACCTCTCTTTGTTATTTGAGTCTGTGGATATATACTACAATCATAAATAGAATACTTGGTGTGCAATCTTGAGACACAATTACTTTAATAATCCTTGGGCTATTATCTCTTTTATTGCTGTTGTTGTCTTTTTGCTACTGACTTTTGAACAAACCTATTACAATGTTTATGCTTTCTTGTCTCCACTACAATCTTTAAGGTAAAGGGGATCTTATAGATTTATAGCTTGGTAAACGAAGTCATTGTATCGTCGTGATTCACCTCGTCATGTTTTTCCTTGATGGAGATCACCCATTCAGATTCCAGTGTACTTTCTTCTACGGGTTATTGCTCAAGCTTTTGCTGTTGAGGTAACTCGACCGATCGGGACGACAATGGAATCTCCGATTCTAAGATTTATCTGAGTTTAAGGGTGATAAGGTACCCGTTAAATAGCCTTTTGTTCAAAACAGTTCCCATTTTTCTTCTTTTTTGTCAATGGTTAGAAACAGAAACATAGATGGTAGCAAATACAAGTACCAAATCAAATACCTGCACAAACAATATAAATAAAGTAAAATGTAATTTATAATTAATTTATCAAAGAACTTAATTATTGATAAATCAAACATTTATGCAAAGGTTCAAGTTAACAAAGTAGCAAATACAAGTACCAAATACAAATTCTAAAATAATTGTTTCATAAAAACTTTTAAACCAACAAACATTGCTATATGACTTAGTTATTAATTCTCACAATGCAACAACAATTATGTTCAAAGTAAAATGCATTATAAGTTTGGACACATCTATTCTATGAGTTTATAAGTAGTTCAATCCACAAATATTAAAAGTCACTCCATTTTTTTGTTTTGAAAATCAACATTCAACAAAATAAGTGTAAGAAATAAAATTCAACTCACTATATTTGAAAATAATTAAGTCACTCAACTAGCGAACACTCTCACTCCATTTTCATTTTATCCTTTCTAGATTACTTTTAGTAGATAAAACTATACTATGATAATTGCTTCACAATTAAAAATCTCTACCTTTAAACATCTACAGTTAACAACAACACCATAACAAAACCATTACTTTTATTTTATCCATTGTATTCTACAAAACAAGATTAAAAACAGTGATGGAAAGAGAATAATACATTTCTTGAAGAAAAACAGTTGAAATGGAGAAGAGGCAGTGGTAAAGTGGGTTGACGACAATGACTCTTTGGAGTTGTGACAACGCCGTTGGTGGGGCTCTTTTTAATGGAAGTTTTTTCTTAGAATGGACAGATATAAACTTGGAGATGTTTTCTTAGAAAGAGACGGATCCATCGATCATTTTATGCAACTGAAATAATATGTTTTTTTTTTATAATTGAAGTCATTTTATGCAACGTAGAGAGTTAAGTAATATGTTTTTATTTTTATTTTTATAATTGAAGTCATTTTATGCAACTTAGAGAGTTAAGTAATGTGTTTTTATTTTTATTTTTATAATTGAAGTCATTTTATGCAACTTAGAGAGTTAAGTAATATGTTTTTATTTTTATTTTTATAATTGAAGTCATTTTATGCAACTTAGAGAGTTAAGTAATATGCTTTCTTATAGTTGAAGTCATTTTATGCAATTTAGAGAGTTAAGTAACATGTTTTCTTATAATTGAAGTAATTTTATGCAACTTAAAGAGTCAAGTAATATGCTTTTTTATAATTGAAGTAATAAATGTATCAAAGAAGAAGAAAATATTTATTTTGCTTAAACAGATACATCATCCTTAACATTGGAATGAGCAAAATCCATCCAATTTATTATAAGAAAAGTTCACATTTTAAATATATTAAATAATAAACATATCTAGACTATATATATAAATAAAATATAGATTTAATTGCAATTTTGGTTTCTTTATTTTATTTTTTTTTCAATTTTATCCTCCATTTTAAAATCCGGAGTTTTAGTTTCGTTTTAAAGTTTTTTTTCCACAAAGTTTTAGTCTCCTTCCAATATGAAATAAAATTTTAATAATATGGCATAGATAATGATGATGCGTCTTTGCCACATTATCAAAATAATGAATTAGTTCTAAAAAATTATAAGGACTTGATGAATAATAATGTGTTAAACAAAAATGTACATCTACATAAGATCAATCCCACACACTCAAATCTGTAGAACACTTAATTTTTCAATTGTGTTGCATCTTTAAACTCATTAATATTTCTTAGGTTTCGCATCTATAATGATTTGTGTTCGAATCAAGCTAGTGAACTTTTTAGTTGTGTACTTTATTTTTTTATCAATTATTAAAAATTTCTATAATTAACTCATTGTTTAAGATTTGTATAAAAAAATTAATTCAATATAATTTATTTAATTAGACAATATCAAGTTATGTTGTTTTTAATAATAATTAATTTATATTATAAGTTTAAAAAATGTCATGGAATTAAATTTATCATGTGGCAGTGACACATCATCACTATCAATGACAAGTCACTAAAATTTTGTCTCAAATTGGAAGGGTACTAAAAGTTTAAAAATAACTTTAAAAATGGACTAAAATTCAGGATTTTTAAATGAAAGGACCAAAACTGAAAAAAATATAAAATAGAGGGACCAAAATTACAATTAAGCCATAATTTTATTTGACAACACGAACATGAAGAAGCAAAAAAATTGAGTTTATGTGCGTTTCATAGGTGGATTGATTGATTTCAAGCCCAAAGTGTTAATGATAATAATGCTCAACCATCTCATGTATTGGAATGGATGCCTTATTCAATATGTTAGATAAAATATAATGTGGATGTGGCTTTTTATAATACTAATGACACTACTAATTAATGTTGGTGTATGCGTAAATCATTTGGGAAATTTCATTCATGTAGGTATTGCTTGGGATCCAGGGACCCTAATTGTCATTGAAGCAAAGACTTTAGCCCTTAAAGAGGCCATTCTTGAAGCTATCTCATTAAACCTGCAATATATTATTTATGAGAGTGATTCCCAAAGAGTTACACAAGCTATTCACTCTAATAATAAGAGTGCTTTTGAATTTAGTATTGTTATTAAGTCTATTTCTAATTTACTCCAATCTTTTATAAACTCTGAGAAATTTTTTATAAAACGTCAAACAAATATGATTGCTCTCTCTTGCAAGGACGACCAATTTTTAGGCTAGACTCAATTTGTTGAATTCAATTCCTTGATATATTGAACACATTCTAATTAATGATTCAATGATTTTGTTGTGGTAATAAATTATATTTTTACTTACAATATTTTTGATTTTTTTACTAACTTAAATATTAAAGTGATAATTTTACCTCTCAGCCCATATCTTTCTAGAAACTTACTCCATTGTCTAAAATCTCATCTCACCATTTCATCCAACATTCTAATTCTCCAGCAGTCATAAATATTTTAAAATTTAACTATATTATTACTACTTATCGTTTAATTCTCATTTTATAAACTTTCATATAGAGTTTATTAGGAAGCAAACCAATACAACAATTCACAATTTCCATTTTTAAGGATAAAAATGGGATATTAGGCCAAATTTATGGCAAATATGATACTTTAAAATAAAATAAAAAAGTTTGATTTTATAAAAATGCAACTTTTTCCATTTGTACATGTGAACCATCTCTATTCTGCGCGTCAAGAAAGGCCACGCCTAAAACCCTCAAAACGACACAATAAACCCTTCTAAGTTTTATCGATCACAAAATTCAGATCTGTGTGGTTCTGAATCTCACACAAACGCTATGAGAAGAGCTTACTCTGTTTTACTTCACAGAAACCTCGCCGCCGCTCGTCACGGCTCCGCCACCTCCATCGCCGTTCCTAACCGTTTTCTCCAGGCCACTCTTTACGGCACCACCGCCGGTTCATCTCCTTCCAACCGGCGTTGGTTCTCTTCCGTCCTCGCCGCCTTCGCCGGGACGGCTATCGGTGTCGGCGGTCTGATCGCGGCTAATTCTGTCTCTCAGGAAGTGCTAGCTAAGGAACGTCCTCCGTCAGATGCTCTTCCTAGAGACGTCGTTCTTTATCAGTATGAGGCTTGTCCTTTCTGCAACAAAGTGAAAGGTAGAAATACTGATTGATTTCTCTTCCTTGAGTTTAGATCGTGCGATGATCCGAAATTGCGATTTGATATTTTCACTTTCTTGAAATTGTGATGGTTTATCTTGTTACTGTATTTTTTGTTCAGATTTATTGAATTGATTTGATATTTAGTTAGTTTTGCTCAATTGGAAAAATTAGAAACACACGTCATGAAAATGAGTGTTCAGTTTGAATTTAATTTATGTAGCACCGACACCACTGAAAATGCGTGTTTATATCTTTAATTGAGATTACATTTAGTTAGTTTTTTTTATAAAAATTATTACGGTATCTCCGTGTCAGTGTGGGGTCATATTCAGAGTGTCTGTGCTTTAGAGAACTTAATAGATGCACTAGAACGAGAGTCTCATAAATGATCAAAGGATTGAAGTTGTTAGGTGGTAGCTGGGAGGGAGTGGATCATAATGGAGATGAATCATGAATGATGATGTTAGGATTGAAGTTTTTATATAACCAAGCAGTGAGAAATGTAAACCTCTCTATTTTCTTATTTGTAAGAAAATTTTACTTTTTTAGATGCATTGAATAACTAATGTATTTGAACAATTTATAGACCAAATACATTGTCTATTTAATAAATCTAAAAAATAAACTTTTTCTTATAAACAAGACATAGTAGTTTTGAACCATCATTTGGTTAATCTGCACGCCCTGATCAGCCAGGCTTCTATTGGAAACCTGGGAATTAGGCTGGTCAACATAGCATACAGAACAATGACTATATTTGCTGTTTATATGTAATACAACTTTCCAGAGAAAGATCACTGTGGTAGTTAAATTATACTTCCATACGAGTTATATTTCCCCCCTTGTTTAACCTTATTATGTTTGATGGTGAATGTGTCATTATGGCATGTTGGCAGTTATTTAGTTATACATATTTTGCTTTTATTACTGTAGATTTTTCATTGGGCTTTCACTGCATTTTCTATCTTCTGTTGCTGAAAGAATTGTTTACTTTACCAGCTTTTTTGGACTACTATGATATACCATACAAGGTTGTGGAGGTTAACCCTCTCAGCAAGAAAGAAATCAAATGGTCCGAGTATCAGAAGGTGCCAATTATAATGGTAGATGGCGAGCAGCTAAATGATTCGTCAGGTTTTTCACATTTTCCCTTGAAAATTGATTGTGAAGTTTTCTAAATAGGGAATGTGAACTTTTCACTAATATTGGTTTCTTTGGCAGCTATAATTGACAAGCTCGGAGAGAGGATTTTATCTAAGAAAATGGCAGATACAACCTCTGAGGAAGATGAAGAGACAAAATGGCGGCGGTATGGTTCTATCTCTTTGTCCTGTTTTATTTTTCAATAAAACATGTTTTTAATAAACATAAAAGGGTGATGTGCATAGACTATTATAAGCTGTTTTCACAGCTCCACAGTAGATGGTTCCAATCAAAGTACCGGTACCAGGTACGTACTGGGTACCGGTATGCGTACGGTACGCATCCGTTTCGCACCAAAACCGTACCAATTATTATTTTTTATTTTTAAAGTTGGTACACCAATTTATTTTTAAAGTTGGTACACCAATGGTACACATTTGGTACCACATATCCAACTTTTTTCTAATTTTTTGTTTTTTTCTCCATACAAATCTCTGTCTTCTTTCGAGAAAGAGTAAAGTTTATCATAAAAGAGCAACAAAAATATGAGATATTGATGGAGATGAATGTGATCTATTTGATGGAGTTGGTATCTTTGAAGTTGTTAGAATTTCTCTCAATGAACCTGAACTAGAATGTGCTCTTTTTAGTGATATTGGAGAAGAAAATATTAATATTTAACCATAATTTCATGATTTATTGATACTTTTTAAGTATAGTTTATTTATTTTATTGCGAGAATATTAACTTTTTTTAAGCAAAGTGTTTCTTAATTTTAATGTTTTGTTGTTATTTAAATAATATAATTCGTTTATTATTTTTATAATTATATATTTTTAAAATTATACTAACGTATCCGTACCTTAGTTTTTGTACAAATGCCGTACTCCGTACCAGTACCCGTACCTATGCAACACAGCTGTGGAGGTGTAGTGTGTTGTGAAAAGAAAGCTTTCTTTCTTCCTTCCTTGACCTTTTGTTCTCTCTTTCCTTGAATGTGTGCTTTGGGATTGAAAAACATTATTTGGTATTCAATAATGATTATGCAATTGTTCACTTATCTTTTTACATGTAGAATATGCATAGAAATGCGGTGTACTTCTGTGCTAACAAGCATATTTATCACCTGGCATTTGCCGTGTCTAAACAGTATAAAATAAGTAACTGTTCTTTTTCTGCCCAATCCTGTTGATTCTCAGCTTTCTTTATATGATATGGAAGTTTGATTTCAGAGCACTACTTTTTAGTTAGATGCTAAATTTAGCACCCGATGTTTATATAGTTTAGAATTGAATATTTAAACATTTAGTTCCCAATGTTTATAGTTTAAAATTGAATTTTCAAACAATTTGGCACTTGGCTTGGATTGAAAGACATATCAATACAGTCAATTTGAGTTGCTGTACCTAAAGTTTGAATTTGTTACTGGAAACTCAGACAGAAACAACCTTAGGAAAATAATTGAGTTCAGTTGTAGCTTAAAATGTTTATATACAGCACTAATTAATTTCTCTTTTGATGTAGGTGGGTTGATAATCATTTGGTACACGTTCTGTCACCTAATATCTATAGAAATACCTCCGAAGCTCTCGAGTCCTTTGACTATATCACGAGCAATGGTAAGTTGCACCTGTCTTTGCTATAGTTATATTCAGTATAATCGTGGTTTTTGTTTTGCGGAGCGTTAGTTTGTCATGTTTCTTTCCGCTAAAATTTCTGTTATACGAAGTTATCTTTTATATCTCTCAATAAACATGCATTGGAACAATGTCCTTAGTTGGTAGATAAGATGAACAGTTTTTCTCTCTCTCTGGAGTACAATAACCCAGTTTCAGGCATTTACAAGAGTTATGAAATTGATACTATTTTATATCATAACATTCTTGGATCTTTGGGAACTTTTGTTCATTTGATTAAATCTCATTTTTAGTGGAAACTTAACAGTTTCCTATCTGTTTTGTCATTGCATGATCTGTATTAGTGCAATTTCATGGGTAAAATTACTGCTGCATAAGTTTTTATTTTTGTTTAATTTTTTTCTCCTTATCCACATTCAGTGATATATGCCCACTTGTTCTTGCCTTTTGTCTTTTCTGCTTTCAGCCATGCATGCAAATGCTGAATTTACTTGATTTGATTTTTCGGTATTTGAACTTTCTTTGGTTATGCTATATCTCTTCAAATGTGGATAATGTGTGATAAATTGATTATGTATTACGTTTTCATTGCTACTTAGGAAATTTTAGCTTCATGGAAAAAATTTCGGTGAAGTATGCTGGTGCTGCAGCTATGTATTTTGTGTCGAAGAAGCTAAAGAAGAAATATAACATTACTGATGAGCGTGCTGCTCTTTATGAGTCAGCAGAGACATGGGTAGATGCTCTGAATGGCCGCGAGTTCCTTGGTATGTACACCACAAAGAAGACTATTATAATTTATAAATATATGCCAGAGCATGCATCCACACTGTGCTCGCCCATACTTCTGACTCAGTGACTCTGAAGCCTGAAATATTTGATATTTTAATTTAACTTTGTCTTGTTTCTTTCTAGAGCTGGCAAAAATGGGCTACCCGCCCCACGACAGGTTCAGGCCTTTTGTGAGCCAGACCAAAAACGCCCAGAAAATAAATGAGCTATAATTTGGCTGTCTGAGCCTAGCCCTCTATGGGATATGGTTTTTCGGGCCAGCCCCGCTTATATTTAACATTTGTTTTCTTTACGTTAATAATAATATTTTGGCATGGAACTATTTCCATAATGAGCTATAATTTGGCTTTTAATGACAAATTGTTAGTATGCACTTGAACCCCGAACCCAGTTGAGCTACCCCTCCCAGCCAACTATAATTTGGCTGTCTCACTATTTTTTAAAAATGATAATATGATGTGCATAATTAAGACATAGGCCATTTTTATAATGTATTTAGACAACAGAATATAATTGTATTGCATGATTAAATGGTACTACGCGCACTGCATATGTTCAAGTTAGCAATAAAGCATACACGAGGTCCCTAACACCTGGAGCATCAATAAAGCTGAATGTTCTTACCCTCATGACTCCGAAACAAATAATCACAATTTAGGGATTTTAGATAATCCAGGTTTGTAGTTTAGTGACATTCACATAGAGGTAAAAAAACACTCACAGAAGGATGGATTCAAAAACTTAGACCAAGAGGGTTGGAGACTTAGGACTGTGAGTTACGTATTATTGGGCTTAAAAAACTGGACTGTCCAAGTGTTTTAATAGAATTTGGTCATTTTCATCATTTTAAGTGGGCTCTACCCGCAACTAGTCGGGCTAGCCCGGTTAGACTTTGGGCTTTAAATGGCCGATTTAAAAAATTCGGGTAATAAACAGGCCCTCATTTTCATGCCAAGACCTATGCTTTTGCAGGCTTTTCGGCCTGGCCTGTTTTGCCTACTCTAATTTTTTCCAAGCAAAACAGGAGCATAAATTATGGGCTCATGCATTCTTTTTCTGGTCAAATATTGATCATGTTTCCATTTGTATTACCTAATCTGTTTGATTTTGCCTTGATGCGCACTTATGATATTTCCTTAAAATAATGTTCATAATTAAGAATGTGCACCTAACCATTAAAAGTAAGAAATACCCTACAGTTACTGTGATCAGTATCACCTGTAAAAAAGTTTCAGACGGTTACTTAAGGTTACTTCAATTTTCTTGTAATGAATAGTCATTTTGTGGTCTTTGGACATGATATACTAATTTTTCTGTCTTTTCAGGAGGGTCTAAGCCTAACTTTGCCGATCTGGCTGTCTTTGGGGTTCTACGGCCCATACGCTATTTGAGGTCCGGCAAGGATATGGTGGAGCACACACGTATTGGTGAATGGTACACAAGAATGGAGATTGTTGTGGGAGAGCCTTCCAGGATTAAAGCCTAAAACTAAGTTATTCTTGAGTCCAAACTCCAGCCATTTTTTTGCTTCAATGTTATTACTTACGCACTTTGAGATTTGCCTTCAGTTGATGGAAGGAATTACATTTGGGTTTCAAAGTTAGCAAAATATTTGATTACTTAGAAAGATACTACCATTGGTAGTGGTGGGAGTTAAATATAGGCAAAGTTTAACTGATCAATTGATTCTTTACAAAATTGGTTTAATATATGTTGCAGCTGCTCCTATTGTAAAGATTAAAGAATATCTTTGAGCTGTATCCAAGAATAAGGCAATATCTGTTGTGCCCGTGATGTTTAAAACACTGGGTTTGATTTAATTAATACATATAAGGTGCTGTTTGTGTTGAATATGGCTTCTGAGGTTGATCGGTGAGCAATCGAGGTTAAGTAAATCCTGAGAAACATTTTAAATAGGTAAATGTGCATAAAATCATTCTTGTACACATTATAACTAAAGAACAGTTCTACTAAACATACCATGTTTTTAAATTGAAGTAGTCCCACGCTTTCACCTTAAATGTCATTCAATTCTATCTTGTTCTTACTATAACTATTTCTTGATTTATCTAATAGATTGTTGGGATATTTCCTTCGTATAAGTATATCTAATAGTTACGTTTTAATATATTCATTGATTCAAAAATCAATTTGAAGTATATTCAATTTCTTCTCTCTTTCGGTTATGTGAGTAATAGAAAGAGTTTTATAATAAAGTAATTAATTCCAAATTTCTATGATTAGTTGTGGGAGTTTCTTAAACCACCATTACATGGGTGCAAAAAATTTATGAAAATGCCAAAATACTCATTCTGAGATGAATATTCGAACAAATTTTTAAATCAATTTTTAAGGTGTTTTAGATGTGTATATTCAATTTTTTTTTGGTTGAAGCATTATAATTTGCATAACATTCAGTAATATTTTCGGATATACATATCTGAAATACTTTGAAAATTGATTTAAGGGTTCTTTTGGATATGCATTTTCGAAATTCTAGACATAATTCTTTTACAACATAGTTTTTTTTTATAAAACATCAATGTGGTACCTAATAAATGTCAAATATTCGATGCTTAATTCATTTAAATAATATTGAAATATCGAAATACCAAACACTAAAAATGATACGAACATAAATTATTCATAAATACCAGAAATTAGTACATAAATTGTTTATAAAGTGGGGAATGTAAATAAATACATCGGTAAATAAAGAAAAGGCATAGTATATTGTGCATGCCTAATTCTAACACTCTGACCTCTCCTCTGCCTCCTGTAACCCACTGCAACAGATGTCTCCTTAACCATCATCTCTACGATGGCCACTGCCTAAGGACCGTCCCTCTCAATGATTCCTAAGTCGCCTCTTGCCCAATCAACTGTGTCAGTGTTAGCCAACAATTTTATCACAAACTCCAAACGTGGTTATATAATATCCGTTGAACGTGTAGGATATCAATTATTTTTGTTTGTTTATTTAAGCAAGGTTTTTCATTCATGTAAAGAGTCACATTTCGTAACATTGCAAGAAAGCCCTAAAAGTATCTGCGTCAAGAGAGAAACAAGTCACTTCTGAAAGATGTATGCTTGCATCCACATTTAAATTCAAAGAAATTTACTTCAAGTTTTCTGTTATTTATCATCCTTGCTAATTTATCTTTATCTTTGTGTTTTACCTTTTTTCTACTTTCTAATCCCAAAACACCATACCAAACTTAACACTAAGTCTAGGAATCATGTAGCTGACCCTACAAGTAACCTTTAAGTAAGAGGCTAGAGATTGTTCGCGAGAAACCCCCGCGAACAAACTGGCACACTTGAGGGGACATGTTTGTGTTAAGTGCGTCTCGAGTTTGTCTCAATCTGTGCATGCGATTGAGGAGTGGTAGAAAAATGCTATATCCTAGAAATCCAGAGGGTGAACGACCCCTAGGAGGTAATACTAGCGCTGCGTCAAGTGTTGGTTCAAGCTCTGTGGTTGTGTCTTCGACGACCATAAGCATACCAATACCCACGAGTCAGCCAATGTTTCATAGACCAAGCATGGTCAATACTACAAGGCAATATGTGCCTAGTTTCGCAATAACTACGCATGATGGTGGGAAATGAGTGTATGAAATACCGACAATAATGAGGACAAACTTGCATAATAGCGTTTCTACATTTGGTGAAAATGCATCATCAACATTTCCCCCTTATCACGCATCAGGGCCCGTGGGAAGTCAGTTTGGTCATTCGACTGGATTGAGTTTTTCACACCAAGTAATACCCACTTTCACCCCAAGTTCCGTTGCAGTTATGAGGCAACAAATGGATGAAAGTAATCACGAAATTGTCAACATGCTCAATCAACAGATTATTGTTATATTGAGATAATTAATCGAGAGTTCGATGTAGAGTTACCAAAAGTTGGCAACTCAAATGACTCGTATTCATGACTTTCTTGGTGCCCATAGAGCGTCGCTTCAACATGCTGCGCCACCTCCACCAGAAGAGCCAGTGCGTCGAGCCTGTACCGAGGGTTGTTGAACAACCCCCAATGGTGATTGTAAATCGAAACCAGAACACTGAACAAGTGGCCAGACAGGTTTGACAAGACATAGAAGCTGGAAAACAGAACATGAAGGCTTGATAACCCAAAAATGTATCGTATATTTGAATCAATTTACATGAATTTTATCCGCATTTTAATTATAAATTACTCTTTATTCGTATTATGCCGATATTTTCTATGTTTTCAGAAATTTAATGTTTACAAGGCATGTGCAAAGAAAGTCGAGAAAAGTCGAGCAAATCGTACGTAAAATCCACGAAAAAGAGAAAATATGCAAATATGTGGTGTATGAAAAAATAGAGGTGTTTTCTAAGTAAAAAGGCTTTGGAAAAAAAGAAATAAGAAGGCATCAAAGGCCCATCCCAACGCAGCAAGCCACAAGTCCACAAGGGGTAACGGTCGTTACACCCTTGCCACGCAGCCCTAACGGCCGCGACAACTCAGGGAGCGAGGCTTCCTCTCCAAGCAAAGCGTGACGACCGTCACACTCCCTTCAACATACCATAGAGATTGCTACAGAGGCGTTTTCGGAGGAGAAAATATCTCAACGCTCTTATTTTCAAAGCAAACCTCAACTCTATAAATAGGCTGTCGTACTTCATTTTCCACACGCTTCCTTTTTCCTTTCGCTTTACCGTTACTCTGCCAAAATACCTAGTGATTATTTTTTAAGTTTTAGTTACCGATTTCGGTTTTGTTTATTTATTTCGTTTCCGCTTTTATTTTCTCGTAGCGATTTCCACATTAGGGATTGCTGCGAACTTTTGCTGATTCTAACCTTACGTTAGAATCATGCTTTTATTTTCTTTCTCGCTTTTACTTTTCAGAGCAATAAAGGCAAATCTGACCGACCTGTGGGAGACGCCTGAATCTTAGCCAAATATTCCGCAATTTTGTACTTATCAAACTTTGGAACTTTGAACTTAGCAGACACTTTCACATTGGGAACTAATCACAGATCATTGACATTGTCACCAAACAACTTTTTCCCTTTGAGGGCTTTCAACTCTTGCTGCATTTTGTCAAACTGTTCCTGAAATCCATCTATTCGATCATAGAAGTCTAAGCTTTCACTCGGAGAAGGGCCTATTCTCAAACTCTTTGTTGAAAATAAGAGTAGCATGCACCACAGGAGGTGCAGAAAGAACAACAGGTTGGGCCAAAAAGGTCACTTGAGTAGCAGGGTTGTAACCTTCAGGCATGAAATTCTCTGGCATTCCCTAAGGATAACCAGGAGGCATACGATTCTAGAATATAGAAACCACTGGCATTGCAGAAACATGAGCATCTAGAACTTCAAAGTTAAGAATTGTCTGTTGAGGTGGAATGATACGAGGAAAAGAAGGATGAGGTGGTGGATGATTCTGAGCAACCACCAATTGTTCCACCATAGCAATCAAGTTGGCCATACCGGTCCTCAAGGAGATAACCTCTTCGCGCAGCTCGCAATTATCTTGCTCTAGATTCTCTATCTTCTTTTTGGAGTTGGCTCGAGTGTTATACCGATGCAACAACTTGAAGACTGAATGAAGCAGAGAAACGGATAAGACACCTGGGAGAGTATGAAAAATGAAAGAATGTGTGCGTCATGATGCATGACATGCAAATGCTGGTTTTATTTGACTTTCAAGGAAATCAAGATAGAAAGTAAATCTGAATTGGATCAAAGCATTGATCAAATTATCCTCAAAATCAATCATCCATTTTGGCGGATTAGAGTTTTCACCCCATCAACATCCAAGATCCATTGATTTTGATGAAACTTGTGAGATTTACAAAAAAAGATCTCTAGGTCCCTTGAAAACCGACTGAAAAAGATTTTCATGGATGCATGAATGTATGATGCAACAATCACACACAAAGATCACAAACATGAGGTCCATAGGTTCGACGTCACGAGCATAGAGTCAGAGGGTACTATCCACAAGGTATTCTACGCTTTGTCATTTGTAGATCAAGGTTCTAAAGAAGTCCTCAGAGTTTTTATTCCTCAATCGAATACTACTAACTTCCCAATGTACTCGGTAATTAGCAATATCGTCAGGTGAAACTCCGTAATAGTCCCCGCACTACCCCTAAAAAGGCCAGGATGTGTTAATGATTCTACGGCTGCTCAGCTTCACAAACTCACAGGTTGAAAGCAGTCATGTCTTCCTGATCGCTCGGTAAACAAAATACCACAATCAATGAGGTCTCCACTGAGTGGGGGATATCATGTCTCCTTCTTAGGGATTAATCCCTAAAAGTTAACATTGTAACACCCCATCTAAATACCCCGAATATATTGATTAAATTAAAGTCTAAATCATCTTTAATCAGAGTTAACACGGAAATATGGGATGTCACAATTAATAAATAAAATAAAACTTTCCATCAAACAGTAGCCATGCTACACTGAGGATCAACATCCAACAATTCAATCGTTATAAGACCATGTCTTACACAGCGGAATACCAAAATCAAAATTTAAATAAACATCATAGTCCTTAAGGAATTCAAATCCAAAACTATTAAACAATAATGATTCTCTTAACTAAGTGTTTCCCAGTGTTACAATCTAATCAGAGCATGACACTGACACGCGGACTAAAAGATAAGCTCTAGAGCCATCCTCACCGACTCCTCAGCTGCTAATTTAATCTGAAATGGTAAAGTAAGGGTGAGACTTCTCATAATTAAAGCATATTATAAACCTTTCAATCAATAATATAATTCAAGCATATTATTCCCTCCACTTAACACCAATCAGAACCCAATACACCATCATAATCATATAATTCATCATGCATAATCAATCAACAATAAAGGAATTGCAACACTGGAAGACATCCTAACATGTTACAATCCTATGCAAACACAAATGCAGACTCAATGCATGCGGTACCGAATTCGTGACCAAGTCACCCAACACTGATCCATCATCAACCGGATACAGTTCCATCGATTCGTCCATAACCACCCGGACACGAATCCAGCCTAACCACCCATCCTCACTCGGGTACCGGTTATCGGCAATCCAAGTCAAATTCCGCACAATGGGAATTAACTTCACCAACAATGCAAATACACGCACATCACTAGCATGCAACATCAATCAGTCCATGTATACATTCATTTAACATAACTGAATCACAACCATCAACATGATATATCAACCAATCATGCACACATCTAACATCAGCATAACATGCAAATCAACCAACATGATATATTAACTAATCATGCATACATCTAATCATCAGCATAAATATGCTATTATATCTACACAACTCCGGTATCCTCATCACCAAGTACCTCTACTACACATACATCGTTATGTGTCAGTTAATAACCATCATTTTAGAAATTATACCCCTTTCCCAAAATAATTTCAAGTTTTCTAAAATATTTTCATTTCATAAGGTAGAGCATTAAATTTAGAAAGTAACGTCCAAAACGGCGCTCAAAACGGACTTACGGGTTGAAAGTTATGAATTTTTGAAGTTTTGAAAATTTAAAAAAAATAAGGCAGAACCCGGTTCCTACCTATACAGGAACCGGTTCCTGCAGAAGTTTCAAAACACGCTTCTGGAAAAATGTATGGGAACCCGGTTCCTACCCATACGAGAACGGTTCTGAGTGCATTTTCGGTTTTTATAATTTTTCAGCGTGGAACCGGTTCCTCCCCAGGAACAGTTCCTACGTACTAAAAAGTGATTTTACGCATTTTGTGACATTCGTCCATTTTACTCAAACCCATTTTACCCATCGAATTCCATCATTGGAAACACCAAAATACATCATTTGCATCATTCATCATCAAACAACATATTTCCATCATCTATTTTCATCTCGACACTTTAATCATATTTCATACACATTCGACTCAATCGGACTCGATCGACACCCTCGACACTCTTAGGGACACATTCATGGAACCTAGAAATTCACAAACACAATTTCCTAACATGCTATAACCTATATTATTAACATCAAAACCTATAATAAGCAATAATCGGTCGAAATCACCCCACCTTGTGGGTTCTTGAGATTCGGCGCTTCTAGGTTTTCTTCTTCTTTCTCCTCTTCTCACTTCTCGTAGTCTTGTTTTCTCCAAAATGAATCTATTTTTCCTTCTTTTCCTTATTTTATTCCTTTTATTCCTCTTATTCCTTTTAATCATAATTAAATAAAATAAATATTAATCCTTCTCTCAATTAATACTATCATTAAACTTAATAATCCAATATATTAAATAATTTATGTTCTCAATTAATTTAATAATTAAAAATCATAATCATTTAATTACAAATTATTTTTGGGTGTCACAACTCTCCCAACTTAAAGAGTTTTCGTCCTCGAAAACATACCTCGAACGAATAGTTCGGGATATGAGTCCTTCATCGACTCTCCGACTCCCAGTGACATTTCCATCATTTGGTCCTCCCAGCCACTCTTACCAATGCAATCTCTTTGCCTGCTTTTTCAACTTCGATCCTCGATTCTTGCGGGCACGCTTCCCACGATTAAATTCTCTCGTACTATATCATCTACTCGAATCTCATGAGACGGATCAAGAATGCTTCCTCGGTTGAGACACATGAAAGACATCATGCATTCGCAGTGGCGGAGGCAAGGCAATCGATATGCAACCTTCGACTCTTTTGGAAATCGAAAGGACCAATAAATCGCGGAGTCAACTTCCTTGACTTCAAAGCTCGACCAATACCGTCATCGGAGTAACCCGCGTAAATGCTCTCCTTCACTAAACTCAAGATCTTTCCTCCTCTTATCATGATAACTTTTCGGCGACTCGAAGTCCTCATCTTCTCTGAATCATCTTAATCTTTTAGAAGTTTATTGAACAATCTCGGTCCAATCACACACTCTCTCGATTCATACCAACATAATGGAGTCAGACACCTCCTGCCATACAATGCTTCAAGCGGGCCATACCAATACTCGGTGAAAGCTATTGTTGTAGGTAAATTCAATCAACGGATAGCTATCCCAAGATCCACCTTCTCTAATACCTGAGCTCTCGGCAAATCTTCCAGTGAATTGTTCTCTCGTCGACCATACATGCGGATGATAAGCGGAACTTAGCGACTTAGTACCCAAGCTTCTTGCAATCCTGTCCAGAACTTAGATGTAAACCTCGGATCTCGATCCGACACAATGCTAGACGGAATTCCATGCAAACTCACAATCTTCTCGACATACAATTCTGCCAACCTCTCCATCGGATAATCCATTCTTATCGGAATAAAGTGAGCAGATTTCGTCAACCTATCCACAATCACCCAGATAGAATCACAATTCTTAGCTGTTCTCGGCAAACCAGACACAAAATCCATTGAGATTCCATCCCACTTCCATTCTGGAACAAACAACGACTCCATCAACCCTGACGGTTTCTGATGCTCGATTTTCGACTTCTGACAAACCAAACAAGCATACACAAATTCAACAATTTCCTTTTTCATTCCCGGCCACCAAACCAACTTTTTCAAATCATGGTACATCTTAGTAGCACCGGGATGAATACTCAACCCGCTACGATGCCCTTCCTCTAAAATGCTTTTCCTGATCTCGGCAACATCCGGGACACACACCCGATCACCAAATCTCATAACACCATTCTCATCAATTCTGAACTCACCTCCTTGGCCTTGGTTGATCAATGTCAACTTATCAACTAAACCAACATCAGATTTCTGTCCATCCCTAATCTCTTCCGAATACCTGGTCGGTTTCAACAATTTCACCTTTGTTCGGAGTAGTTTCACAAACCAAACTCGGATCTCGAACTGCTCGACCAATTCTAACTCACGGACCATCAACATCGACATATGCAAAGACTTCCTACTCAGGCATACAACCACGTTTGCCTTACCAGGATGATAATTCAAACCGAAATCATAATCCTTTAAGAATTCTAACCATCTTCTGCCTCATGTTCACTCTTTCGATCAAAGAGATACTTGAATCTTGTGATCCTTGAACACCTCAAAGCGAGAACCATATAAGTAATGCCTCCACACTTCAAAACAAACACAACGGTTGACTCCAATAATGAGTTGGATAATTCCTCTCATGCACTTTCGGTTGTCGTGAGGCATAAGCCTGACTTTTATCTTGCATCAACACCACCTAATCCCATTAATGATGCATCACAATACACCACAAAGACTTAGTCGGATCGCAAAATCAAGATCGGAGCACTTGTCCTCCTCTTGACTCTTGAAATCCTTTCTCACATTCAACATCCCAAACAAACACCTGACCCTTCCTGGTCAACTTAGTCAATGGCAATGCCAGTTTGGAAAATCCTTCTATAAATTTCCGATAATAACCTGCAAGACCCAGAAAACTACGGATCTCAGAAGCATTCTTCGGCGCTTCCCACTGAGACACCGCCTACCTTCGTGGATCGGCAATCCCATTCTTGGAAATGACATGGCGAGCTTACTTCCTCAGCGAAATTCACACTTGGACAACCGCATCTGACTTCTTTTCTTTCAACAATTCCAACACAACTCTGAGGTGTTCTGCATGCTCCTCCTCGCTTTTCGAATAAATCAGAATATCATCAATGAACACCACAACGAACTTATCAAGATACGGATGAAATATTCTGTTCATATACTCCATGAAAACACCAAGTGCATTAGTAACTCCAAACGGCATAACAGAATATTCATAATGCCCATACCTCGTTCTAAATGCAGTTTTCTGAATATCCTCCGACTTCACACGAATCTGATGATATCCAGATCTCAGATCAATCTTACTAAACACACGCTAACGAGTGATCCATCAAATCGTCAATCCTCGGCAAAGGATACGATTCTTGATTGTAACCTTATTCAACTCGGTGTCAACACATAATCTCATTGAACCTTCTTCTTAACCAACACGGGGCACCCGGAAACACTCGGACGAATAAACTTCTTCTCAAGCAATTCCTCTAGCTTCTTGATTCGGCTAATTGAGATGCCGACATGCGATAAGGCGCCATCGACACGGACTAGTTCGGGAATCAAATCTATAGTAAACTCTACCTCTCTCGGTGGCAATTCACTAACGTCTTAGGAAACACCTCGGGAATTCATCCACCAGCATCCATCACCCTTTGCTTTTCCTTCTATCGCGAATACAACATAAACACCACCGCACCATCTTTCACTAAGTTCATACGCTTAGCGACATAATCTCATTTTCAATCTTAACCTCTTGGGAAAAATGACCGTTTTCTTAAAACAGTTGATATGAACCTGGTTGAATTCCAACCAGTTCATTCCAAGGATGATATCAAGTTGTTCTAAGGGTAGGCACACTAAATCCATACCGAAACCCCTATCAAAAATCACAGCGGACAATTTCTACAAACATACAGTAGTCACGAACTTGACGAGATCATAACCATACTTCCATCCATATTAGAAATTTCCAAATTCAATCTCTTAGCACAATCTAGAAATAAAGGAATCGTAGCTCCGTATCAATAATCGCAATCAAAGGTATGCCGTTAATAAAACATGTACCTTTAATCAGCCGATCATCGGTTTTGTATCGATCCGGACAATGCAAGCACTTTACCACCAACTTGTTCTTTCTTGGGTTTTGTGCGGGGGCGAGTATGACCTTCTTCCCACGGTTGTAACAAGTCACCACTTTCACTCAAGTCATTGGCCACGGCCGAACTTCCCAAACACTTCTTATCATTGCTCTTACGGTCCACCATACGATGTCTGTCTCACCACACTTATAGCACGGAAGAACTAGAATCTCCTCCACGGACTTCTTCCAACCATGGACCTCGATTACTCCTATCATAAGGCTTACCACGATCCATCTTTGCTTACCTTTCGTCAACATACCTCGAGCATTCGACTTAGTGTTAGCAAGATCCTCCTCTAGAATCCTACTACAATCCACGGATCGGAAAATCTTGGATCTGCGTAGAATACCACCTTAATCTCATCACGTAAACCATTCTCAAACTTGATACATTTGGAAAACTCTCCATGCATCGTTAGGATAATGAGCATAATACTTAACTCAGCAATTTGAAGCATACTCACGCGATCTTGTTGCCTGCTTGAGTTCCATAAACTCGATCTCCTTCCTCGATATCCTCGGAAAATACCTCCTCGAAAAGCCCTCCGAACCGACCCAGTCGTTGCAACACCATCCTCTTCTAATTGGTTACGGTAGCAACCCACGGTCATCGGCTTCCTCGGCTAACATGTAAGTCCCATATCTCACCTTGACCCTCCGATCAATCACTCGAAGATCCTCTCAATCTCCTTGACCACTTGAGCACCTTCGGGATCATGTGTACCTTTGAACAATGGAGGATTATTCCTCGAAAATTCCCAATTATGCAGCCAATCGCTCCTACTTGGTTCTCTCCGAGCACTCCGATAACATTCCCAAAGCCTCGGCAATAGCATCATCATTCCTTCCGTTACCTCTTCCAGCCATTGTTCTGTAACATAACAAAACAATCTACATCAGCACACAAGTATCGACAGTGTTACTTCACACTAGTCGCATACTGAAAGGGATAACGACACAAGACAAGACCGACTATGCTCTGATACCACTATTGTAACACCCCATCTAAATACCCCGAATATATTGATTAAATTAAAGTCTAAATCATCTTTAATCAGAGTTAACACGGAAATATGGGATGTCACAATTAATAAATAAAATAAAACTTTCCATCAAACAGTAGCCATGCTACACTGAGGATCAACATCCAACAATTCAATCATTATAAGACCATGTCTTACACAACGGAATACCAAAATCAAAATTTAAATAAACATCATAGTCCTTAAGGAATTCAAATCCAAAACTATTAAACAATAATGATTCTCTTAACTAAGTGTTTCCCAGTGTTACAATCTAATCAGAGCATGACACTGACACGCGGACTAAAAGATAAGCTCTAGAGCCATCCTCACCGACTCCTCAGCTGCTAATTTAATCTGAAATGGTAAAGTAAGGGTGAGACTTCTCATAATTAAAGCATATTATAAACCTTTCAATCAATAATATAATTCAAGCATATTATTCCCTCCACTTAACACCAATCAGAACCCAATACACCATCATAATCATATAATTCATCATGCATAATCAATCAACAATAAAGGAATTGCAACACTGGAAGACATCCTAACATGTTACAATCCTATGCAAACACAAATGCAGACTCAATGCATGCGGTACCGAATTCGTGACCAAGTCACCCAACACTGATCCATCATCAACCGGATACAGTTCCATCGATTCGTCCATAACCACCCGGACACGAATCCAGCCTAACCACCCATCCTCACTCGGGTACCGGTTATCGGCAATCCAAGTCAAATTCCGCACAATGGGAATTAACTTCACCAACAATGCAAATACACGCACATCACTAGCATGCAACATCAATCAGTCCATGTATACATTCATTTAACATAACTGAATCACAACCATCAACATGATATATCAACCAATCATGCACACATCTAACATCAGCATAACATGCAAATCAACCAACATGATATATTAACTAATCATGCATACATCTAATCATCAGCATAAATATGCTATTATATCTACACAACTCCGGTATCCTCATCACCAAGTACCTCTACTACACATACATCGTTATGTGTCAGTTAATAACCATCATTTTAGAAATTATACCCCTTTCCCAAAATAATTTCAAGTTTTCTAAAATATTTTCATTTCATAAGGTAGAGCATTAAATTTAGAAAGTAACGTCCAAAACGGCGCTCAAAACGGACTTACGGGTTGAAAGTTATGAATTTTTGAAGTTTTGAAAATTTAAAAAAAATAAGGCAGAACCCGGTTCCTACCTATACAGGAACCGGTTCCTGCAGAAGTTTCAAAACACGCTTCTGGAAAAATGTATGGGAACCCGGTTCCTACCCATACAGGAACCGGTTCCTGAGTGCATTTTCTAGGTTTTTGCCAATTTTTCAACGTGGAACCCGGTTCCTCCCCACTGGGAACCGGTTCCTACGTACTAAAAAGTGATTTTCTGCATTTTTGACAGCATTCATCCATTTTTACTCAAACCCATTTTTACCCATACGAATTCCATCATTGGAAACACCAAAATACATCATTTTGCATCATTCATCACATCAAACAACATATTTCCATCATCTATTTTCATCTACTGACACTTTAATCATATTTCATACACATTCTGACTCAATCAGACTCAATCTGACACCCTCTGACACTCTTAGGGACACATTCATGGAACCCTAGAAATTCACAAACACAATTTCCTAACATGCTATAACCTATATTATTAACATCAAAACCTATAATAAGCAATAATCAGTCGAAATCACCCCTTACCTTGTGGGTTCTTCGAGATTCTGACGCTTCTAGGTTTTCCTTCTTCTTTCTCCTCTTCTCACTTCTACGTAGTCTTGTTTTCTCCAAAATGAATCTATTTTTCCTTCTTTTCCTTATTTTATTCCTTTTATTCCTCTTATTCCTTTTAATCATAATTAAATAAAATAAATATTAATCCTTCTCTCCAATTAATACTATCATTAAACTTAATAATCCAATATATTAAATAATTTATGTTCTCAATTAATTTAATAATTAAAAATCATAATCATTTAATTACCGAATTATTTTTGGGGTGTCACAAACATGACTATACCTCCTGTCCTATCTTAAGTTTGCCCGAGTCCGGGTATAGGACTCAAAAAGAAGATCACCAAGCACCCTTGAAAACCAGAAAAATCTAGTCAGATATATATACAACAGATACAACAAATATAACATATATATACAAATAAACAAAAAATAGGGTCAACCCACTTAGACATGGTCCAACAATAGGTCAAACATCCCCAACAAATTCGCCACTTTTCTATAGCGGCAAAAATTTGTGAGTATAAGCCATTGAATTGACTTAACTCAAAAAATAGCAAAAGAGTCGCCACCGCGCTTTTATTTTATCCAAAGGACTAAGAAAAAGAGCGAATAAAATTCTAAAAAAAAGATCAGAGATCTGAGACCGGGGGTTAGTTATGCAAAGGGAAGATGTTAGGTACCCAAAGCATCTACGGTACTCCGCATGAACCTTTTTTGAAAATTTGTATATGTGTGCTAAAAAACAGTATATGTACAAAATGGATGGTGGGGGAGAAAAGAAGTTTTTTTTTTTACAATTTTTGGTTTGATAGAACTTCCAATGAGTTTTAGGCCTACATACCAATAATGTACAATGTTAAAATCGAAACCCAATGTAGTTCGGGTAAAAAAAGACTAAAGTTGTGTGTTGGTTGATTTTAAGAAAATCCACAAAAGGCTCAAAAAAAGTTTGAATGAGGTTAGGTGTTTTTTAGTCTTAACAAAAGAAAATTCAAAGTATTATTAAATGGATTGAAAGTTTATTAAGAGAAGAAGTTTGAAAATTCATGGACTTAAGTCTAAGTTTTTTATGAAAACGGTTCGAGTTTAGAAAACAAGAATCCTTTGAAAAAGAGAGGGAAGATTTTGAAAATTAAAGAATATGGGAGGAGATGAAGAGGCTAACCTAAGTGCATAAAGTAAAAGATAAGGGTAAAGAAAGATCTAACCGGGTGAGAAGACTAGTACTTGACATCAAGAGCCAATACCATATCTCATCCTTTGGATTACCATATAAGCAACAAATAACCAGACAAAAAAAACTAAGCTTCAGATAAATCAATGCCTCAGATGAACTCTTGTCTCAAGAAAAATGGGCAGAGTAACGTCTGTATTTGGAGGAAATCCACTCTTAATCGAGTATAACGGAATAGCCTGCATACAAAGATAATAACCAAGCAAGATAGAATAACACCAAGGGCACAAAAATCTCCAAGTTGAGGTAAGGGTCCTAATCCTAAGTCCAAAAGTCAAACTCTGAGCATAGGGATAGTAACCAAGTCCAATTAAAAGTTTTTTATGTTTAAGTTGAAATATTAGGTATTTTTGGAAAAGGAAAAATAAATCTCAAGTGAGCAAATTCAAAATAACAAGAAAATAAGATGCTCAAGTGAGCAAAAGAAAAATTACATAGAAAATAAATGCTCACGTGAGCAAAGAAAAAATGGCATGAAATGTAAATGCTAAAAATAAAGTGCATAGAAGTAAAGAGCATAAAAGTAAAAGCGGGAAGTAAAGAGCGGGAAATAAAAGGCATAAAAAAATAAAAGCATAAAGTAAATTTAATTATTAATAAGGTTAACAAGGTGATCATCTTAAAGCTTACGCATGAAGACTTTCCAGAAGCTTGATAGAATCAACGCGACCACACGACAAGTTTCAATTGCTTTTTGTCAAGTATATCACCGAAAAGTCAATTGTTAGTAAGGTTAGCAATATGATCATCTTGAAACTTGTCAAGTATATCATCGATTTTGGAACAATCACCACTTGATCAAAGATGATTGATAATTTCAAATGGACAAGGTTAGTGAAAACGTTTTAGAAACTTGATTAAAAAATTATAGCGACTACTACAACAAGTATCACAAGTGTTGAACCAAAATCAAAGCTCAAGTCATCTTTTGGGGCTTTTTTGAACATTAAAGTTCATGCCACCAATTGATCATTTTCTGATTCTGGAAAAAGAAAATAAGATGAAGAAGAAGCAATGTAGCGCTATGTTAATCAATCTCTAAGTGACTTATGTAGAAGCCACCCTACAACGAGGTCGGTCAATGGTGATGTATATGTTGAAAAAGCAAACAAGAAGAATGATATTTAAATCATATTTTATTGTTTTTCAACACATGTAAAATAAAAAATAATGGGATAAGATGAAGAGGGATGGGAAATGATAGATCAAATTGGATTATCTTCTAAAAAATTCTTCCATCTTTAAGTTCAACCACTCATCTTGGTGGATTAAGGCACAAAATATATTGTTAACTCAAAGCACCAAGAATCAATTTGTATAATTAATCCTTTGGTAGATTAGAATCACCAATACATTTTTCCAACCTCATCAACACCCAAAGTTCATTGAGATTAAAGATGAATTAGGTGTTTCAAGACTACAATCCAAGGCAATCATCAAAATAATGGAGTAGAAGAAGAGTAATCATTTAAAACTAGTCAAAAAACAAGTGAAAATCACATTTTGCACTATGTGTAGTCTATTGCATCAGGATTCAAATCGATTGCATCAGCACAATTTTTTTTCTTCATTTTTTTCAAAACAAAGCCCTTGCAACCGATTGCTTACTGTAAAATACCGAAAATCACATTTCTAAAGGCCAAATTCTTGTTCAAACTTTTTCGCAAACACCTTGTGTTCCTTGATTCAATTGAGCACGGAAATTCCAACTAATTTTTGAGAATTTAACATCAATGGAACTAAAACAAGTTTGCTCAATGAATCAAACAACAACAATTATCAAGAGATCACATAGTAAAAGATGAAGATCAACACTCACCACTTGTAGATCTTGAGAAAAATTTGCAAGAGTAACACTTCAAATTGCTTCACTTCAACTTCAAAAATTAGAATCACAAGCCTAGATCTAAAGAATTGATGAAGAAAAAGAGAGTGGGTGGATGTTTAGCTCAAATAATTAGCAAACTCCAATGAAGAATTTACTAATCTTTATGAAGAAGAAAGAGCTTTGAGTGAATTTGGAGAATTGGGAAAAATGAGAGAATGGGTAGAAATTTTGACAAGGTGTATTTGACTATCAAAATCTTGAAATTTAAATGAGAGGAGACCTCTATTTATAAGGTTTTGGTTTGGAAGTGAGTGGTGGTTTGAAATTTGGTTTGGGTAGGGAATTAGGCTTGGAAAATGAATTTGGAGCCAAAAATGAATCAATTGGTGACTAATTTCGAAATTGAAAGAAAATAAAAAATGAAATTGGAGCCTAAGCCCACAAACTTGAAAATTGCCCAATTTTTCAGCATTATGCGCAATGCAATCGATTGCACTATAGTGCAAATCATTTGCACTGAGTTATTTTTTTTGAAATTTTGCTAAAATGATCAGTGAGCAATCGATTTCTCAAATGTGCAAATTGATTGCACTCTGTTTTTTTTTTGAAAAATTGGTTTTAACTCAAGTTTGGGAAAAAACACCAGAAAAACTTACACTCGCCTAATGTCTTGGCTTGATACCTACAAAATACAAGATATAAAGGCAAAAGCAAAGATTTTTGGTATTTTAATCAGAGGTTAGCAGATGAAATAAATGCAGATTAATCATGCATGCATAACACGGTCAGGGTGCTTGGTGATTCCTTGAGAGCAAACTTAGGAATAAGACAACCATAAGAGCCCAACCTTGTTTGTGATCTTAATGCATTGTGATTATGAGATGATGAAGGATCTTAGGGGCAAAAAATGGGGTACAACAGTATACTAGGATTTTTATAGGTTGAGTTGGTTGTCGGTACAACCACCAGGTCGACACTTTTTATGGTGATAGATTCCAAAGCCAATTTTAATTTATTGTTGGGACGTGAATGAATCCAAGGGATAGGGGCAGTACCATCAAACCTACACCAAAGGATATACATTTGGAGAAAAGATTGTGTGGTCGAGAATATAGAAGCTGACCAAAGTTATTACAAAATTGATGAGAGTAAAGGTGGAAAGAAATACTTCGACCAACACTTGGCGAATATAGAGCCTTATGATAATGAGGCTCACACTCTTGAAGAAAATGAAAATTTCTTTCTAATTTTGAAGCACGACTATGGATTCATTTTGGACACAAGAAATAGTGATACTAAAGGAGTCAAATCCACCTATGGGGTGGTCCGTGGCCGATGACGATGACCATTCAGTCAGGAAGCCTGACTCGAATTTTGGCCTACGTGGCTGAAAATAGATGAAAATCGGTTTTGGAAGTCGAGAAGTTACAAAATTTGGCTGTCGACGCCAAAGAAAAAAAATCTAGAAGACCATTGTGGCCAAGCATCTGCTTCAGAAAGCCGGAGACTAGATTGTATCTACAACAATGAGCCTCTGGGGTTTGAAAAAGACCCGTTGAATTCAGTGCAAAAAAAACAGGCCTAAGATCCTTTAAAAGAAGTGGATATATGATATTGTGTGACGAAGAGACCAACTTACACCACTACGAAGGCTGAGTCGAATATTCAATTGGTTAGACCATTGAAAGAATATAAATATTTCTTTGCTTGGGACTATGGTGAAATTCTCGGGTTGAGTCGAAGCATAATGTCGGTAAAGTAGCATCCTTAGAGATTCTCCCTAGAGATTACGTTGAAAATAAAACAGGAGATTGAAAGACTTCTAAAGATTAAGTTCATAAAAAATGTAAGGTATGTCTAATGGTTAACAAATATTGTTACTGTTATTAATACAAATGGAAATCTTAGAATTTGTATAGCTTTTAGGGATTTAAATAAAGCGACTCCTAAGGATGAGTATTTGATGCCAGTGGAAAAACTGTTAGTTTATTCAGTCACATGTTTCAAATATTTGAGTATGCTTGATGGATATTTAAATTATAACTAGATTTTTATAGCATATGAGGATGTGCCCAAAATGATGTTTCTTGGAGACTTATGAATGGATTATGATTCCATTCAATTTAAACAATTCCGGAGCAACCTATCAAAGTGAAAGACTTGGTTTCAGAAGAAACTGAGTCTCGTTCATGG
Source organism: Vicia sativa (assembly GCA_021764765.1). Taxonomy (NCBI): domain Eukaryota; kingdom Viridiplantae; phylum Streptophyta; class Magnoliopsida; order Fabales; family Fabaceae; genus Vicia; species Vicia sativa. Next base: position 267,162,210 of record CM038792.1, read on the forward strand.
GAAGGTTTGTCGTTACCCATTTTAAAGTGCAAGACATGATTAAATAAGAAACTGAGACCCGCCCGTCACGGGGAAGTTTATTGTTACCATTTTCAAGTGGATGACTTAATTAAAGAAGAAACTTAGGCCCGTTCGTCATGGGAAAGTTTGTTGTTACCCTTTTTCAAGAGAAAAACTTGATTAAAGAAGAAACTGAGACTTGTTCTCCATGGGGAATTTTGTTGTTACCCTTTTTGAAGTGCAAGAATTGATTAAAGAAAAAATGAGACCCGTTCTCCGTGAGGAAGTTTGTTGTTGCCCTTTTTCAAGTGGAAGACTTGATTAAAGAAGAAACTGAGACTCGTTTGTCGTAAGGAAGTTTGTTGCCACCCTTGTTCAAGTACAAAACTTGATTAACGAATAAATCGAGACTCGTTCATGGCGGGGAGGTTTATTACCCTTTAATAGAAGTTGGTATTCAGTAAGGTTTTATTTTATTTATCTAACTTCACTAAATTTGGGTAGTTTCCCATAAGTAAAATTCAGTTTATCATACGTTTATTTACCATCAATAAACATCGGTATGCCCTTTACTTTCATTGGATTTATCAAGTGATTGAAGGAAATTAGGGTTTTGGTTCCTCATATGAAAATCAAGAATCCAAGTTGAGGTCTTCAATGGTGTATAATTAAAGGCTTCATCATATCATCATATTATGAGCTTCAAAGATATCTTGACATGCTAAGGATTGCATTACAATCAAAAGTTCCCATTGAAATTGGACAATTTGGATTCATCTGATACAAAGTCAACTGGAAAGTCAAACTTTGACTTTTGGCCAAGTTTAATCAAATATGAACTCCTAAAATTTCATGAAAATATGGTTGATGAGTAAGTTTTATCAATTGAAATCAAGAAATTTGAGATAACTTGTAAAAGGGATACCATTTGATTCAGTCCAAGTTCTCAACATAAAAGTTGAATATGATGTTTCAAGCTTTCTAAAATGTCCAAGAGCATGCAAATATGATGTTTGAGTTAGGAGAATCAAAGAGATGAAGTTAGACATTCAGAGTTACATTAGAGGTCCATTTTTTGTCAAGTTCATAATTAAATCTCAAGCCTTACCACAAGATCATTATTTTCAGGCCTCCTTACCTCTAAATCTCTCCATAATCATAGATTTATACAAACCCTAAGTGCATTACACAAATATTAGAAGCTTTGTCCATTGCATGATACCATTTATGGATGAATTTGCAAAAAAGTCACATTTCTACTTTGATAAAGGTCACATTTTGCCAACAACTCACTTCTTCCAAGCTTGTGGTTTGTTCTAAAGATCAGAAGCAATCTCTAAAATCAAAAAAGCATGTCAAATCCCTTAATTCATTGCTTTTCTTCATCATGAAGCAATCATGCATTTTTATGTAATTTGAAACCAAATGGAAAAACCATCATTCCATATGAAGCAAACCTGATTTCTGCAATTTATATGAACCACTTTCAACATCTATAAATACAGAAGCTAACCTCAAAGCTCAACACACCAAAGTTTGCACAAAAAACCTCAATTGTTTCATTTTTCACACCATAAACTCCAAACTCTCAATCCACTTGTGCATTCTTCAATATAACCACATAAACACCATCTATACATCATATTTAAGTTTCTGTATGCATTGATTCTTAGTGAGAGCACTCCCATTGATCCATCTATCCTATGGATATTCACTCATATAACTTGACTTGGTTAGAAAGTTGAGACTATTTCAAAGCAAACCAAAAGTTGCATTGTGTTCTTGGGATATCATACAAGCTATGGAGTTCGTTTACAATCTCTAAAAATCATTACAATAGGCATTGGACCTTGCTTCAATAGGTAACTTTCGTGGTACTTAGAACTTCATCATACAAACACGATTTTAAAATTTTCTTGATAATATCTTATGTGTTTTAGGGCTTGTTTGTTTTAGCTTTTTTTTAAAAATCATTTTTATAGTGTTACAAAATTTTGTGTAAAAACAATTTACAAAAAAACGTTTTATAAAAGCTTCAGTTAAAATTTTTGTTTGAATAACTATTCATAAAATGTTATTTTATACATTCATCTTCTTATTGAAACGTTTTTTGGATATCAAAATTTCAAAAAATCACTTAATTTTGAAGCTATTTCAAATATATTTTCATAAAAATCATTTTTGAAATACAACTTTTTGAAAAAATTGTGATTTTGACTATGTGTTGGTCGTCAATAATTTACGTTTATGTCATGGGATGTCAAAATTAGTGTTTCGATTTAGAAAAAAAATAAAAAAACTGCAAATATTTTGAAAAACAGTTTTGAAAAATCTATTTTAAAAATACAAAGGAAAAATCCATTTTGTTAAAGCTGAAACAAACAGGCCCTTAATGCCATGAATAAAATACCTATGAAAATAGGCATTGGTTGATCATCTATAGACTTTAATTTAACTTTGAAAAATATTAGGGTATCTGGTTTTATAAAAAAACCACGAGCTATGGTCTAAATAAATTTGTGATGTTTATATTTTTTAAATCCTTGTGAAAACCTGAGCAACTTTGATGTTTATATTTTTGCATTTGATTGAGAATTGATAAAGTTCAAAATATCGCCATTGATGATGATGTTTCTGTTGTGTCGTGAGGTTGAAGAAGATGGTGGAAGCGCCATATTTTAAATTTAGAACTTGGTTTATTTTATTTTGAACGATATGCATTATAATCACGAATTGACATCGCACCCTACTGGAGAGAGCACTGGTTAAAGACAATGTACATACACAAGGGCGCAAATTCGATCTATAGTGAATCCCCTTTTACATTTTCCATCTTTTTGTTTTGTTATACACTCAGTGTTTTGTTTCAATTATTATTCAATAAGCATGTGTTATTAACACCACAAGTGCATGGCCTGGTGGATAAACTTCAGACCTGCAACCCCGAGGGCCTAAGTTTAAGCCTTGACAACCACAAACCTTTCTTTTTTATCCCTTGTTTTATTCATTTTCTTTATCATTTTCTTTTAATTATTTCTATATGCAATTTTTATCTTTTTTAGCTGATTTTTTGCACACTTGTCATTTATCTTTCCTATTTTGCTAATCCATGTAGACAATCTCAAAAAATAATATTTATTTTATCCTTTTTATTTAATTAAAAAACAAGTACTTTTAGAAGTATTTTCTTTAAGTTTTTTGATGTTCTTTGATTGTTTTCTTTGACCTATTTGTTTTTGTGTGATTATATGGCTATAGTATGCTTTGATTAAGTTTAATTTGATGTTGATGACATGACAAATTTTATTTTACTTAGGGTTTAAAATGATTTAATAAGACAACTTTGTGTTTGATGATTTAAAAACCCTAATTTGGTTATGATGTTTTCCCTTTGCTTTTGATGCAATGTCTTCTTGATATTCACTTGTTTTTTTCATGACGTGATAATGCCTTTATGTGGTTACAATGAGTTAATTAAAGACTATTTTTATTACATATTCATGTATTCTGTAACGCCCTGTTTTAATTAATATTATATTATATTAATATTTTCGAATTACCGATCGATATTTATTTTGCGATGGGAATATTTATATTAATCAATATATCTGATAATATATTTGGCGATGTTTTGTTAGGTCCGGTTTTTATTCCGTTCGGTAAAATATTATTCGGATCCGATATTTAATTCCCCGAAATTATTTGAATTAATTGAATTGATGATATAATTAGTAAGTTAGGGGTGTGGGGAGCAATTGTTGAGGATTGGGTTTTCACCCTTGGCTTACTAGTAGAAATACCTTTATAAACCATTTCTCCTCATTTTCCTTCCATTCAAAATACCAAAACAAAACATGGAACTTGGAAGCTAGTAAGAAACATAAGTTATAAAACCATTTTCTTTCCCTTTTCCTTCCATTTCCTACACCAAGCAAACTTAGAGGCATGGAGAGAAAAGAAAGGGTTTTGAGAAGAAGAGCAAGAGGGGAAGAAGAGGAAGATCTTGAGCAAGCTTGTGGATTGAGCTTTGTAGAATCATCATGGATCATCCAAGCTAGAGGTAAGGGGTTTGATTCTCCATCTCATATTGTTAGGTTTTGATAGATATATTTTGGATTTGGGGGTAAAATTGATAGGTTGATTTATGAGTTGTGTGTTTGATTGTTTGATTGAAATAGATTAGAAAAGTTGAATTAGGTGTAGGGATTATGAGGTTGATGATGATTATAATCAATTGGAATGGTAAAAGTGAAGTTAGGAATGTTAAAAATGGAGTTTTCACGCAGGCCAATCAACACGGGCCGTGTTGATTCACACGGGTGCCCGTGTTGATCCCTTGAACAAGGAAGAATTTCTGCAGGCCAATCAACACGGGCCGTGTTGATCCACACGGGTGCCCGTGTTGATGCACTGACTTTTGCATTTTTGCACGTTCTGGTGGCTTTTCAACACGGGCCGTGTTGATGCACACGGGGGCCCGTGTTGATGCATATGTAGCCTCCAAAATTCTGATTTTTCGCACTTCTTTTGGAACTCGATTATGTTCCGATTTTTCGATTCTGGTAAATTCGACGACGGAGTAAGTTACTCCGAATTCAACGAAAATTGACGTGCTAGCTAAGTTCGACGTGTAGAACATAGTGGGGAGGTTAGTTTTTAGAAATTACGAGTTTTTACGAGATGACCCGAAATAGGCTTAATTACAGTTTAATTGAATCGGATTTCGTTTTAGTGGATTTAGGACACATATGGACAATCCGATTGCGACGTTGACGATTATGATTAATGCCGGTTATTAGGAATGACTTTTGCGACGATTATAGGGGTTTGACTATTTTTCCGTATTCAGAATTTAGGGAATGAATACTTGATGATATGCGATGCAATGATATATGTCTTTGTACATGATGATTATATTGATGTTGTTGATAAATGCTTCCGATTTGTGAATGCATGATTTTGATGATGATGAATTATTAGTGATGTTTTGCATAATGCAATTATGATGCGATGATATATTTATCTTGATGTGGATACATTATGGCGATGTGGGCTTTATGCCAATTTTGATGAGCGATGTTGGTGTTTTTGTGTTTGTGTTGTTTTATTGTCGAGTCACATACATTGCATTAGCGACGATGGGCTTTTATGCCAAGCGACGAGGCTTTTATACCAAGCGACGAGACTTTTATGCCAAGCGACGAGGCTTTTATGCCAAGTGTTCCTAATTATGGACAAAGCGACGGGTACCACATGCATAACATAGTCGTGTCTCATGGAGTCGGTTATGTTTATGTTTGAATTGTTGGTGTTGGGTTTTAATTGATTGATGATGATTAAATTGTGATGGTATATGATGCTTTGTTGGTGATGGTCTTTAGGATAAACATGAAATGAATATGATTTAATAATTTCATGATAACTATACGATGAATATAAATGATGAGTTTTGCAATGATTTAACTTGATGAAATGCTTAATGCAAATAGGATGTGATGATGTTTGTGATGATGGGCTTTATGCCAAAAGCGACGATGGGCTTTATGCCAAAAGCGACGATGGGCTTTAGCCAATTTGTGATGATTTTGTTTATGTTGCTTATGTTATTAGTATTGTTTAATGTTGTTGTTTGATGTTGTTGTTTATGATTGCCGTGTTAATTAGTGATGTATTAGCTTGTGACGATTTCGTGGTGACGGAGGTTTATGTGTTGTTGTGATGATTTGTGCCGATGAGGCTAAGGCGATTAAGTGTAGATTATACACTTTAAAATGACGATAAGAGTAAGTGAGTTTTGGATATGTGTTGGAATGCACTCATTAACCTATATCCCTTATGATTCCAAATATATGTATATATATGTATTATCATGCCTTTAATTATATGTTTTGGAGTATCTCACCCTTTACTTGTTTCACCGTTACCTTTATATTGGTAACGTGCAGGTTATGAAGACGGAGTTTATAGCTGCTGTTAATCGAGTCGGTGTCGCTCTGATACGTAGCACTCGGGGGGAATATTTATGTTGTCTTGTTGTTGTTCTTTTGGTGTTCTTCCTTTTATAAATAGAATCATAATTTATGAAAACATGATTTGATAAGGAAGTTTATTAAAGAAGATGTTTTGATGTTTTTGAATCAATTTATGATTTCCGACGATGCTATGTATCCGAGATTTATACTTTAAGCAAACTGTTTAAAGTGAGTTGTTTTTGAAGGTGTGATGCCTCAGTATTGAATTTACGAAATTTTTAATTTACTCTGATTTTGTATATTAAACCTTGGGTAATATTGGGGTGTTACATTAGTGGTATCAGAGCAGGTCGGTCTGTCGGCCAGGTTATTTATGTGTTTAAACCCTGTTGTATGCGACATGTGTGTGAAACACTGTCGGTACTTGTTTGTTTCAAATTGTTTGTTTGCAGAGATGAGTTTGAAACAAGTGGAGGAGAAGTTTTACTTCTTGGTGGCGCTTGTGGCTTAGGTTGGAGCCTCAAGTAGTGTTACACTTTGGTAACTTATAGTGTAAGTTTGAAGAAGCTGTTGTAGTTTGGTAGAGATGGTTTATGTCACCATCATGATTGTCGACAGTCTATTGATAAATTGAGGAACTGATCATCCTTATTCTCTTGTTGATAGTAGTCGGGAATTGTGTTGGTTGGGATAGACTTGTCTTGACAACTTAATAGTGTATGAAGCGGATGTGTTGGCACAAGGTGGTGCATGGTTACTTGAGTTGTAGGCGAATTTGGATTTTGATGAGAAACAAGATTTTGGCAAGCGAACTTCTTATTGTGATTCTTCCGAAGCATGTTGTGAGGACGTAAGTGAATTACCGCGGTAGTGCGAAGTGAAATTTTGATGGATTTAGTTTTTGGAACTAGTTGTGATTCGAAGTATCCGTAGGGGATGCTTGTTTCTGAGTTAGAGTTGAAGAGTCAACTTGAGGATTGGTTTGGGCAAGGTTTGTTTATTCGAGCGGGTCACCATGGAGTACTTCCGTTGGGTTGTTCGAGAAGAGCAAAGGTTACCCGAATTGGTGTGTCGTTTGTAGTCAAGGGACGAAGTGGACGTTGAGGACGAGTATCTACTTCCAAGGACTGATGTTGGATAGATCAGTCATGGAGCTTTTGTGTTTAGTGGAACCGATGTAAAGTCTGGCTGTCTACGGGTTAGTGTGAGAACTGAAGATGTTTAGACAATGCTTTACAAGATAGTGTATGGTCCGGGCGAGTTTATGCTGATGTCATTAGTGTGACTAATGCGTCAGGTACGATTTTGGAATGTTCCGACAGTACTCTCATGAGTAGCTGTAGAGTTGTTTCGTGTTCATGGATATTATTTGGTTCACATCAAGTTAAGGAATCGTAGCAAGCATCCAAGCTTTGCGTTGTTGGTAGTGAAGTTAGACCGGTGTATGTCGAGTAATCTAAAGATAGAATTTTGAACTGTTGGACGAGAGTGCCTTAAGTAAGCAACTTAGACGGTGATATTTTGGACAGTTCCGCGAAGATTTGTTTTGTATCTTGAAGAAGACTTTAAGGGGTTATTTCAGAGCTTAAAAGTTCTTTTGTTTTGGATGGTTAACTTTGTGAGTTTGATGGAAGATCTTTTTATAAGTTGGTAATGATCGTGAGTATTTTGACCCGAGATGGTTGAGCCACTAATTGGACTTCGCAATGGGAAGCGAATTTGTTTGAGCCGGTGAAAAGTTTAGCGAATGCCTTGATTTTGGTTTTGTTTTGTACTGAAGAACCTTGTGCGACGTATTGTGATATTTCGTTTTGGACTTAAGATGTATTTCGATATAGAGTTGGAAAAGTGTATTACTACCTTGGAACAATTTGATTTTCTTAAGGAAAATTGTCGGATGCGTGAGTTAGAGTTTGATGCGGTTGTGCTCATTGGAACCTTATAGGTGCAGATGTTAACGACGAGGAGATTGGAATTGTTGAAGACAATTCAAGTTTGAGTGCGATCTATAAGGAGACTTCGGCTGGTGATGAGTTTAGTATGTTGATATCGCAGATAACCCAAGAATATCTGATTTGGGATTTATTATTTTGAAGAATGTTGCATGTTTGTTTTGAGACGCTTGTTGAGATTAAGCTCAGAAGGTTATTAAGGATTTGTTCACCACTAACATATGGATTTCGTCGGATACTAATGGTCATGGTGGATTATTAGATTATGACTAAGATAAGTCTTGACGGTAAAGAATTTTGTGACGGTTTGGTAGCCACAGGTACCTTAAGATGATTGATGTTTTATAGAGGAAGGTGTTCTATTGTGACTTAAGTCGGTCGCGACAGTGTTCATGATTGGATTCCATAGAAATTGATGTTATGGTTCTAAGTCCGACCTGAGTTGTAGGTCAGGAGTATGAGACGTCGTTGATGGGTTGAGTTCTTGAGAGAGTGTTTTGATTTGAATTTCCACTTTGGAAGATTGAAAGTTGTGAAAGGTGTTTCGAATAAGAAACCTGTGTATTGATTATTATGATGCGATGATGGTGATTACTTATTACAAATGTTGAGAATTGAGTTGGTATGAGGGAAGACTTCGTTGAAGTCAAGTGTATACGTCAAAGTTTCACAAGTGAAATATTTGGACAGTATTTGAAGAGGTCAAGCTATGTCGTGTATTTTAGAGGATCAATGGACGTTGATCAATTGAGAATGAAAGAGTGATTCTTCGAGTTGATGAAGTTGATGTTGCAAGGTGTCTTGATGGGTGTACGCTTTGAACGTATCCATTCTGAGTAATTGTGAAGGTGAGGAATTAACCAAGTTGTTTTACGGTTGGCATCTTATGCATTAAGGTGACGCAACATGATTTAGATATCGAGCATTGAATTTTTAGCGAGTATGCGAGATTGTTGGATTTGGGCTAGTGAGTTATAGTCGCAAGTCGTCAGTATACGCCCTAGGATGAGCGGTGTATCGCAGTTCAGTTATGTTTGGGTAACTTGTTATTGTTCAAGGGTGGTACGTTGGTAATCTACAAGGATGATGTGACCTTGTGATTGGCTGGAATGAGAGCTGCAAGTGTAATTCTTGAGTTCGTGCGTGAATGAAGGCATCTTTTCATGTTTGTGTAGCACGCGTGGTTCTATCCTATTCTGATTGTTTCAGTTTTGGTTTGTATAACCATTTTGTTGTTATCGATTTAGCGATGGTGTCGGTGTTGTGTTGTAGCACTTTATGTTCCTATCTTTGGTGACTCGTTTCCGAGGTGTCGGTTCGAGTGTGTGACTAATTCCATGGTTGAGACATTAGGATAGTAGCGATCTTGTTTGTTTGGTTCTCGAGTGAACCGGTGTGTCTGCGACTTGTTTAGTTGTTGGGTGTTAGTTAGTGGTCGAGTGCATTGTATGGACTTTGCATCTCGGCATGGTTGTTCTTGACGGGACGATGTAGTTAGGGATATTTGCTTGTTTTTGGTGTATTTTGTATGTTGGTTAGTTGACGCGAGGATTGAGTGGACGAATGCGTAGGCATGTCCCATTTTGTTCGTTTTGGTCAATATTTCGAGGACGAAATGTTTATAAGTGGGGGAGAGTTGTAACGCCCTGTTTTAATTAATATTATATTATATTAATATTTTCGAATTACCGATCAATATTTATTTTGCGATGAGAATATTTATATTAATCAATATATCTGATAATATATTTGGAGATGTTTTGTTAGGTCCGGTTTTTATTCCGTTCGGTTCGGTAAAATATTATTCGGATCCGATATTTAATTCCCCGGAATTCTTTGAATTAATTGAATTGATGATATAATTAGTAAGTTAGGGTTGTGGGGAGCAATTGTTGAGGATTGGGTTTTCACCCTTGGCTTACTAGTAGAAATACCTTTATAAACCATTTCTCCTCATTTTCTTTCCATTCAAAATACCAAAACAAAATATGGAACTTGGAAGCTAGTAAGAAACATAAGTTATAAAACCATTTTCTTTCCCTTTTCCTTCCATTTCCTACACCAAGCAAACTTAGAGGCATGGAGAGAAAAGAAAGGGTTTTGAGAAGAAGAGCAAGAGGGGAAGAAGAGGAAGATCTTGAGCAAGCTTGTGGATTGAGCTTTGTAGAATCATCATGGATCATCCAAGCTAGAGGTAAGGGGTTTGATTCTCCATCTCATATTGTTAGGTTTTGATAGATATATTTTGGATTTGGGGGTAAAATTGATAGGTTGATTTATGAGTTGTGTGTTTGATTGTTTGATTGAAATAGATTAGAAAAGTTGAATTAGGTGTAGGGATTATGAGGTTGATGATGATTAGAATCAATGGGAATGGTAAAAGTGAAGTTAGGAATGTTAAAAATGGAGTTTTCACGCAGGCCAATCAACACGGACCGTGTTGATTCACACGGGTGCCCGTGTTAATCCCTTGAACAAGGAAGAATTTCTGCAGGCCAATCAACACGGGCCGTGTTGATCCACACGGGTGCCCGTGTTGATGCACTGACTTTGGCATTTTTGCACATTCTGGTGGCTTTTCAACACGGGCCGTGTTGATGCACACGGGGGCCCGTGTTGATGCATATGTAGCCTCCAAAATTTTGATTTTTCGCACTTCTTTTGGAACTCGATTATGTTCCGATTTTTCGATTCCGGTAAATTCGACGACGGAGTAAGTTACTCCGAATTCAACGAAAATTGACGTGCTAGCTAAGTTCGACGTGTAGAACATAGTGGGGAGGTTAGTTTTTAGAAATTACGAGTTTTTACGAGATGACCCGAAATAGGCTTAATTATAGTTTAATTGAATCGAATTTCGTTTTAGTGGATTTAGGACACATATGGACAATCCGATTGCGACGTTGACGATTATGATTAATGCCGGTTATTAGGAATGACTTTTGCGACGATTATAGGGGTTTGACTATTTTTCCGTATTCGGAATTTAGGGAATGAATACTTGATGATATGCGATGCAATGACATATGTCTTTGTACATGATGATTATATTGATGTTGTTGATAAATGCTTCCGATTTGTGAATGCATGATTTTGATGATGATGAATTATTAGTGATGTTTTGCATAATGCAATTATGATGCGATGATATATTTATGTTGATGTGGATAAATTATGGCGATGTGGGCTTTATGCCAATTTTGATGAGCGATGTTGGTGTTTTTGTGTTTGTGTTGTTTTATTGTCGAGTCACATACATTGCATTAGCGACGATGGGCTTTTATGCCAAGCGACGAGGCTTTTATGCCAAGTGTTCCTAATTATGGACAAAGTGACGGGTACCACATGCATAACATAGTCGTGTCTCATGGAGTCGGTTATGTTTATGTTTGAATTGTTGGTGTTGGGTTTTAATTGATTGATGATGATTAAATTGTGATGGTATATGATGCTTTGTTGGTGATGGTCTTTAGGATAAACATGAAATGAATATGATTTGATAATTTCATGATAACTATACGATGAATATAAATGATGAGTTTTGCAATGATTTAACTTGATGAAATGCTTAATACAAATAGGATGTGATGATGTTTGCGACGATGGGCTTTATGCCAAAAGCGACGATGGGCTTTAGCCAATTTGTGATGATTTTGTTTATGTTGCTTATGTTATTAGTATTGTTTAATGTTGTTGTTTGATGTTGTTGTTTATGATTGCCGTGTTAATTAGTGATGTATTAGCTTGTGACGATTTCGTGGTGACGGAGGTTTATGTGTTGTTGTGATGATTTGTGCCGATGAGGCTAAGGCGATTAAGTGTAGATTATACACTTTAAAATGACGATAAGAGTAAGTGAGTTTTGGATATGTGTTGGAATGCACTCATTAACCTATATCCCTTATGATTCCAAATATATGTATATATATGTATTATCATGCCTTTAATTATATGTTTTGGAGTATCTCACCCTTTACTTGTTTCACCGTTACCTTTATATTGGTAACGTGCAGGTTATGAAGACGGAGTTTATAGCTGCTGTTAATCGAGTCGGTGTCGCTCTGATACGTAGCACTCGGGGGGAATATTTATGTTGTCTTGTTGTTGTTCTTTTGGTGTTCTTCCTTTTATAAATAGAATCATAATTTATGAAAACATGATTTGATAAGGAAGTTTATTAAAGAAGATGTTTTGATGTTTTTGAATCAATTTATGATTTCCGACGATGCTATGTATCCGAGATTTATACTTTAAGCAAACTGTTTAAAGTGAGTTGTTTTTGAAGGTGTGATGCCTCAGTATTGAATTTACGAAATTTTTAATTTACTCTGATTTTGTATATTAAACCTTGGGTAATATTGGGGTGTTACATTAGTGGTATCAGAGCAGGTCGGTCTGTCGGCCAGGTTATTTATGTGTTTAAACCCTGTTGTATGCGACATGTGTGTGAAACACTGTCGGTACTTGTTTGTTTCAAATTGTTTGTTTGCAGAGATGAGTTTGAAACAAGTGGAGGAGAAGTTTTACTTCTTGGTGGCGCTTGTGGCTTAGGTTGGAGCCTCAAGTAGTGTTACACTTTGGTAACTTATAGTGTAAGTTTGAAGAAGCTGTTGTAGTTTGGTAGAGATGGTTTATGTCACCATCATGATTGTCGACAGTCTATTGATAAATTGAGGGACTGATCATCCTTATTCTCTTGTTGATAGTAGTCGGGAATTGTGTTGGTTGGGATAGACTTGTCTTGACAACTTAATAGTGTATGAAGCAGATGTGTTGGCACAAGGTGGTGCATGGTTACTTGAGTTGTAGGCGAATTTGGATTTTGATGAGAAACAAGATTTTGGCAAGCGAACTTCTTATTGTGATTCTTCCGAAGCATGTTGTGAGGACGTAAGTGAATTACCGCGGTAGTGCGAAGTGAAATTTTGATGGATTTAGTTTTTGGAACTAGTTGTGATTCGAAGTATCCGTAGGGGATGCTTGTTTCTGAGTTAGAGTTGAAGAGTCAACTTGAGGATTGGTTTGGGCAAGGTTTGTTTATTCGAGCGGGTCACCATGGAGTACTTCCGTTGGGTTGTTCGAGAAGAGCAAAGGTTACCCGAATTGGTGTGTCGTTTGTAGTCAAGGGACGAAGTGGACGTTGAGGACGAGTATCTACTTCCAAGGACTGATGTTGGATAGATCAGTAGTCATGGAGCTTTTGTGTTTAGTGGAACCGATGTAAAGTCTGGCTGTCTACGGGTTAGTGTGAGAACTGAAGATGTTTAGACAATGCTTTACAAGATAGTGTATGGTCCGGGCGAGTTTATGCTGATGTCATTAGTGTGACTAATGCGTCAGGTACGATTTTGGAATGTTCCGACAGTACTCTCATGAGTAGCTGTAGAGTTGTTTCGTGTTCATGGATATTATTTGGTTCACATCAAGTTAAGGAATCGTAGCAAGCATCCAAGCTTTGCGTTGTTGGTAGTGAAGTTAGACCGGTGTATGTCGAGTAATCTAAAGATAGAATTTTGAACTGTTGGACGAGAGTGCCTTAAGTAAGCAACTTAGACGGTGATATTTTGGACAGTTCCGCGAAGATTTGTTTTGTATCTTGAAGAAGACTTTAAGGGGTTATTTCAGAGCTTAAAAGTTCTTTTGTTTTGGATGGTTAACTTTGTGAGTTTGATGGAAGATCTTTTTATAAGTTGGTAATGATCGTGAGTATTTTGACCCGAGATGGTTGAGCCACTAATTGGACTTCGCAATGGGAAGCGAATTTGTTTGAGCCGGTGAAAAGTTTAGCGAATGCCTTGATTTTGGTTTTGTTTTGTACTGAAGAACCTTGTGCGACGTATTGTGATATTTCGTTTTGGACTTAAGATGTATTTCGATATAGAGTTGGAAAAGTGTATTACTACCTTGGAACAATTTGATTTTCTTAAGGAAAATTGTCGGATGCGTGAGTTAGAGTTTGATGCGGTTGTGCTCATTGGAACCTTATAGGTGCAGATGTTAACGACGAGGAGATTGGAATTGTTGAAGACAATTCAAGTTTGAGTGCGATCTATAAGGAGACTTCGGCTGGTGATGAGTTTAGTATGTTGATATCGCAGATAACCCAAGAATATCTGATTTGGGATTTATTATTTTGAAGAATGTTGCATGTTTGTTTTGAGACGCTTGTTGAGATTAAGCTCAGAAGGTTATTAAGGATTTGTTCACCACTAACATATGGATTTCGTCGGATACTAATGGTCATGGTGGATTATTAGATTATGACTAAGATAAGTCTTGACGGTAAAGAATTTTGTGACGGTTTGGTAGCCACAGGTACCTTAAGATGATTGATGTTTTATAGAGGAAGGTGTTCTATTGTGACTTAAGTCGGTCGCGACAGTGTTCATGATTGGATTCCATAGAAATTGATGTTATGGTTCTAAGTCCGACCTGAGTTGTAGGTCAGGAGTATGAGACGTCGTTGATGGGTTGAGTTCTTGAGAGAGTGTTTTGATTTGAATTTCCACTTTGGAAGATTGAAAGTTGTGAAAGGTGTTTCGAATAAGAAACCTGTGTATTGATTATTGCGACGATGCGATGATGGTGATTACTTATTACAAATGTTGAGAATTGAGTTGGTATGAGGGAAGACTTCGTTGAAGTCAAGTGTATACGTCAAAGTTTCACAAGTGAAATATTTGGACAGTATTTGAAGAGGTCAAGCTATGTGTATTTTAGAGGATCAATGGACGTTGATCAATTGAGAATGAAAGAGTGATTCTTCGAGTTGATGAAGTTGATGTTGCAAGGTGTCTTGATGGGTGTACGCTTTGAACGTATCCATTCTGAGTAATTGTGAAGGTGAGGAATTAACCAAGTTGTTTTACGGTTGGCATCTTATGCATTAAGGTGACGCAACATGATTTAGATATCGAGCATTGAATTTTTAGCGAGTATGCGAGATTGTTGGATTTGGGCTAGTGAGTTATAGTCGCAAGTCGTCAGTATACGCCCTAGGATGAGCGGTGTATCGCAGTTCAGTTATGTTTGGGTAACTTGTTATTGTTCAAGGGTGGTACGTTGGTAATCTACAAGGATGATGTGACCTTGTGATTGGCTGGAATGAGAGCGGTAACTGCAAGTGTAATTCTTGAGTTCGTGCTTATGCGTGAATGAAGGCATCTTTTCATGTTTGTGTAGCACGCGTGGTTCTATCCTATTCTGATTGTTTCAGTTTTGGTTTGTATAACCATTTTGTTGTTATCGATTTAGCGATGGTGTCGGTGTTGTGTTGTAGCACTTTATGTTCCTATCTTTGGTGACTCGTTTCCGAGGTGTCGGTTCGAGTGTGTGACTAATTCCATGTTGAGACATTAGGATAGTAGCGATCTTGTTTGTTTGGTTCTCGAGTGAACCGGTGTGTCTGCGACTTGTTTAGTTGTTGGGTGTTAGTTAGTGGTCGAGTGCATTGTATGGACTTTGCATCTCGGCATGGTTGTTCTTGACGGGACGATGTAGTTAGGGATATTTGCTTGTTTTTGGTGTATTTTGTATGTTGGTTAGTTGACGCGAGGATTGAGTGGACGAATGCGTAGGCATGTCCCATTTTGTTCGTTTTGGTCAATATTTCGAGGACGAAATGTTTATAAGTGGGGGAGAGTTGTAACGCCCTGTTTTAATTAATATTATATTATATTAATATTTTCGAATTACCGATCGATATTTATTTTGCGATGAGAATATTTATATTAATCAATATATCTGATAATATATTTGGAGATGTTTTGTTAGGTCCGGTTTTTATTCCGTTCGGTTCGGTAAAATATTATTCGGATCCGATATTTAATTCCCCGGAATTCTTTGAATTAATTGAATTGATGATATAATTAGTAAGTTAGGGTTGTGGGGAGCAATTGTTGAGGATTGGGTTTTCACCCTTGGCTTACTAGTAGAAATACCTTTATAAACCATTTCTCCTCATTTTCCTTCCATTCAAAATACCAAAACAAAACATGGAACTTGGAAGCTAGTAAGAAACATAAGTTATAAAACCATTTTCTTTCCCTTTTCCTTCCATTTCCTACACCAAGCAAACTTAGAGGCATGGAGAGAAAAGAAAGGGTTTTGAGAAGAAGAGCAAGAGGGGAAGAAGAGGAAGATCTTGAGCAAGCTTGTGGATTGAGCTTTGTAGAATCATCATGGATCATCCAAGCTAGAGGTAAGGGGTTTGATTCTCCATCTCATATTGTTAGGTTTTGATAGATATATTTTGGATTTGGGGGTAAAATTGATAGGTTGATTTATGAGTTGTGTGTTTGATTGTTTGATTGAAATAGATTAGAAAAGTTGAATTAGGTGTAGGGATTATGAGGTTGATGATGATTAGAATCAATGGGAATGGTAAAAGTGAAGTTAGGAATGTTAAAAATGGAGTTTTCACGCAGGCCAATCAACACGGACCGTGTTGATTCACACGGGTGCCCGTGTTAATCCCTTGAACAAGGAAGAATTTCTGCAGGCCAATCAACACGGGCCGTGTTGATCCACACGGGTGCCCGTGTTGATGCACTGACTTTGGCATTTTTGCACATTCTGGTGGCTTTTCAACACGGGCCGTGTTGATGCACACGGGGGCCCGTGTTGATGCATATGTAGCCTCCAAAATTTTGATTTTTCGCACTTCTTTTGGAACTCGATTATGTTCCGATTTTTCGATTCCGGTAAATTCGACGACGGAGTAAGTTACTCCGAATTCAACGAAAATTGACGTGCTAGCTAAGTTCGACGTGTAGAACATAGTGGGGAGGTTAGTTTTTAGAAATTACGAGTTTTTACGAGATGACCCGAAATAGGCTTAATTATAGTTTAATTGAATCGAATTTCGTTTTAGTGGATTTAGGACACATATGGACAATCCGATTGCGACGTTGACGATTATGATTAATGCCGGTTATTAGGAATGACTTTTGCGACGATTATAGGGGTTTGACTATTTTTCCGTATTCGGAATTTAGGGGAATGAATACTTGATGATATGCGATGCAATGACATATGTCTTTGTACATGATGATTATATTGATGTTGTTGATAAATGCTTCCGATTTGTGAATGCATGATTTTGATGATGATGAATTATTAGTGATGTTTTGCATAATGCAATTATGATGCGATGATATATTTATGTTGATGTGGATAAATTATGGCGATGTGGGCTTTATGCCAATTTTGATGAGCGATGATGGTGTTTTTGTGTTTGTGTTGTTTTATTGTCGAGTCACATACATTGCATTAGCGACGATGGGCTTTTATGCCAAGCGACGAGGCTTTTATGCCAAGTGTTCCTAATTATGGACAAAGTGACGGGTACCACATGCATAACATAGTCGTGTCTCATGGAGTCGGTTATGTTTATGTTTGAATTGTTGGTGTTGGGTTTTAATTGATTGATGATGATTAAATTGTGATGGTATATGATGCTTTGTTGGTGATGGTCTTTAGGATAAACATGAAATGAATATGATTTGATAATTTCATGATAACTATACGATGAATATAAATGATGAGTTTTGCAATGATTTAACTTGATGAAATGCTTAATACAAATAGGATGTGATGATGTTTGTGATGATGGGCTTTATGCCAAAAGCGACGATGGGCTTTATGCCAAAAGCGACGATGGGCTTTAGCCAATTTGTGATGATTTTGTTTATGTTGCTTATGTTATTAGTATTGTTTAATGTTGTTGTTTGATGTTGTTGTTTATGATTGCCGTGTTAATTAGTGATGTATTAGCTTGTGACGATTTCGTGGTGACGGAGGTTTATGTGTTGTTGTGATGATTTGTGCCGATGAGGCTAAGGCGATTAAGTGTAGATTATACACTTTAAAATGACGATAAGAGTAAGTGAGTTTTGGATATGTGTTGGAATGCACTCATTAACCTATATCCCTTATGATTCCAAATATATGTATATATATGTATTATCATGCCTTTAATTATATGTTTTGGAGTATCTCACCCTTTACTTGTTTCACCGTTACCTTTATATTGGTAACGTGCAGGTTATGAAGACGGAGTTTATAGCTGCTGTTAATCGAGTCGGTGTCGCTCTGATACGTAGCACTCGGGGGGAATATTTATGTTGTCTTGTTGTTGTTCTTTTGGTGTTCTTCCTTTTATAAATAGAATCATAATTTATGAAAACATGATTTGATAAGGAAGTTTATTAAAGAAGATGTTTTGATGTTTTTGAATCAATTTATGATTTCCGACGATGCTATGTATCCGAGATTTATACTTTAAGCAAACTGTTTAAAGTGAGTTGTTTTTGAAGGTGTGATGCCTCAGTATTGAATTTACGAAATTTTTAATTTACTCTGATTTTGTATATTAAACCTTGGGTAATATTGGGGTGTTACATATTCTCCTAACATTGATGCCATGTATTTTAGTACTTTGGTGACTACTTCGCTTGAATTATCTTGGTGTTTAAAGTTGATGGTTGACATGATAAGATGATTGTTTGCTTTGTCATGTACCTTGTGTGCTTATTTAAATGTTCATATTATCCATGATTGAATGTTTTTCAAAGTATGTTTTCATCTTCTATCGTTAGTCACAACTTTTACTTGATAAACATGTTGGCTTCCCCTTTGTGTTTAATACTTTTTCATCTTTTATTTAGAATTTTCTTAAATGACTCTCTTAAAAAGCCATGTTACTTTGTGATCATGTCCTTAACATTTGTGATGTGTGTGTTTTCCCTTATATTAGTAAGTAATGTTTAGATTTTATTATATTAGTGTTAGTGTCCAAATCCAAAGAAAATGGATAGTATTGTTGACTTTATAGTCATGTGCATATGCATTTGTTTTAGGTTTACTCTTATGTGTGTATATTACTCTTGTAATTGTTTATGTTTACTCTTTTATCTTTAAACCCTAAAATCCACTTTTCAAACTATCATATATTTCATATAAAAACCTAGACTTTGTGTCATTTCAATTTGAAACTCATTTCTTTAATAAATTCTTCAATACATCTAAGCATATTAAAACAATTTAAAAAGACTAAAACTGATTCAACCTCACCCAAATCATTTTGTCTTTGGCTTTTCAATTTATAAATGTTTTCAAAGAGCTAAGACACGAGTTATCTTTATAGTTGAGATATGATTCTCTTATCCCCATAGTAATGATTGAAGTAAATGTGTTTCTTTCCACTTGAGGGAGTTAGTGGAAACTTATTGATCTTTATATCCAAGTTAAGAGGCATTCCTTCATGATAAACCTTTTGTTATTAGTTGAGTATTCTTCTTAAGGATGATGAAATATCTTTTCTCCTAAAGTCAACCACAACAAACCTTTTGTTATTTTTACCATTTATTGGTACGTAGGTATAAGACTATGTCTTTCAAAACAAAAAATATAATAAAAATATTTCTTTTCCCGTCTCCATAATCATTTAGCAAACAAATGATTTTTAACCAAAAATAAATGTTATATGAGGTTCCTATAGAATACTATAGATACATAGGATGCCAATACATTCTCTTTGTATAACCAACTGATGGGTAAATTCCACAAGTGCACGAAAATATCGAAGTAATATAAAAGATTGTCGAACCACAAAAGACCAATGTCAGCCTACTGCAACCTATCATTACTTTGTAAAGCTAAGGCTAATGAGTAATTGGATTTTGAGGAAAATTAAGAACTAAAACTGAAATAAATGAACTTTGCAAATAATACTAAAATGAGGTCGGGATATGATTTCCGCGTTCCTGAAGGATTTATAGAAAACGGGTACTAATTACGACTATAATCTAATTCCGTAGAATATACCAACTTAAAGACTGCCTCACGCTTTCGCGGTATTAACTAAAGCCATACTTCCTAATCCCAAGATTTTGCTCTCGCTCTCCCAGTAACTAAGAAATATATTTTGTAAGCTAATAATATCCTAAACGCATCTAAAGCGCTCTCGCTGTATTTAGATTTGTTGCCTAATTTCCACTATCTGGTTCGATCCCCACGCTCTTGCAGTGTCGGCTCTCACCTTAATTAATTTCTCACTCTCGTGACAAAATCTTGTTAAATAAACTCTCACTCTCGTGACAAAGCTATTTAAATTAGACTTCGAAATTAAAACCAAAACAAAATCCTAATTATAAATTCGCACCTATTATTTCCTACTAAGTCCCGCCGGTAACAATGGTCCTCATACACCGGACTCTAAAATATTTAGCTAAACATGGAATCAAATGTAAATAAACTAAACATAACGATCAAAATTAAGAATAGTATGGTATTTAAATTAAACAAATGAAACGATGCAAATAAGAAATGCAATAAAGAGAAACCTGTTAGAGTAGAAATAAATGAAACTGAAATTAACTTCTGAAATAAACTTCGCATGCATCAACAGAAACCGAATTTAGAATATGCCAGCATGCTTGATAAATCAGATACATAATTTAGATAAAATATAGACAACCCCTAAATCTAATAGTGTGGTAGTTCCTCGATGTGAGAAACTACCACTTTTACAAATGGTGATTTTCTGCCTAAGAGATAACTATGAATGCTCATGCAAAAATAGGAAAAGAAAGGGAAGAGAGGCGTGTGAGGGGTGTGTGTAAAAGTGAGGATTAAACTCCTATTTAAAGAGTTGAGGTACACGATAGTTGAGAGAAAATCTCCTCCGAAAACGCCTCTGTAGCGATCGCTACGCTTTGTTGGAGAATTTGTGACGGTCGTCACGCTTGCTTCGTGAGGAAGGCTTCGCTTCCAAACTTGTAGCGACCATTAGGGCTTGGTGGCGAGGGTGTAACAGTAGTTACACCTTTTCTTGTTGAGGTAATCTCTCCAGCAGCGTTTGACTGGCTTGAGGGTGTGACGAGTTACACCTTGCTACTGGGTGAAGGCGCTGGCCTTTGATGCTTAATCTTATTTATTTATTTTCCAAAGCCTTTTTACTTGTGAGGCACCCCTATTTTTTCATACACCCCACAATTGCATAATTGCTCTACTTTTGTGGATTTTAAGTACGATTTTCTCGACTTTTCTCGATTTTCTTCGCACATGCCTTGTAAACATCAAATTCCTGAAAACGAAGAAAATAACGGCATAATACGAATAAAGAGCAACATAATTAAAATAAAATAGAGGTATAATCTATGTAAATCAAGCCAAATATACGATACATATTAGTGTTATCACCAACCCCCGTACCTTAGATCTCTTTTTATTTTATTTTCTTTTTAGTTTCTATCTCTTGCATTGCATGTTAAACAACAGAGTTTTGATCTTTTCCCTTTTCCTTGGAAACAATAAAGTTTGGTGGTGACTTCTTAAATTTTTGTGAGTCAAGTTAGTCAATAGTTCGATCTCCAAATTTTTCACTACGACAACTAGAACTAAGTGTGACTTTGAACCTTCAAGTCAAGCAGCACCAGCACCCCCAAATCAAGTAGCACCACGTGACTGTGCACCCCAAAATCAACCTCTTTCAAAGAAGAAAATAAGACTTCAAAAAGGTCCAAAACCTATTTTGAGCCAACCATAACTATGTTTATCATTTCTGTTTCTAATACTGTTTGTTTTGTAGTAGTGCCTTTGAACTTATTAAGTAACAATTTATATGATTTAGTGCCACCTTATGTTTGTAATAATACCATTTTGATGTAACAATCTGGTTTAATGCATAACAATGTTTGATGTCATTTTGATTTGAAACTTTGGTATAATTGATAATATAAGTGGTAACATAGTTTCAAATGTTATGAAATTATGATGAAACTCTACCATAAAACTATGATAGGAAATTTTGGTCTGATTGATTATAGATGTTGTAAAACTGTTTCAAATTAGTCTCATAACAGTACATATGGTCTCAATTTAGTCCATTTACTTTTAAAAATATTTTAAAATAGTCCCTTAAATTTCTCATAAGTTTCAATTTAGACCCTTACATATATTAAATGTTTCACTTTATTCTCAATGCCAATGTTTTATACTAGTGTTTTTTTACCAGAGTTCAATACCAATGTTTTTATCAGGGTTTTATAACAATATCTTTTATTAGTGTTTTAGTGAACACAAATTATTTGTTAAAGGAAAAGCATAACGGAACACAAATAGTTTAGATCAACAAATTTCATTACACCAACTTATATACATAGTTTTCTCATGAAAAATATTAAAAACAAAGAATAAGATCATGTCATCAAACCAACATAGCCAATAAACAAATGTTGTTTGAAATATATTGTTAAAATTACAATATTCAAATTATAAACTCAAAATACCAACCACCATTGAAATTTTAACCATCATGTCGTGTAGACAACCTCATTCTTTAATTCAATTTTTCTTTCTTTTACCTTTCAATTTTCAAATCCCTTTCATCACCTAGCCATTTGAAGAAATTACAACCTTTTTTCATGTAACTTATGTAATTTCTATAACCTCAAATTTTTTTTACCAAAGTTCACACTGTTCATATAACTCACAGTGTAACAAACACATTCCTCTTGGCAAAAACACTCTCTCCTTTTGTTTCTACGAAGTACAAATCCAACTATCCCAAAACTTTGGTTGTTTGACATTGAAGCATTTGTTGAATTTTTTGACATTGGAGAGAAATTTTGAAGAAGATGAATGTTGAAGAAGATAATGAACAAACCCTAAAAAATATAGCAAAATAAGGAAGATGAGTTTTGAACAAGATGATTTTGAAGAAGAAGATGAATGCATGAATCACAAACGAGAGAAGAGAAAACTCTGTTAGAGTTTTGACAAGCTTGCATTATCAATGGAAAATATGAAAGAAAGATTATAAGAAGTTCTAAAAGAATGAGTCAGAAGTTCTAGGACGAAGGGTACCAGAAGTTCTGAGACTATCAGGCCAGAAGTTCTGGAGAAAGTGATTATGAGTTTCTATTACAAAAGGAGTTTTACATCATACTCTTACACTCTCTCATAGCCACCTATATATAGCCATTGTTCAATAAATAAAATGGCTTACTAAGAGTGGAAAGAGATTGTAGACTAATGACTCATAAGCCCATTATACAATAAACCACTAAGCCCATTATACAAAAAACTACTAAGCCCAAATACACTAATCAACTCTACTAAGCGTTTATGATACATACACTGACTCATATTTTTAACAATGACCTTGTTGTCATGCTGTTGTACCCCAAAATTCACCCTCTTCATTTTTTTATATAAATAATTGGCTAACACTTAATTAATAGGTGCATCGCATACATATCATTCATGCATTGATCATGGGTTCGAGATTTTCCAATCGTATGAATCTGTACAATTCTGAAGAAGAGGTTTGTTTCTCAAAAATTGAATATTTGAGGTTCTGTCAATTCGGGCATCATTTCAATACGCAAGCGTGTCCAGAAGCTTCTGATTATTATCTCGCAAGTTTTGGTATTCTGATCGTCTATCAGGTGGATGCTGATTACAATTTCAAGCTATAGTGTGTTGTGGTCGGGTATTTGAACTCGAACTGATTCTATGGCCTTCCGTGAGTTGTGAAGCATTGGTATTTGGCTTATCGATCTATGCGATTTATCAGAAAATCAAGAACGAACAGATAAAATGATATTTGAGCGCGTGTATCAGAAAGTCAACAAAAAGTCAAAGTTTGACTGAGTGGAGTTTTTGGTCAAAATTACGGTCAAAAGTCGACATTTGAGAAAATGCGATCATTTGCTGAGAAAAATCGGAAGAATCGGGTGAAAATGAGGTTTCTTGCATTTTAAGTAATTTTGGACTTAGAATTTTTTTCTAAGTTTAAGGTACTTTGTGTTCACGGAGCCATGTTGCAGTATCTTGTCTGCGTAGTCGAAGTTTGTGAATTGATAGTCGTTGGAAAGAGCGCATTTCATACTCCGACTTTGTCCTTGTGAAGATTTTTCCAGAAATGCCCGGATTTCGAGTTATACAGCTCCGAAATTTGAAGTTCATAACTTTTGAAGTTTTACACTTAGTAAAATTTTGAGTGTTTTTAACATGTTCAAGTGCTCGACTTCGGAGGCAATTTACACGTGTTTCGAGGCGTCGATTCGAATTAAGTTCAACATCAAAGTTGTTCATTTAATGGCAATCTACAACTTTGCTGAAGAAATCGAATCCATTCGGGAAACGGATAAAAAATTACAGAGCTCAGAAGTTACGATTTATCATTCCTCAAATCTCAACACTTAGAAATATTTTGAAGTGTTTGTTTCTATGCTTTTGCTGACAGCTTCAAGGTCGATTTTATCATAGTTCGTGGTTCCGAATCGAAAAATACTCAACTGAAAAGTTGTTTATTTCACGGCAATCTGAAACTTTCCTGAAGAAGTCAAATCCATTCGGGACTCGAATCGGGAGTTATAAAGCTCGGAAAATAGGAACTCATTATGTTTGCTAAATTCGAGTATTTTTGTACACATGTTCAGGGCTGTTTTCGTCAATGATTCGGTCGCCGCACGAAGAAATTCCGAACACGAAAGTTTGAGTTCGTAATTCCATCTACAAGTTCCGTTTAGAAACTTTTTCGTTTCGGACGTCGGAGCTGGAAGAAACGGAGCGCCGCAGTTTGTAGCATGAAGTTGTTAAAATGCAAGACAGCATATGCATTTCTTTGCCATGGTTAAGACGCATTTCACCGAACAGTTGGTGTACACATGTTCGGAGCTGTTTTCTCGTTGATCCGATTGCCGCACGGAAAAACTCCGAACATGAAAGATGGAGTTTGTCGTGTCCTCTACAAGTTTTGTTTAGAAACTTTTTCGTTTCGGACGTCGGAGCTGGGAGATACGGGTCGCCGTAAGTGAAGGCTTGAAGTTGGAAATTGCCGCAAGACATGCACTAAAACTTGCCCAGCCAGGCCAGGCATTTCATCGAACACTCATACGAGAATTTTCAAACACTTTTTATTCGATGATAACGGCTTCATTTGGATTTTTGTCGAACTACAAAGTTGTTATGCCACAAGTGCTCTTCCCAACAGTATCAAGTTTGTGTTATTCGGTCGAGTATCAGAAAAGTTACGGATCCGTAAAGTGGTGTATATGGATTGAGTTTTAAGCTTGACACTTAGAATTTTTTTGTAAATATTCAAATCAGTTTGTGTCGGCATGACTTCGAGGCTATTTTCGGACATGCTACAGGCTTCGAATCGAAAAACTCCGAACACGGAAATTGTTCACGGAAGTATATTCTACAACTTTGGTCTTTCAAGTTTGTATAAAAAACGCTTGCATTCGGAGTTATAAAGCCATGAAGTGAGCCTCGAGGCGACACGGGATCGAAAATTCTCGCCGTAACCACCCGTCTTCACTCAATCTTCTTTCGCTTATCTTACTGTAACCTGCAGCAATGCCATAACAAAACAGCAGTAAAAACTCTCATAACAAAACTGTAACCATTTTTCTTTTTTTTCTTTTTTTCCACCTCCAACAAAAAAATCCATAACAAATTTCCTCCATCTTTTTCTTGATCCACCAAATTTTTTTTTATCATTTCCTTTTTTTTTAACAACAGCATGACAGCATAATTTTTTTTCTCTCCACTTTTTTCGCTCGCCTCATGCTTGCTGGTTGAAACTAACAGCAACCATTTCTAATTTGCCATCACTATCATTCACTCCATAACCATAATTTTTTTCTCCCACGGTAGCAGAATCCTCTTTCTCTCTCTCATTCAAAACAAAACAGAGTTGCTACACTTCATCACCCTTAACCATCATAATCCAACATCCTTCTTTTTCTTCTTTCTCTCCCTCTCACTATAACAAACTATTCACTCATTTCCATTTTTCTCCCTGGACCCTCCATGAAACCATCATAACCAATTTCTTCTCTTTCTCTCTTGCTAACACTGACAGTAAAAACAAAAACTTTCTAACAAAAATCTCCATGATCCTTTCTTTTCTTTTCCACCATTTTTTTTCCTCATTACAACATAACACCATACAATCATAACTTTTTTTTTTTTTCTCTCTTGACCATAACCAAAAAGTTTGTTACAATAACAGCAATAGTGAACAAACTCTCTCATCATTCACCTTCTTTCTTCCTCACTACACTCATCTCCGCCGGTAAACCATAACTGCAAATCACTCTCTGCTCTCTCTCCCATCACAACACCACTACTCACCTACCATTCTTCTTGACGATAACAGAAAACAAACAGGTTCTGACACAGTTACCACCCTCTCTTTCTCTTTTCGCAACCACACAAACTCCACAAAACCATGCTATAACAGTAACCGTTAAGAACTAACTTCTTTCCACCTTTCTTTCACCACTCAACCTTCATCTTCCTTTCTTCTCCGCTCTCCACTGTAACCATAATTCTCACGGTCACTCTTCTTCTTCCTCCTCGCCGTAGCCACGACAACAGGGCTTCATAAAAGGAAAAGGAAAAAAGGCAGAACGGATCTTTCTCTCTCAACAGAGGTGGTTAGCGATTCAGTTGCGGATTCTTTAACAAACTCTCGCTTTTCATCTATTTCTCGGAAATATCTCTATGGAGCTTCGTCACTACCATTCGGTTAGGGGATTGAAAATCGAATTTGAAGATCTTTTGAATCGCGAACACGGTCAAGCTTGCAGTTATTATCGTCGAAGGATCCCGGATCTTGTGTAGAACTTTCTTGGAAGTATACCGTAGCAAATCCACGACGGTTTCCGATCTTGAATTCGCGTAGCAATTCCTCCATGATTGAGTGAGTCTTAGAAGGTTTTGAGGCCAGAATTGAGTTTAGGGTGACGAACCGAATGGAACAGTGCTGGGATTCCGAGTTTTGACGCAAAGTGCTCCGTCTCCGGCGAGTGGTTGTCCGGCGAAGGTGACCGGAGAAGACAGTTCCGGTGACATCCCATGCTAACCCTCACTGTGTCAACTCACAACAGGTACATGAATTTTCCCATTAGCCTATCCCGTCGTGACACGTGTCATTTTCTTTTTAATTCAAAAATAAAAAAATCTGATAAATATAATTGGACTTAAGTTAATGTTGTCCTATTGATACATGTAATACATAGAAATAATAATAAATGTGACATTTAACTTTATTAAATAAATCTGAACCAAAAAATAATAAAATATGATAATTAGATTTAAAATATTTTGACCAGTTGATAATTATGTTACATGAAATAAAATAAATGTGACATATATAATAATAAAGTCTGAAAAAATAATAGTAATGTTATTTAAAACAAAAAAAAACGTAACTGGACTCAAACAAATACTGGAATGGACTTAATGCAAAAACGAATTGGGCCCAGTGACATTTGTGATACACCCCCTGTTTTTGACCCAGTTTACATATTATAACATAGTTTAGTTCAAACTGAAATTAGGCAGTGCACCCCCCAGTTTCATGCTTTTACATAATTTTGACATCTGTTCAATTTCGATTCCGATTTCGATTATTTTGACATGTAAAAAAACATATAAAAATAGTTTCTGATTTTTTTAGGATATTAGGATATTTTTTGACATTTTTTAAATATTTTTACAATTAATTCTAATTCATTTTTTTTGAATAATACATTAGATTTTTTTAGGAAATATAATACTTTTTTAGAAAACTCTAGGATATTTTTACCGTTTAATTGTAGTATACTTTATCTTAGTGTTGTAAGTAAGATTTCAATTTTATTTTCGACATTTCGATTTCATTTGTAAATAATCAATTTTTCGCGTTTTATGTTTTATTCAAGAGCCGCATTGCAATTTCTGATATTCTGTTTTGTATGCGAGGTACGCGGAGCGTTATATCATTGATTGGGATTTATAAAATCCATTGATTTGACGTTGCACACATGTGTGTGTACTCTTTATCTGTCTGTTTGGTTTTCACCATCTTTTGCAGGTTATCTGATTTGATTCATATCTGTTGCTCGCACACATGTGTGTGCCTTCTCTGTTGCTTTGTCTGGATTGTAATTTTCTGCAGGTTTATTGGATATACGTCGAACGTGTATAGACACACGTCTTCGACCATGCATAACGATGCACATCCTTTATCTGTATTGTCTGGATTATGATCTTGTACAGGTGTATTTGCTTCAGATGTGTATGACACACATCCTGCTTTTTGTGCCTCCGCACACTTCTCATCGGATTTTCTTATTGCGTGCCAGCAGTACTTGAAGTTTTCCGGAGTATTTCTATAGCTTGCGTTGCTCTTCGGATTTAATATCCGTCGGGTATTTTATTTCACCTTATTTATCGCATTTCTTTAGAGCATGAGAAGTAGGACTTTCTTCTTTCCTTGCCATGAGTAGGAATAGAGATGTATGAAGGGGCTTCCGTAGTTGGAGCATGTTTAGGAACCCCTCTGGTTTATTTAAAGACCCGTTTAGGGCAATTCTGGTTTGCTAATTGTGTTTGGTTTGTTTAAAATCCTCCATCTGCATAGGGAGGTAATTCTCGAGTGTTTACATTTGTGCTTGCATAGGTCGGTGGTTAGGACGCCGTGGTACCACTAAGCAAAGTCCCGCTTTTTATATTTCGTCATCGAGTCATTGATATACGGCAAGCGGAAGGTAGCGAACCCCGCTTCTAGTCCGTGTCACGACACGCGAATCGTGTTGCTTCCTTTATCAGTCGATAATAAAAGTGGCAAGAGTTCCCTATTCGACTCTCCACGCTTTCGGGTTCGCATTTATTGCGGAACTCGCATCATTGCTCTTCAACAGGAATTGGATGTGTCGGCTCTGGTTGACTCACGGTATGCTCGTTCTTGTCGAGGCTATGGGACTTCCTCCTTTTCTGCGCTTGTGTGTCATTTGTTTGTTTGCATTGCATTGTTTGTGTGCTTTTGCCAAAGCACTTGCTTGCTTCATCCCCTTGCATCCCTTGGTTCCACAACCAAGACGGATATAGGATAGCTTTCCGTAGGGCTGCTCGGTTAGGATAGATTCTCGAGCCTAGACATTAGGATTTACATCCTTTGCATGTTGACATAGGTAGAGATTCCCTTACATCCTCAACCATAAATCCGATCTTTGCATGACAACATTAGGGCTAGTACTAGTTAGTCTCCTTTTTGTTTTGCTAGTTTCTTTTTGCATCCATGCATATAATAAAACTAAAAATTGTTTTCTTTTTCTTTTGCAAATAAAAACACTTAATAAATGGTTCAAACTCCTTTTTCAAAGGTAAAAGCAACCAACCAATGCAACCCTTTTGCCTACGGGTTTTCTTTTGTGTTTAAATTATTTTCATAATTAAAAAACACTTAACCCATCAAAACATGTGAGCCGAACTACGGCGCTCTGACTTTCCCATTGCACGCGGGAATACGTAGGCATCTTGTCACGGGGCTCGACCGAGCGAACTTTGTAAATACTTCCTTCTTTTCCCCGTGGTTTTCTTTTTTTCTTTTTCTTTTGCATGCATGATTAGCGATTAAGCATAGATATAACACACCCATTAGACAGAAAGTAGAAGTGGATACCGTAGAGTACTACAGGCGTGTAGGGTGCTAATACCTTCCCTTCGCGTAATAGATTCCCTTACCCTATCTCTCGGTCGCAAGACCGTGCCTTATCCCTTTTAGGTTTTCACGATGCGTTTGCCTTTCTCCTTTTACGAGATAAAAACGTTCGATGGCGACTTCATTGATACAGTTATTGGATGATGTTCAGCCGGTTGTTTCACATGCCACGTATGAAGAAGTTAAATTTTTTTTCAAAAATTTTAACAAAAATAATCGATAAGTCTAACGAAATAACTTCTAAAGAACTGATTTGTAACATTTATTATATAAGTGATTGAAGTGAAATATTAAATCAAATTAAGAGACTTTGTGACTAATTATACTTTATTATTATTATTATTATTATTATTATTATATACGCTATTATTTATTGGGTTTAAATGTAATTTTGATCACTCTACTTTGATTTATTTATTTTTTTAAAAATATTTTAGTTCCTTTAGAAAAAACCAACGCCAAAATATGTGATGTGGTCTGACATCAAGTTATTTCAGTCCCCTCCCGGTCGCAGTTAAGGAGGATCGAACCGTCGCCATCCATCATCCCTATCAAATCCAGGGTCAATCACCACATAACCAACTAACTATTGACATTTTAAAAAAACAAAAAGATTAAAAAAAATTAAAGTAGAGCAGCAAAATTGCATTTAAGTCTATTTATTATTATTTTTTTCAAAAATTTATTTTGAAACATTATTAATTAAAAAATAATCTTAATCTTATATATTGTTTTATATAAAATTAACTATGTTTTTTTTAATGTATATGATTTAAAATGGAAATAATAATTAGGTTGAAAGAAAACAAAATATAGAAGAGCACATTGTTTGGTAACCCTCCCATCTGATATCCAATAATTCCAACCGTCTATAGATAACAACTGGTCATAGACAGACACAACCTAACCCAACATCAATAACACCAAAAACACACATCTTTTTTTTGTTCTCTTCTCTTCTTTTTCATCTCACGTTACCAACAAACAAACAAAACCAACAAACACAGATTCCATTTTTCATAGTAACATAACAGACAACAATCCCTTGTAGGTGGGACCCACCACCACATCACGCGCTTTGTCGGATAAGGAAAATTTTACTCTTCAATTTAATATATGGTAATAACATAATTAAGAATAATAAAACTCATTCAAATTATAGTAATTATAGTAATTAATAAAGATTAAGATTAAGAATAAAAGAGGAAAAGAAGATGGAAAAAATGGAGGATTCAGCAGCAGCAACAGCAGCAGCAGCAGCTGTTCCAAAATCTCTGATGGAGAATCTGTTAGGTCTTTTGAGGGTTCGTGTCAAACGTGGTGTTAATCTTGCTGTTCGTGATGTTCGTAGCAGCGATCCTTATCTTGTCATCAAGATGTATAATCAGGTAATTCATTAACTTTCTTTTCAATTTCATCATCATGATCATGATCATAGTAATTAAAAATTCTATCTTTTTTCTTAGATTTGTTGACCCATCTTTCTTAATGTTGAAATTAACCAACCCCTTTTCATTTCTTACTTTTATGTATACTCAATTTTGTTTCTATTGAAAAAAAATTGTTAATTTTGAACAAATTCTTAATTTTTCTTGCTTCCCCCTTTTGAATTTTATTTAACCTAATTTCTCTATAGTGAAGAAATTCTACTCAATTTTCTTGATAATGAATGATTTCAATCAAGGGTCTTTTTTGTTTTATTGAAAATTTCTCTTAATTATGAACAAAATGAGTAGAAACATGTTTTTTTTTTTTTGTGTATGAAATTTTGTTAATTTCTAATTCTATGCATGATTGAATTGATGATGTTGAATATAGAACATTGGTTTTATAGTTATTGAAGGGTTTTATATTGTGTTGTTTTCTTGTTGTAATTATTATATGCTGCAGCACTATCATAATTTTGTTGTTTTGGTAATTTTGATTTTCAGAAACTTAAGACTCGTGTGATTAAAAGGGATGTTAATCCGGAGTGGAATGAAGATCTTACTCTTTCTGTCATAGATCCTAATCACATTGTATCAATTGTAAGTAAGTTAATTGCGGCGCTGTATTGGTTACTCTTTCTGATTCCGTTATGATTTAGTTGACTTGAACATCAAGCTATTTAGTACAAACTGTTGTCAAATAGCGGCGCACGCTAGTACTCTAGCGGAGCAGATTTTGAAAAAAATTGTTACTTTTGTTGATTGATGATTAGTTTGAAATTGCAGACTGTATATGATCATGACACGTTTAGCAAAGATGACAAAATGGGAGATGCGGAATTTGACGTCTCAAACTATATAGAAGCCTTGAGGATGAACACAGCCGGCCTTTCAAACGGCACCGTACTCAAACGAATTCAACCAAGCAAGCACAACTGTCTTACCGAGGAGAGCTGTATCTATTACAACAGTGGGAAGATTATTCAAGATATGATTCTTAGATTGCAAAATGTGGAATGTGGTGAAGTCGAAATCAGTTTGCACTGGATTGATCTTCCTGGTTCTAAAGGCTTATGAATCTTATACATCAGATGTTTGTTTTTGAGCAACTTTATATATGAATTATGCCTTCAACTATATGGTTTTGTGAAGTACTATTGTATGGTTTTATGTTAAGAGTTTAGTAACAAAATGAACTTGAACTTATTCAAGTCTTATATTTTGTATCCATTTTGTAATGTATTTAGTACAGTTCAGAAGTTTCTTTTTTCATGTTTTGAAATCCATATTGTTTGGTTTTTCCTACAGAGATTGTTCTGTGAATTTTTCCAGATTGGATAGGACTTAGGTTTTGTGCTATAGGAACTGTTCCTGTTGTTTTCAACTAAAAGATATAGCATAATTGCTACACTTTTGAAAGGGTGTAAAATTTGTGTAAATATTCATTTTTGCCTCTAAACATGTAAGAAGATGTCATTATATTTCTGAATGTATTCAAAAAATCTGAGTGAAGTTTTCTTTTTGGGTTAGAAAAGCAATGGATCATACATTTCATCCCTCTTCCTCTTCCTATTTTAATAGGGATAGGACTTCTATTTAAGATCTTTGCTGCACGTAGACTTTTCTTAGTATTTTATTGTTAATCCTAATTATGATTTTTGGATCGATTTATCTCTTAATCATATGTCATTATAATTTTGAATGTATTTAAAAAAATTTAAGTTAATTTTAGTGTTAGAAAAGTGGCGGTCGCAACATCTGACACTCATACGACATGTTATTTTTTCTTAGACATTCTATAAATCGACCTAACACCTTATTTCATTTATGCGAAATCGCTCGTACAATTCAAACCAAGTGATAATTTTTTTTCGTTGCATGAACATGGTGAAACAATTCATGACTAAGAATTGGAACTTCGTTCAACTCCCAGACATATTCTATCACGGTGAGGGGTATTTTCTTCTTAAGTTTAAGTCGTTCAAAGATCGCGATGAGGTTTTGATGAGAGGCCCATACACCATAAGGAATATACCTATGTTGCTAAGAGAGTCTGAGAGTGGCGTCCTGATTTTAACATGAAGAATGATCTATTGAGGACCCTACAAATTTGGGTTAAACTTGCTCAACTTCTCCTGACCTTTGGGGAATCTCGAGTGTGAACAAGTTGGGGAGCGCCCTAGGAAACCCAGTTGTCACCGATGAATTTACTGCAAATAAACACAATCTCATATGTTAGGATTTTAGTTGAAATTTATATCACTAAAGAGCTACCTAAGGACATTATTATTAGGTATAATGATGGTATGAAGATGACACAACCCGTGGAATATGAATGGAAGCCCCTCTATCGTAGTAAATGTCAGAAAGCTGGACACAAATGTGATGCTTAAAAACCAAAGGAGAAGGAGTGGAGACCAACACCTAAGCCCCATGAAGTTAGCAAACCTAGCAACAGTGCCATAATGCAAGATCCTAAAGATATTATAGTGATCCAGACAACTGAAAATAAAGTGGGTAGTGCAAAAGATTGGAAAGTGGTAAACAACAATGAAAGAGATAAAGGTAAGGCTCAATTCCTAGGTACTAATATAAGCCTCTTATGTGAAAATGAGTTTGATGCTCTAGGGGTTTTGAATGACATTTTAGAGCTCCAAAACACAGGTCAATGATAGTAGCTTGAAATGTGCGTGGTTTGAATAAGTTAGGTAAGCTTAGGGAGATTTGTTCCAGGATCCTTGAGATTAAGGTTGACATAAACAACCTTATAGAAACCTGAATGAAAATAGGTCATGCTAGCTCTATTAGAAAAAGTTGAATCTTGGTGGTAGGTATGTAGATAACTATCAGTACCAAGAAAATGGTAGAATCTAGATCTAATGGGACCATAATAAAGTAGACATCAAAATCATGAGAAGCTCTAGCCAGGTGATACATTGTGGAGTATATGACATAAATGAAACCTTCAAATTCTAAATGTCTCTCATATATGCAATGAATAAATTGGATCAAAGAAGTAGCTTATGGAAGGAAATTGATAGAACTCAGTAGACCTTGGTGTGTGATTGGGGACTACAATAATGTTTTAAAAGCTCAAGACAGAATAAGAGGAATATGGTTACTGAAGCTGAATATAGTGATCTCAAGAGATGATGGACATAAAAGAGTTGTTTGAGATGGATAGTTCTGGTAACTATTATACTTGGTCTAATAATCAACACATGGGAACTATATACTCTAGAATAGATAGAGTTTTGGGAAATTTGGATTGGTTCTTAGGGCATCAAAACGTTGTTCTGCAAAATCCTCCCCCTAACATTTCTGATCATGCATTATTGTTTATTACTGATCAAAGTCAATGGTATTTTAACAAGCATGTGTTCAAGTTTATTAATTGTGCTACTAAAATGCAGGGTTACAAGGAAGAAATTGAAAACCGTTGGAATATCTATTTGACTGGTAGACCTATGGTTGTCCTTTGGAGAAAACTAAAGAGATTGCAACCTAATATCAGAAGATTTAATAAACCTCTGACCCATGCTAAGCAGAATATCCTTAAATCTAGAGATGATCTTGGTAAGGCCCGACAAGACCTCATCTCTGATAGACTTAACATTCAAAAAATTGGTGAGGTGAAAAAGCACACTAAAGAGTTGGTGAAATGGAATGATCTTGACGAAGAAATTCTGAATCAAAGAACCAAAGTAGAGTGGCTAAAGCTGGGTGATGGGAATAATTCTTTCCTCCGTGCTTCTGTTAGAACAAGTTTTGGACTATTAGGGAAACCTTATAGGAAAGATAAAGCATAATATTAAATCCATTGATGTCAATGCTATGAGACAGAGTCCCCAATTCACTATGATGCAAAGAGAGTATTTGGTGAAACCAGTTACTGAGAAAAAAATCTACAACACCTTTATGAGCACAAATGATATTAAAGCACGAGGATTGAATGGTTATAGAGCTTACTTATTTAAGCATAGCTGGAAAATTATTAAGTTTGATATTATTGCTGCAGTTCAGGAATTTTTTGAGCAGAGGAGGATTTATAAGGCTTTCAATTGCACAATTATTTCTCTCATTCCTAAGAGTGACCAGGCCAAGAATATGAAAGACTATAGACCAATATCTGTCTGAACCAATGTCTACAATATCATATCAAAGGTGCTCACAAATAGATTGGGGAAGGTGAACAGATTTAGATATCCCCTTGACTAGCTAAAAGCTTTCCATCAACCATTATATGGTTCACATTGAGAATATTGTTTGAAGGATGTCCAATTGGAGTTCTCATTTACTGAGTTATGCATGGAGACTTCAATTATTCAACAACTTTTACTTTTCCATGGCAAACTTTTGGCTAATGTGTTTCCCCTTCCCTAAATGTGTGATTAGGAAGATTGAGTCCATATGTAGATCGTTCCTTTGGACATGAAACGACATCATCAGTAGGAAGAGTTCGGTTTCTTGGAAGAACTGTTGTTAGCCTAGGAAGCATGGTGGTATTGGTATCATCGACCTAGCAATTTAGAATAAAATAGAAATGTTGAGACTGCTCTAGAATATTAGTAATAAAACTAACAGTCTTTGGGTGAAGTGAGTCCACACCTACTACCTCAAAGGGAAGCATATAATTAAGGCCAAGTTGAAGACCAATAACACTTGGATTATGAAGCAAAACCTCCATCAAAGAGACATTGTTAGGAGTATCCAGGGGAATTGGGAAAAAAATGAATACTGGCAAGAAATTCCAAATGATGCTTCAGATAGTTGTGAAACACAATTGAAGCGGAAAAGGAGAAGGGGACATAGAAAAGGTAGAGATGTTGAAAACTCGGTACAAATAATTTTTTTATCGACAGGTCTTGAAGGTCAGGATTGTTGGGACAAATGAGGATTCTCAATTAGAATTTTCAGGGCTTGAACAACCTGAGAGCAATTCTAAACATGCTGAAGCGCGCTCAACCACACCAGCTGAATGTGATGTTCCTCTCAGAGACACTGTCGGAGGCCCAGAAGTTATAAAGTATTTGAGTCTCATTTGAATTTGATGCTTGTTTAATTGTGGATGTCGAAGGGATGAGTGGTGGCTTGGCGGTGTTGTTGAAATATAAGTTGCAGTGTAGTGTTGTGAACGTTTCTAGAAATTTCGCTAATTTGTCATTCTAAGATGTGGTTAAAGGAGAATGAAGAATTACTTGCTATTATGGTTTTCCTTAAAGACATAGAAGACATCAAGCTTGGGATATGCTTCGTGATCTTAAAAATATTTTGACTTCTCCGTGGTATGTCATTGGTGATTTTAACAATTTATTGTCGCAACCGGACAAGCTTGGCATCCATGCTCACCCGAATTGGTTGCACGTGGGAATTCGTCAAGTTATTAGTGATTGTGACCTTACAGATATTCCACTAGAGGGACATCCACTGACGTGGATTAAAGTCATGTACTAATCGTGTAGTAGAAGAAAGTTTGAATAGAGCCCTTGTTAGCTCAGATTGGATGAAAATTTTTTCGAATGCTAAACTTACCAACTTGCTTGCTTCCCATTCATAACATAGCCCTATTTTTCTATGTGTGACCCGATACAAAAATCAAGTTCCAAATACTCCTTTAAATTTGAAACCCCATAGCTTAAGGATGATGAAATTGATGAGGTGGTGCTACAAGGATGGAAACATATGAGTAAATGTGAGGTTGTGCATATAATTTCTCACTGTGTGAAGGAGTTGTCAAAGTGGAATATAAGGGAATACAGTAAGAAGAAAGATGAATTGGGTGGTTATTTGTTAGTAATGGAAATCAATCGTAATTGTTAAGATACCACATCAGTTAACATGTTCTTTGATGCGCAGAAGGAATACAACAAGTTTCTACTCAGAGAGGATATTTTTGGAAGCAATGTTCGAAAATGCACTGGTTGCGAAACGAAGATTTGAATACTAGCTTCTTCCATACATTTTCTACTGTAAGGAATTTTTTTCAAAAGTCTGATATTTTAGTAGATGGAAATGGCACAAAGATTCGTAACCAATAAGGCTTGTGTGCTATTGCAATGTATTACTTTGAGTCCTTGTTTGCGGCTAAGAATCGTACTTATGATCTAGTCTTGAGGCTTATCAAACCGATAATGAATATTTAAGATAACTGCAAATTGGTATCGTGTATCACTAAAGGGGAATTGCACGTGGCTCTTAATCAGAGTCACCCTAAGAAATCTCCAGCCCCGATGGCTTCAACCCAACTTTCTATAATAATTTTTTGGACTTGTGCAGTGATGCCATTTTTTATGCTGCCTAAAATTGGTTGAAGGTAGGTTTTTCCCAATGGAGCTTAATGACATGAACATCTGCCTTATTCCTAAATGTGTAAACTCGAAGAATATGAAACAAATTCATCCAATTTCAATTTTCAATGTGCAATATAAGTTAGTGTCTAAACTTCTAGCTAACAAATAGAAGTTAGTGTTGGATAAGTGTGTGTCTGAGGAGCTATCAATTGTTGAGGGGTGTTCCATTATTGATAATGCAATGATTGCTACATAATTATTCATGCATTAAAGAGGAAGAATATTAGGAACACAACACATCTTTCCTTTAAAATTGATATTAATAAAGCCTAAGATAAAGTCAATTGCGTTATTCTTAAAGAATTCTTTCGGTGTGTGGGGTTTGAGAAGAGATGGATTCATTGAATTATGATAAGCATGAATTCACAATATTATTCTATTCTTGTTAGTTCTGATAAGTTATGACCAATATTACCAGGAAGAGGTCCAAGACAAGGAGACCCACCATCTGCATAGCTCTTTTCCTTATTTCTGAGGGACTCTTTGCTCTTATAAAAGGATTAATTTCTAGAGGAGACCTTCATAGGGCCTAGATATATAGGGGGAACCTAGTGCGTCCCACTTACGGTTTGCTGACGATTGTTTTTTGTTTTGTAGATCTAATCTTTCCGAGGTATCACACCTTATGGAGCTGCTTAATATTTATGCAAACATGGTGTGTCAAGTAATAAACCTGAACAAGTCTGAAGTGTTATTTAGTTGCAATATTAGTAGGGCTTCCCAGGAGGATGTAGCTAAGGTTTGGGAGTGCATCACGTGATGGGTACATGCTCTTATTTGGGTTTATCATCTATGATTGGAAGAAGTAAGAAGATAACTTTTTCTTTAATCAAGGATCATATTTGGAAAAGAATTAACTCCTGGAGAGGTATATCTTTGTCGAAAGCATGGAAGGAATTCATGATAAAATCAGTTTTGCAATCCATTACGACATACATTATGAGTGTATATTTTATTCCAGATGGGGTGGTGAATGATATTGAAAAAAATGTTGAATTCGTTTTGGTGGTGAGGGGTAGTAATAAAAAAGGGATTTAGTGGATGGATTGGAAGAGGTTGACTTGTATGAATAGTGAAGGGGGCATGGGGTTCAGAGATCTCAAAGGCCTTAATTTTCCAATGGTATCCAAACAAGGTTGGAACATGGTGACAAAACCTCAATCTCATGTGCCTCAGATATTCAAAGCAGGGTATTTCCCAAATTTTCTTTTTTCGATTCTAATATTGACAATAATCCAAGTTTTGCGTGGAAGAGTCACTAAAAAACAAAGGATATTTTAATGATTGGTTGCTGGTGGAGCATTAGTGACAATAGTAACATTAAGGTCATCAATGAACCGTGGGTTTAGAGAAAAGGAGAAGGTTGTTTGAGTGGTCCTCAAGGGCAAGATGTGTATATTATTTGTGTCTTAAACTTTATGGTACCAAATACTAAACAATGCGAAGTGTTTGATCATGTAGTGGTTGAAGATATTCTTCGAGTCCCATTGATGAAAGATGTGGAAGTTGATAGATTAATTTGGAAAGAGGAGCATAATGGAATGTACAACGTCAAATATGGATATAGGTTATGGAGGAAGTCTCAAACAAACAACCATAGTTATAGAGTGAAGGGTAATTGGGACGATTTATGGAATATTATTGCACGTCAATGAGCCAAACACTTATTATGGAGGATTTGCAGGGGCGTATTACTGACTCGATCTAGACTTCAACAACATTATGTCAAATGACCTTTGGTTTCCCCCTTTGTGAGAATGTCGAAGAAGATGAATTACATGTGTTTTTTGGGTGTGTTGCTACTAGTCATTGTTGGCGGGCATCGAGTTTTTCATCTATAATTGAACCTTGTCTACGTGATTTTCATATCGCAAAGTCACTTACTCTTGACATTTGTAGTAGAGGGGACCAGAGGGAAGCAAGAAGAGTTGTTATGGTTATTGATGTTCCTTGGAAGAGTAGGAATAATTCCGTTGGGAATGAGGAGCGTAATTATATAATGAAGATTGGATTTCAAGCGTATTTCAGTTGGCATGATTGGTTTTTGGATATTGAAGATAAAAGTTCAGACAATGTTACTAATCATTCTACGGTCTAGAGTCCGCCTTTGGAAGGTAGGCTAAAGTGAATTGTTGACGCGAGCTTTAATAATGATAGTGGTACAACTAATCAAGGTTAGTGTATGAGGGATAATGTGAGCAGGTTTGTTACCGCAAGGGTGGCATGGGATTATGGTCTTATGTCTGCCATTGAAGATGAAGCCTTGGCCTTGAAGGAAGCCTGTAGGGTGTTGTTTCAGTTCATGTGAATAATGTTACATTTGAGGGCGACTGCCAAAATGTTGTTCAAGCTATTCACTCTAAACAAATAGGTAGTTCAGAATTTTGTCTTCTTATTTTGGTTATTAGGAGTTTATTGCTTAATTTCTTGAACTTTAAGGAAAAGTCATTAAACACCAACCAAATTTAGTTTCTCATACGTTAACTAAGGCGGTCAACTCTTGATCTTGGCGTAATTTTTTTAATATTAGATCTCCTTGTATTGAGCACTATTTAATTAATGTAATTCATTAAGTTTGTTTCTGATAAAAAAATATTCTTAAAAGTTACAACTCATTAGACTATTTGTCTTCTAAAGACCTTCAGATGAGAGAGTTTGAAAATCTCATGTTACTCTAAATTTTAAAATCCTCACTTACAACTTCTGCTGACTTGATCGTCTTAGTGTGTATAAGTACATCTTACATTCATGGGAGTTGCAAATCAAAGACCGCTAATAAGTATTTTTCAAAATTCACGCTCCTAAGTTTGTCTATGTCTGAATCAATAATAAATCACAATAATCAAATACTTGTTCATTCTCATTAAAATGTCATATTTGAGATATATGTAGTTCTTCTAAACATAATTATATATGTTTATTAATGATTAAATTAACATATTTATTAGAACATTCTTATTAAGTATAATTTGTAGTAGTTGAATAAAATAAAAAATTATTACATCTAATCTCATTATAAAAGAAAATTTACTTCTTAAATATATTATATTGAATAATTAATTTATCTAAATTATATAGGTCAAATACATAAGTTACTCAATAAATATAATAAATAAACATTCTTTTGTAACAAAACTAGTAACGCACGGGTACTGTCTATTTCATTTGGTATTTTAATTTTGATATGAAAAACAAAGTTAAATGTCAGTTTGATTTTCTTTTAAATTTATATAAAATAATATATATGGGAAATAAATGTATGTGTGAATGAAAGTTTAATTGTTAATTCAAAGATTGTAATAAAGTAAAAGTATGTTGAGAAGTGTTATATTATTAAATATGATAATGAAACAAATATATTAAAAGAAGGTAAAAATAATCATTAAGGTTGTTAAGAGTTGTATATAAAGATATAAAATTCAATCCGAAATAATTAAAATATGTCTAAATAGTGTTATTAAAAAGGCTATATAAAAGAATAGATTTTATGTAATGCTTCTTTAAAAATGAAATGATATGTAATTGAAAACTAACATTAGAAAAAAATTGTAATTAAATAAAGGGAGGAAATTATATATAAGGGTAACACATACAATTGGGTTATATTTTTGTAGTGAAGCAGGCCCAACTTTAAAATGGAACACATCGGCCCAATTTGATTAAGGCAAGCAACGTGAAAGACGAATTGCTACAGTAGATCAAATTTGTGTTCACTCCAACAACATCATGAAGAACTTTCTTCTATCAATAAATTTATTCATATATTTCATTTGATAAGGCTTGATCACTTTTAAAAAATTAGGTTTAATATCTTTTTTGGTCCATTCCCTATACCTCTGGGTCTATTTTGGTATCATTTCTTTTAAAATGACTAATTTAATCCTTTATCTTAAAAAAATATGACAAGTTGGTCATTTTTGTTTGAACCGTTAGTCAAAGTCTAAATTGTGTGATAGTAAATAAAATTAATTAAAAAATACAAAACAATTTTCCACACAATTCTCCAACAATTTTCCAGCAACATTCATATAATTTTCCAGAAACAATTCTCCAACAATTTCAATCCTGTAACAATTAGGAATCTACAAAAATTGCAATTTTAGAAAAATTGTTACTCCAATTTGTGAATCTAATATGTATTCAACCTTCAATGCCCTCTTTCTCTCTTTTTAATAATTTCCTCCCCAATTCAACTTGCAAATCCCTAGGCTACATAATCAAAAGCTTCAATACCAACATGTAGTATAAATTACTTCAGTCTTTTGTACTTTGTACAACAATCACACCTGTCTCTTCTAGAATCTCAATTGATAAGTATGACCCAAGAGGTTTCTATCGACCAAAAAAGAAAAAATAAAAAGAAAACAAATTAATTAGTTAATACATAATGAAAATAAAAGAGACATAGAAAGCAAACGGTGAGAGAAGCAGGTTGATCAGGGACGAAAGATCTACGACGACAAAG
This sequence comes from Vicia sativa, assembly GCA_021764765.1. NCBI lineage: Eukaryota > Viridiplantae > Streptophyta > Magnoliopsida > Fabales > Fabaceae > Vicia > Vicia sativa. The sequence continues at coordinate 267,203,881 of CM038792.1, forward strand.
CAACGACAGTGAGAGGAGGTTATGCGCAATTGTGATCGTGAAGGAAAATATGGTGATTGCAGAAATAGGATGCGTGTGCGACGACGAAAGGAGGGTGGAGTAGAGGCAGGTTGTTGAAGATGGTTGTCGAAACAAAAAGAGATGGCATTCGTTGCAATTTCTTGCATATCTTCAGCATATTTTTCGCTAACTTCAACTTTGTTTTGATTATGATGCGATCTAGGTTTTTTATTCTTCATTTTTGATTGAGTTTGAAAATTTTGGGATTGACTGGTTTTACTAGATTTATTGATTTTGATGATAATGAGTTTTTCTGGGTTTGAAAAATTTGGGATTTACTGGGTTCTTAGAAAACCAAGAAGATGATGACTAAGATGTCACGTAAAAAAACATTGACACCATTAGTGTGAAATAGATGGAAATGATGAATATAACACCAAGGAGATGAATGGGTATGAATTACTGGCTTTTCTAGGTTTATTGGAAGTGGGGATCCGTATTTAGCAGAGCTATGGTGCCTGTTTGAAGGATTACAACTGGCTAGGAAGATGAATTTTTCGAAAGTTGAAATGCGTGTTGATTCACTAGCTTTGTTCCAGGATGTCAAAGCAAAGCGAAGTTCTCACCGTTATGGAAATAATCTGCTTTCGGGAATTGGCATGGGGGAGTTGGATTGGGAGATGGAAATTGTGCATGTTTATAGGAAAGCGAATCAGCTTGCTGATGCCTTGGCTCATCAAAGTTTCAATACGAAGGAAGAGTATACGGTCTTTGTGGAGTGTCCTGAGAATCTTGAGCATATTCGTCTTTCCGATGAGATGGTGTGGAATTTGCTAGAATTGTTAGTAGTTAGTTTTTCCTTTCCGGGCTTTCAGTCCTCCTTATTCTAATAAAAAAAGGATCTAATTGATCCTTTTAATAAAAAGGGGTCCAAAATAGACCAGAGGTATAAGTAAATGATTTAAAAGGGTATTAAAATGGGTTTACGTGAAATTAAAAGTATAATTATTTTTAATAAAGTATTATAATTAAATATACATTTATTTACTATTAATATTATTATAATATAAATAATTATCGTATAAAATACCATTAAATACAGATCTAAATTTGAGATGAAATATTTAATTATAAAATAAATAATTATTATATAGCCTCAATTGGATTAACCAGATAAAATTGAGACAAAATATATAATATTGCAACATCAAAAAAGAAGCAGACAAAGAAACTATGAAACAACATTAATATCGATAGGCTCAATTACACTATATAGTTTTAATATTCAACTCAATTATTATACATTTCACATTATCCAAAAAGGAGAAAAAACAAAGAATTGCATCATAAATCTTATGTGAAGACACCTATTTGAATCAACATCCTACAAAAAAGACTCGTATGTCCGCACAGATAAATGAATTGATATCTTAGATAATTTGATTGAAAATGATATATATATATATATATATATATATATATATATATATATATATATATATATATATATATATATATATATATATATATATATATATATGATCAAATTACAAGAGACCATGATTACACTGCCAACGTCATTAATATTTTTTAATTAATTGAACATATCATCATATAGATCATACTATAAAGTTTGAGATTAATCTATAACGATTTACTATGTCATTGAACTACATAAAAATTAACGTTATATGAAAGTCCATTTTGACGTTAATTTTTGGATATCTTGATCGTATAGTAAAACTTTATAGATTAATCTCAAACTTTATAGGTATGATCTATATGATGATATGTTTCAATCCAACGGTTAATTTTAAAAAATATTAATCCGAAGTGACGTTTTTGAGCGAGTGTAACTCATTGTGTAACTCTTTGGGTGTAATTTGATTCCCCATATATATATATATATATATATATATATATATATATATATATATATATATATAACAAGAAGCAAATATAATTTGATTCCTCCTTAAATTATAATGCAGAAGCAAATATGTTATAAATGAAAATAACAACAACATATATAATTTATTCATAGTTATATCATACTACCATAGTCAATTTGCGTTGGTCACAAAATTCAGTACTTAATTTGGCATTCAGTACACTATAAGTTAGTTAAGACAACTATATATGGACATCATAAGTGAATATTTATGGAAATATAAAATAGTTGTAAACATAACAAAGTAGTTATAATGATCAATGATGTCAAGCATAAAAACATAACAAATATAAGAGCAGGTAAATCAAGTAATAAGTAAATAAAAATTTTCAAAGCTCAGATTAATGGGAAGCATGTGGCTCCTACCAATGTTTGTGAGAGTGAAGCAGACAACTTCCAACACGAAGAGTTTACAAAGGGTTTGGAAGCAGAGGAACTGGAGACAACTATGGAGGTCGTTGCTGAGACTTCTATGGCTATTGTTTGAGGTGTGTTGGTTTCCCATATCTTCTATCAGTTTTATGATGATGAGTACAAATAAAAAATTTCTTGTGTGGAATTATCAAGGAGCTGTTGGGAAATCTTTCTACAAATTCTATAAGCAGTTTGTAGATTCTTATAATCTCTCTATGTTGGTTATTGTAGAGACTAGATGTGACCCTTCTAGAATTAGAAGTATTATTAATCGCCTGGGTTTTGATAGCATAGTAAGTGTAGCTAATAGAGGCTATGCGAGAGGTATGATTATGGCTTGGAAATCTCGGGAGATGGATGTGTCGTTGTCTAAAAAAGACACTCAACTTATTCATGTTAAGGTTCTGATTAATGATATGCCTGCTTGGTTGTTCGCAGCCATCTATGGTAGTTCACAAGAGAACCTTAAGAAGATTCTTTGGGAGGAATTACAGAACTTGGTTAGTAACATTAACATTCCTTGTTTGTTAGCTGGTGACTTTAACGACGTCGCTCATATCTCTGAGAAATGAGGTGGATTGTCGGTGTCTTTAAATCGGTGCTCTAGGTCAGGAAGAGAATGCAATCCCATAGGATTAATGATTTGGAGACCTGTGCCTAGATTTATTTGGAGGGATCCAATTTATCGTGGAGGGAAACATATGTATGAGAAAATTGATAGACTTATGAGCAATGATTTTTGGTGTAGTCAGTTTCAAGATTATTCTGTCAAGGTTTTGGTTCATGTTACTTTTTCAGACCATTATCCTATTCTCATCAATATAAAGAAGAAACATATGAATCATGTCAAAAGACCGTTCAGATTTGAAAACGCTTTGTTAATGCATGATACTTACAAGAATATGTTGACTAGTTCCTGGAATAAGGATCTTAGTATTCTTTTGAATCTTAACAATTTCCAGGAGGGTATTGGGATTTGGAAGTTCGAGACCTTTGATCAAGTAAGACGCATGAAGAGAGAAATTATGGGCAGGCTCAATGGTGTGGAAAGGAAGCTCCATATGAATTTTAAGTATAGTGGTTTGAAATGACTTGAAGTTAAGTTACAAAAGGAGCTTAGTGATATTTTGAACAAAGAAGAGTTAATGTGGCGTCAAAGAATGAGAACTAGATGGCACGCGGATAGAGATTGTAACACTAATTACAATCATATGAAGACACTCGTTAGAAGAAAAAAGAACAAAATAGTTATGCTAAAAGATGAGAATGGAGACTGGATTGAGGATATTTAATAAACTGAAGAATCATGTTACTGAATTTTACAGAAAGTTGTTTGCTAGATCAGTTAATTTGAGGCCTTGGCAGCAATCTCATATCAGTTTTCCTAAGTTGCAGGAAAGTGATATTAGGAAGCTAGATGAAGACATTAGTATGGATGAAGTGAGAAATTCCCTTTTCTCTATGAAACCTTGAAAGGCCCCAGGCCCGAACGGGTTCCCTGCTGGATTTTATCAGAAAGCTTGGGATATTATTGGTGATATTGTTAGAAAATTTATGCATTCGGTTTGGTATAATCCTAGTGCTGTTGGAGAGGTAAATAAAACAGATGTTTATCTCATTTCCAAGATTGATCAGCCTCTTAAGGTGTCCCAATTCTGCCCAATCTCTTTATGCAACACTCTTTATAAAATTGTTAGTAAAGTGATTGTGGACAAACTTAAAAATTACATGCCATATATTATCTCCCCATATCAAACTGGTTTTGTACCAAGTCGTTCTATATACGAAAAAATACAAAACAATTTTCCACACAATTCTCCAACAATTTTCCAACAACATTCGTACATTTTTCCAGAAACAATTCTCCAACAATTTCAATCCTGTAACAATTAGGAATCTACAAAAATTGCAATTTTAGAAAAATTGTTACTCCAATTTGTGAATCTAGTATGTATTTAACCTTAAATGCCCTCTTTCTCTCTTTTTAATAATTTCTTCTCCAATTCAACTTGCAAATCCCTATGCTACATAATCAAAATCTTCAATACTAACATGTAGTATAAATTGCTTCAGTCTTTTGTACTTTGTACAACAATCACGCCTCTCTTATGGAATCTCAATTAATAAGTATGATCCAAGAGGTTTCTACAAACCGAAAAAGAAAAAAAATAGAAAGAAAACAAATTAATTAGTTAATACATAATGAAAATAAAAGAGACATAGAAAGCAAACAGTGAGAGAAGGAGGTTGATCAGGGACAAAATATCTACGATGACAAAACAACGACGGTGAGAGGTTATGCGCAACAGTGATCGTGAAGGAAAATATGGTGATTGCGGCAACATGATGCGTGCGCAGCGGTGAAAGGAGGGTGGAGTAGAGACAGGTTGTTGAAGATGGTTGTCGAAACAAAAAGAGATGGCAGTCATTGCAATTTCTTGCATATCTTCAGCATATTTTTCACCAACTTCAGTTTTGTTTTGATTTTGATGCGGTCTAGGTTTTTTATTCTTCATTTTTGATTGAGTTTGAAAATCTTGGGATTGATTGGATTTACTAGATTTACTGATTTTGATGATAATGAATTTTTTTGGGTTTGAAAATTTTGGGATTTACTGATTTCACGTAAGAAAACATTGACACAATTAGTGTGAAATAGATGAAAATTATGAATATGACACAGTTAGAAGAAATAAAGTATCTACTTGGTCCTTTAAAAGAAAGGGGACCAAAATAGACCCAGAGCTATAGGTAAAGGACTAAAAAGGATATTAAGCCAAAAAAAAACACTAAGTATTATGATGCCAGTGACCGTGAAATTAAAAGTGTAATTATTTTTAATAAAGTATCGTAATTTTTACTATAAATATTATTATAATATAAATAATTATCGTATAAAATACAATTAAATAAAGATCTATATTTGAGATGAAATATTTAATTATAAAATAAATAATTATTTTATAGCCTCAATTGGATTAACCAAATAAAATTGAGACAAAAAATTTAATTGCAACATCAAAAAAGAAACAGACAAAGAAACTATGAAACAACATTAATATCGATAGGCTCAATTACACTATATAGTTTTAATATTCAACTCAATTATTATACATTTCACAGTATCCAAAAAGAAAAAAAACAAAGAATTGCATCACAAATCTTATGTGAAGACACCTATTTGAATCAACTTACTACAAAAAGACTCGTACGTCCGCACAGATAAATGAATTGATATCTTAGATAAGATATATATATATATATATATATATATATATATATATATATATATATATATATATATATATATATATATATATATATATATATATATATATATATCATACTAACATAGTGAATTTGCATTGGTCACAAAACTTAGTACTTAATTTGGCATTTAATACATTATAAGTTAGCTAAGACAACTATATATGGACATCATAAGTGAATATTTATGGAAATATAAAATAGTTGTAAACATAACAAAGTAGTCATAATGATCAATGATGTCAAGCATAAAAACATAACAAATATAAGAAAAAGTAAATCAAGTAATAAGTAAATAAAAATTTTCAAGCTGAGATTGATGGGAACATTTGGTTCCTACCAATGTTCGTGAGATTGAAGAGGACAACTTCCAACATGAAGAGTTTACAAAGGGTTTGGAAGAAGAGGAACTGGAGACAACTATGGAGGTTATTGCTGAGACTCCTATGGCTATTGTTTGAGGTGTGTTGGTTTCCCATATCTTCTATCAGTTATATGATGATGAGTACAAATAAAAAATTTCTTGTGTGGAATTGTCGAGGAGTTGTTGGGAAAGATTTCTAAAGATTCTATAAGCAGTATGTAGATTCTTATAATCCCTCTATGTTGGTTATTATAGAGACTAGATGTGACCCTTCTAAAATTAGCTGTATTATTAATCGCCTGAGTTTTGATAGCATGGAGAGTGTAGCTAATAGAGGCTATGCGGGAGGTATGATTATGGCTTGGAAATATGGGGAGATAGATGTGTCGTTGTGTAAAAAATACACTTAATTTATTCATGTTAAGGTTCTAATTAATGATATGCCTGCTTGGTTGTTCACAACCATATATGCTAGTCCACAAGAGAACCTTAAGAAGATGTTTTGGGAGGAATTACAAAACTTGGCTAGTAAAATTAACATTCCTTGGTTGTTAGCTGGTGACTTAATGACATCGCATATCTCTGAAAAACGAGGTGGATTGTCGGCGTCTTTAAATTGATGCTCTGGGTTCAGGAAGAGAATGCAATCATGCAGGACCAATGATTTGGAGACCTATGGGCCTAAATTTACTTGGAGAGGTCCAATTTTTCATGGAGGTCAACAAATGTATGATAAACTTGATAGAGCTATGAGCAATGAGTTTTGGCGTAGTCAGTTTCCATATTATTCTGTCAAGGTTTTGGTTCGTGTTGCTTTTTTAGACCATTGTCCTATTCTCATAAATATAAAGAAGCAACATGTGAATCATGTCAAAATACCGTTCATATTTGAAAACGCTTAGCTAATGCATGATACTTACAAGAATATGTTGACTAGTTTCTAGAATAAGGATCTTAGTATTCTTTTGAATCTTAACAATTTCTAGGAGGGTATTAAGACTTGGAAGTTTGAGACCTTTCATCAAGTCATGCGCATGAAGAGAGAAATTATGGGCTGGCTCAATGGCGTGCAAAGGAAGATCCAGGTGAATTTTAACTATAGTGGTTTGAAAAGACTTGAAGTTAAGTTACAAAAGGAGCTTAGTGATATTTTGAACAAAGAAGAGTTAATGTGGCATCAAAGATCGAGAACTAGGTGGCTCGCGGATGAGGATCATAACACTAATCACTATCATATGAAGGCGCTCGTTAGAAGAAAAACGAACAAAATAGTTATGCTGAAAGATGAGAATGGAGACTAGATTGAGGTGAAATTCTGGTGCCATCAGACTCAGGATGTCATGACATCTGACCCGACATTGTAAAACAGACAAGGTAGAACAAACAATTAATAGTGCAGAAAACAAAAGAACACAAGGAGTTGTTAACCCAGTTCGGTTCTAACCAACCTACATCTGGGGGCATACCAAGCCAGGAATGAAGTTCACTATCAGCAGTATTAGTTCAGAGGGAAACCTCCATGTTTACACTCCTCACTTAATCAGACTACCCAATGACCCTTCTACCTAAGATATCACACTTTGATATGAGAACCTCCGCTCACTTCCAACCACCTCAGTGATGTCTATCAATCACTATCACACTTATATCTGTATCAACTGCTTGGCTCCTAACACAATCAACTTGGAGATACCTCACTCCAACCACAACTAAAAACAGTTTGAAGATATAATACTTCAAACACAACACAAAATAGTCACACATGGGACACAAACAAACTTGGAATTTCTTAACAGCTTCTTCCAAGGACACAACTACACTCATTGCTTCACAACTTCGGAATGAGTAAAATAATCCTCTTGCCTACAAGCTGCGAGGTACAAATTAGTGACCATCCCATAATTCGGGTGGTTCACTTACATGGATAACCCTAAAGATTACATCTTTCTAAAACCGACTAGCATGCTAAAACTAGGTTACAATTGCTTATTTATAACCTATTACGCAACTGGATTTGGGCCTTCAAAGTAACAGCATAAGCTGTAACAAACTTCTATAGTAACAAACTTTTTGCAGAGATAAACAAGCAGATAAATTTTGCTATAATCAAGGTCCTTGTTGATCTCTCTCCTTAGCTCTTGAAACTCCACATATACCTTCACAAACACACCACATATGATGCATAATATTCCCAGAATATTTTGCACAATTTAAAATAGAACTAAAACAAACTTTGACAGTTTAGTAGCGTGATGTCTGATGTCACGACATCCTCTTTGACATGTTGTTCCAGATGTTGAAACATTTCAACACAACATGTTTCTTCATTAAATAGAACTTCAACCTGCTTTCTCCTTACAAGTTATAAATCCTATTTAACCTATTGTTGTTGTATTAATTTTACCAAACATAAAGCCAATCCTAAAAATAGAGAATCAACAATCTCCCCCTTTGGCTTATTTTGGCTAAAACTAATTTACATAGCCTTTTTATTACAGGAGTATAATAAAATATAAAAGGGTTTAAACAATTTAATCCATCAGCAGCAATTTAGAAGTCTTCAGCAGTCACTGTTTACGATATTTCAAACTTTAAAAGTGACAGTCTTCAGTTTTCTTTTATGATGTTGTGACATCATACTAGGACATCTTTCTAGAAGGTCTAACTCCAATGTTCTCTCTCTTTTAAGGATCCCATAGATCACACAAGGTTTCTCCCTCTTAAAAGTTACTCTTCAGAGATACCATAACATAACCACTTCTCCCCCTTTTTAGCCATAATATGACAAAGGCTTGTTGATAGAGAAATCACTATAGCACAGGGAACATAACATTATAGGCACCATCTTTACAAAGAAGGAGAAAAATTGAGGCCATGATGCATGTGAGGAAGAAGATACTAAAAACACCCCCTCAAACTAAGAACTATGCTACGACACCGATTGGCACAACATCCTTTTTTATAGCACAAGAGGAAACTTACGAACAGAAACAAACACTTGAACTATCCATTTACAGACATAGAGAACGATACCTCTATATTGGATAACTTAGAACACAAGACACAATTTGTGTTCATAACTCAAAAACAAGACACAGAACAAAAATATTTGCAGAAAATGCAAGAACCAACAGACTCAGAATAGGATATCCTATTCAATATCTTTGCCAAAACAGCTGCAAGGATTGACCTCAGACTTAACAACGTATGAACACTACCCTTTTCCCTATGTTTGACACAAGTTGACAAACATAACCTTCACAGACTCTAAACTTACCCATATCCGAACAAAAGACATGAGAGCACAACACAAGTGAAGGGAAAAAATGACACTCTAAATACCTGAGCAACTATGCTGATCAATTCCTCCTTTTGGACATTACATTTACTAGTAGGTGCTGATTCTAGTAAACTCTTCAAATTAGAATAATAGTTATGCATTGCCAGAGCATACTACTCTAAACAAACTTAGAATCTTCTTATTCTAAACCAAAGATAGAACTTCCACTTCCGAATGAGGTGATAGAATATCAAGATCCATAGTCCCAAGTCTCTTCCACAGACTATCATCAACAATGATGTTACAACATCATTTGGGACACCATCAACTTTACTACAGAACCTATCAGCTTTGGTTCTGATATTATAATAAAACTGCATCTTCAAGACTTTATGTCACTTCAACACATAGCAGTATACACTCCCCGTGACATCAGCTAATGAACAATCTCTCCCCCTCAATAACTGCTTGGCATAAATATTAGATTTAGGAAGAATAGATGTCTAAACATCAGATAGGACATTCACTGATGCACACATAATTAACAGATGCTCTCATTTAACATAAACACTTCTCTCTCTTAGCTTCCAGAATGAGGCTTACCATAAATTTTTACTCCCCCTGAGTTATAAGGACATCTTGGATGTTGGTACTCATAATACTAGAAGTCTTCTTTATTTGGAAAGATGCCATAGTTTCCAAATTAGGAATCCTTAGTTTGATTTTTAGACAAGATTCAGATTGCCACACTTTGTAACTTGTAATAGAAGAAACCATACAGTTAACCATGCGTATAACCAATGATACGTCTTCAAAAGATAAGACTGAACCTTATCTGCCTTCTTCAATCTCTGGTGTCTTCAACAGTTGTGATGTTACATCTTCATGTAGAACATTCTTCATTATTCATCACAGTCTTCTTCTCTTTCTTGATTAAGATTTCCATACAATTATCACAAATATTCAGCTCCCATCAAGATATTTGACAGCATCTGTATGTATCTCTTTAGTTTGAATCAGCTCTTCGAATAATCACCAGATAACATTGCCACACATTCTAGTATTGTGAAGATCATAGTGAACTTTAATATTGATACTCAGTTCACAAAATACCATGAATCCATCAAACAAATACTCATCTCCCGACAAAGTATAAGTGCTTTGTCATTAAGTTAAATACTAATAAGTACTGAGTCTCCCATCAAAGTCCTTACTAGTTTAGTCAGTTAGAATTGTCTACTCACACTAGATCATCCTGACTGATTAAATCTTCGCACTCACTTCTACTTCCAGGCAATAAAATATATATTCAAAACATAAGACATTTAGATGATGTTCCAATATCTTATACGACATCATCTATCGTAGAGTGGTTCTGGGGGTAACATCCATATTTTGTCATCCATAACATTTGGGGGGAACATAGGAAGCATAATACACACCAACTTTACATCCAAAAAATTAACATGATCAAGGAATAATATGATCCACGTCTCAATAAACTTTTCTTCAGACTTTCACTTCTGATTTTGAGATGATGGATGCCGTAATATGTACCTATAGAGGAGATTCCCTCAACTAGGTTTCTGGAACAAACTTTATTATGGCATGACATAGAAATATTCAGATAGCAAACTAACTTTCTTGATTCTTCTTAATAATACCCTTCCAGGATAATATTTAGGGCAGTCAACATTCATGACCATGTTTCACTGTGGTTAAGACACAATATTCAAATCCAATATGTTCCATGGTCATGAACAAATCTCCATATATCTAGTTCCTTTGATCAGAATAATGTACCAGATATAAGCTCATCTTGATCTCACATAAAGGGATTGAGGGGTATACCTTTATGAGTCTTTTACTTGTACTGAGCTTAACTTCTATACTCCCATAAGCTTAAGTCAGAAATAAACTGACATCTGGAGTATAAGTGCTCGTTGATCGTGTCATGATCAACTACTACAGATGTCTCCTCTTCCATATTAGGAGCAGGTTCCAAACATATGTACTCACACTACATTTGTTTAGCACCCAGAATATTTGTTCTTCAACTGGGAGTTGCATACTAGTAATAATGTTCTAACATCCCATAGAACATATGTTCCATCTCCTTGTAACACATCATCCTTGATGGTATTCAAGATCTTCAAACAACTTGCAGATGAGTATGAGAATCATTGATCAATTGATACTCACCAACTATATTAATACATGACTTTATGAGTGGACTTGAAAAAGATCTCAAGTATCTTTGGAACTTTTAAAGTAGCTGTAATAATCTTCCAAAATGTTCTATTGATAAAAATAACCCTAGGATCCTTCTTTCACTATACGGGTTGCATCAGCGGCTATGCAGCGAAAAATAGCCATATTTCAACAAAACTTACACAATGCTTAATCCACACTTTAATTGTAAGCACAACACATAAGGATTGAAAATAAATCAACCCTATAATATGCTTGCTTATTCATCAAGCAATAAACTAGACCATCCAATATCCTGACCGTATGGAAACACATAAGCACAAGAGTTACCTTTTCAATATCTTCACTCCTGCATGAAGATTTTGACAATTCTCATCTCTATGCTGAATATAGGCTCAACAATTCAATCCAAAATCTTCACTCCCGCATGAAGGCTTTGAATTTAACTTTCTTGTTCCAGCATATTTATCTTCTTTCTTCAAGAAGGTACAGGTTCTGGTCAGGTTGGTCTAGTTCTCAACAAATAGGTCCATTCTCCACTTCTAGGGACCACACAATATGAACACTCCTTGTTAAAATAATCTACAAGTAGGTCCATCCTCCACTTCAAGGGACCATACAATATGAACACTCCTTATTCAAACAATATTCTACCTTGTGCACAACCAGGAAGTATCTCCCACGAATCTCATCCAGAAACAGACAGGATGCCTACTCTGATACCCATTGAAATTCTAGTTACAGGCAGACTCAGGATGTCGTGACATCTGATCTAAGATTATAAAACAAACAAGGTAGAGTATACAATTAACAATGCAGGAAACAAAAGAACACAAGGAATTATTAACCCAGTTCGGTTCTAACCAACCTACACCTGGGGGCATACCAAGCCAGGAATGAAGTTCACTATCAACAATATTAATTCAGAGTAAACCTCCATGTTTACACTCCTCACTTAATCAAACTACCCAATGACCCTTCTACCTAAGATATCACACTTAGATATGAGAACCTCCGCTCACTTCCAATCACCTCAGTGATGTCTATCAGTCACTATCACACGAACAACTACTTGGATCCTAACACACTCAGCTTGGAGATACCTCACTCCAAACACAACTAAAACAGTTTGAAGATACCACATTCCAAAAACAATACAAAATAGTCAAACATGTGACACAAACCAAACTTGGAATTGCTTCACAGCTTCTCCCATTGATACAACTACACTCATTGCTTCACATCTTCTGAGTGAGTAAAATAAACCTCTTGCCTACAGGCTTCGAGGCACAAATCAATGACCATCCCACAATCCGGTTGGTTCACTTACATGGCTAACCCTGAAGACTACATATTTCTAAAACCGGCTAGCTTGCTAAAATTAGGTTACAACTGCTTATTTATAACCTATTACCCAACTAGATTTGGGCCTTCAAAATAACAGCATAAGCTGTAACAAACTTCTACACTAACAAAATTTCTGCAGAGATAAACAAGCAAATATCTTCTTCTACAATCAAGGTCCTTGTTGATCTTTCTCTTTAGCTCTTGGACCTCCACATATACCTTCACAAAAACGCCACATATGATGCATAATATTCCCATAATATTCTGCACAACTTAAAATAGAATTGTAACAAACTTTGACAGTTCCGTAGCGTGATGTCTGATGTCACGACATTCTCTTTGACATGTTGTTCTAGATGTTGAAACATTTCAACACAACATGTTTCTTCATTAAATAAAACTTCAACCTATTTTCTCCTTACAAGTTATAAATCGTATTTAACTTATTGCTGCTATATTTGTTTTACTAAACATAAAGTCAATCCTAAAAATAGAGAATCAACAATTACCGTCTCGTAACTAAATACCTGACATGGTTAGAAACATTCTTACATAACCTGACAAATAAACTAACATATATATGCCAGTCAATCCCAAGCCATGACCTACTATAACCAATTATTATAAAGATCTATAAATAGATCTAACTTAATTGTATTGATTCAATAAATTAATAACATAATTTCTCAAATCAATGGTATCATGCTAGTAATCCATCATAACTTCCCATGTTTCATTAGTCTAGTATTACAGTATTTGACATGCAAAATTCTTCAGGTATTGTTCCAGTTAAATTGTTCCCGTGCAAAATTCTACAAAATTTATATATCTTCCACTAAAAATACAAATACAGACACAAAAAGTTAAATACACGAAATACAATGAAATATACATATTACCTGTGTTCATTAAATACATGAAATACATGGAATATACCTTATAGATCAGAGAAAAGTTTCACAAAGTCCATTGCCTAGCAAAAATTATATATTTTTAACTGAAAAATACATATCTAATGTTAATATAAAGAAATATTACCTATGTTCCAATTATGCACTTAATCACTTATGCATTGTTTAAGCAAAACATAAATCTGATTACTCTCCCAAAATAGATCTTGCTTCCAGCTTGTCAAAACTTGTAGCTTTAGGTAAAGTATTGATTGTTTGCGGAAGGAAAAAATGAAAAACATAAAAGATTAAAAAAATAGAAGAACAAAAGAGATTATAGCACCGTGTAGATTTGCGCCAAGGAGACATTGAGCCAATTGATTTTTCCTGTAATAATAGCCAATCGATTTTTCTTGTAAAAATGAAAAACATAAAAGGTTAAAAAACCCTAAAATAAAAAAAATAAAAAAATCACAAACTATCTTAAAATAGGGATACATTAAGTTTCTTCTACGATGGTGATGACGATGACGATGAGTAGTGATTGTCGGAGAAGGAGAGGCAGTGATCGATAGTGAGATCCCTCGAAACAAAAATCCAATCGGTATATTGGAATTCCTGTGAGATGAGGAATATAAAAATGAATTTAAATTTTTCATTTAAGGTCGTGGTGGCCGGAGAAAGGGTCGATAAACGCTAGGGTTTGGATGTAAGATAGAGAGAGAGAGAGAGAGAGAGAGAGAGAGAGAGAGAGAGAGAGAGAGAGAGAGAGAGAGAGCATAGATTGTGTGACAAATGAGAAAGTGAAAACGTGTATAGGTGAGTGTGTAGTTGGAGGGAAAAAATATATTTTAATTAGGACCAATGGTAACTGAACACTTGGCAAGAAAGGTTGATTGTTGAAATTTTAATTTGTTAGTTACCAAATTAACCTTTTAGTAGTGCATATTAAATTTGATGAAAGAACATTTTGGATAGTTTGATTAATCTTCTAGTAAAGGCTTGATAGTATATATAATCTCATTATAAATCTGAATCATATACATAAGTTACTCAATAAATATAAAAAAAATAAACATTCTTTTACAATAAAATTTCAAAAGAATAATAAATAAAAGTAATACTAAAAAATATTTAATTGATAATATAAAAAGATAAATATGAAAATCACATAAACCATTTTTTGTGAGACATGTTTTATTGGAAATTCAGTTGCCCACTAGAATGTGTCATGTTATTATGCAGTCAGTTACGAGTGTTACTACAAATGTTAACTGGAACGGAGCTCAGGGTGAGTGTTTTGCTCCTCAGCGTGGTAATAGATACTGGGCTACTAACTGTAGTTTTTTATGGATGTGGCATAACAAGGAAGAGCATTGTGATGATTATCTTAGGCCACCTGATACTGGAGCATATGTTAGGCAACATGTTGTGGAGTATATGAAGGTGATTTTTATGAATAGGGTGATCATGGAGCAACAACGAGAGGTCTGCCAGATATCGTGGTGCCCACCTCAACTGGGATGGTGAAACTAAATGTGGATAAAGGTTGCAAAATTAACTCGACGGCAGGTTGTGGGGGTGTGACTAGGGATGATAAAGGTGCATTGATTATGGGGTTTGTGAAGTATTTGGGTACGTGCACTGTGTTTATGGCTGAGTTGTGGGGATTGTATGAAGATCTCAAGTTACTTCTATGTCGGGATAATGTGAAAGTGGAGATTAATGTAGACTCTCTTCAAGTTCTTCAAGCTATTAACAGGAGACGATCTGACATAATTGAGAGTTTATCAATTATTTCTCATATCTGCCGGATCATTGATCGATTGGAAGCGCTAGTCATATGTCATACATACAGAGAGACAAATAAATGTGCTGATGTGCTTGTCAATGTTAGTTGTGGGATTCAGAGTGATATGTGACTTTTTTATGATGTTCCAGATTGTCTTGGGAGGTTGTTTGTAGAAGATGCTAGAGGTGCATCTGCTACTAGGATAACTTGCGTGTAGTTTAGTCATTTCTAGGCTTCGGATAAATACTAATATTATGTAAAGTTAAATCCAATAAAATAAAATTGATATTTTATGTAAAATTATTTATATTTTCAATTTATATTTATTACTATTTTTCATGTTACAATGGTGTATACTATACACAAGGTGAAACTTATTTAATTATGCAAGAAGTTGTACTAGGCTGAGTGAATACTCTTTTCTCTTTCTATTTATACCACTGATTTTTGCTAAGTACACGCCACTCCTTGTTATTTTGGTAAGAGGGAGGGTCTAAACCCGAAAAGGAAAAAAAAACTACAGACATACTAGGTCCATAAGAACCCCAACACAATTACGAACTAGATTCTTGTATGGTGACAGCCCAAGAATAATATTATAATAAAAAATTTGAGAGATTTTGATCATTTCATAAACACATATATGTACTTGACCTATTAAGTTTATAGTCAATTTTTTTATCAACTAGGTTTTAAATAATTT
This sequence comes from Vicia sativa, assembly GCA_021764765.1. Lineage (NCBI taxonomy): Eukaryota > Viridiplantae > Streptophyta > Magnoliopsida > Fabales > Fabaceae > Vicia > Vicia sativa. The sequence goes on from CM038792.1 coordinate 267,220,100, forward strand.
TTTTAATTTTATACGTAATTTTTGTTAAGCTTTTATGATGCTAACCAATCTCAATCACAAATAATTTTACGTATAACTTTTAAGTTAGTTATTCTAAAATCGCATAAATCGAATCTAGAATCTCTTATTGAAAGAAAGAAATTTTTTATCATCCCATCCGAATGTTATTGGTTTAGTAAAATTGTTATAATGAGACTTTATTAAAAAAAATTATAAAAGATTATCAACATAAAAAAAAATTATATAAAAATATAAAAAAATTATTTAATTTCATAATAGAATTAGAATTTGACCTAAATCATCTTTATAAAACTAGTTTGTAAGATGAATGTGTCACTTTATATAAATATCGTGGAATTTGAGTTTTTCACAATACAATCCCTTACACATATTATTGTTGGGTTTGGTGTGTCAATTATCGATATGTGAGACTTGATTTTTTCAAACACCAAACTCATACCTGAATCGATTGGCTCGTGATATCATAATTGAATTAGAATTTGACTTAACACATTCTTATAAAATTGACTCGTAAGATAAGGAGTTAAATTTTTTATATAAATTTTTTGTGAGCTCTACATAGAATTTGGTGTTTTCAATATTTCAAATATAAAATTTAAATGCTAAATTATAATTTTAGTTCCACTATTTTAGTCAATTCACAAAATCAGTCAACTTTTTTAAATAGCTTTAGTCTTTCATATCTATTTTTGTCTAAAAAATGTTGATGTGCCATATAAAATTTTTTATATGTTGTATATTTTTAAAGGAGAAAGAACATATATAGCATTTTTTTTTGTGAATTAAGAAGACAGATGAATAAACTGAGAGAGAAAGAATATGAAAAAGTTGATAAGAGAAAACAGTTGAAAGAATAAAATTTATAAAAAAATAATAAGTAATTAATTTTTTTTTACACAAAATTAATAAAATATGTCACGTATCTAAAAGTATGGACATGCTATCAAAACTGTATAAAATTTATTATACAGATTGATTTTATGAGTAGACAAAGCTGTAATTTATTCAAATTTAAAATATTGGAATATCCATGGGATATTTTTTAAAATTATTTCCCATCGATGGAACAATCATCTATGGGTCAAATAAGTTATCACATAATAGACAGGGAATCCAAATTCTCGCATAACCCAAAGCATGATGAATAAATATAAATTGGAATGTCATTACTGTTGATTTATTCCATGTTTAAAAATAGTATTTTCTATTAGGCACATTCATGTAAATGTGGTGTTCTAGTATTAGCCACTCATTCTTGGTATCCAAATTAAAATAATGAAGGCACAAAATTTTGGGAGCAATTTTATGATTATTTTTTTCTTTCAGTATCATTAAAAAATAAAAGAGTTGAGCGTGCATGAGGCTAATATACAAGACATACAAGTTTATAGAAACAATGAAATAAACAAATCAAATACGTGCGTTCAATATAATTTCTTAGGAAACATAAAAAAAACTGTTGCATTGTGTTCATCTAAGCATGGAATTTGGTGTTTTAATTTAGTATTATATTTTCAGCATTTGGATTCATGTCACGTTCATTTTTTATTTTATTTCTCATTCTGTGTTCATTCTATTAGCCTCCATCATTGACTTCAACGCATGCTTGTGCTATCATTTTTAGGAGTGAGAGTAGAGAAATGCTAACTTGAACACAAACCCAAAGTATTATATATATAGACACACTGACATAAGTAAATATGTTAAAAAAACAAAATTTTAAAATAATATTAAATAATATAATAAGATTATTTTTGTTTTAATTTTTATTGAAAGTTGTGTGTTCAACACCAAACATTTAAGATTGTGTTCAAGCAAGTCTTCCTTATGAGAATAATACTAATAATTTTCAATTTTGAGTTGTGTAAAGTGAAGATGAAAATAATCCTAATTTAACGAATGGTGTATAGAAATATTGAAGAGTGAGTAGTGTTATTATCTTATCTTTTTTTTAAATCAAATCGTCAAAGAGAATAATGTGAATATGATGTGGGTCAAATTTGAATTATTCTATATGATTAAATTGTTGTCTTACAAATTATATCTCAAACAACAATTTTATTTATTTTGAAAGGTAGAGAACAAATATATCGTGGAGTCATTGACCGAATTAAACATGATCATTTATGATTTGGAAAATATAGAGGTGAATTTTGATGACGAGGGTAAAACTCTACTCTTGTTGAAATTATTATATTTCTTTATAATGCAGCTTTCTCATATGAAGATGATTATGAGAGTGTTGATGGACTAATGGTAACGAATTTGAAGATAGAGAAGAGTTTGACCATTGACTCAATATGCTCTTATTACATGTGTTTAAGGAAGAAATACTTCGTGACTTTGGAACTAAAATAAGGTGGAGTCATATGACTCGGTAACGACAAGTCTTACAAAGTTTATGGCATTGTTTAAGTTATGCTTTATATATTTCATGATCATGAGTTCCTTCTACGTAATGTGAGGTATGTTCTTGAGATAAAGCAAAATTTATTGTCAATAAACATGTTTTTAAATCGAGGCTATTGCATAAAAGTTGAATACAGGGTGTTGAAAATTTCACATATTGCATGAATAATGGATAAGGAGTCTAAAATGTGTGAGTTATATATTTTAAATAATTCCATTATTATTCTTCATGCATAATTAGTTATTAAAATTTTTTGTGACAAAACTATAAGCTGGAATTTGAAATAAATGTCAACAACCTTAAGTTTGTTTCAAAACATTTAATCAATTTTTGTAGAAAACAAGGTTTAAAGAGACTTATAAGAGTTGTTTACAAACCTCTACAAAATATCCTAAGCAAACGCATGAATATAAACATTTTGGAGATGGTGACGTTCATGTTGTGAGATCTAGATTCCAGTTTATGAGGGTGAAGTTATTGCTACATTAGCTTGCATTATCAACATATGTCCATCTAAAAAATGGACTTTATATTGATATATTAGTAAGGGCCTAATAAGGGGCGACAAGCTAGGATCGACTTCGGGATGGATCAGCATTTGGTCAACCTGTCCCCAGTGAAGTCGCCAGCTGAAATAACCGGCCGACAAATCAAATAATATAACTATATATCAATGAAGTCACCATCGAACGTTTTTATCCTGCCGAAAGGGAAAGGTAAACATCAATTAAACCTGAAACAGAGAAATCACGATCTTGCGACCGAGAGATCGGGTAAGGAAGTCTGTTACGCGAGCGAAAGGGATTAGCACCCCACGCGCCCGTAGTACTCTACGGTATCCGCTTTTACTTTCTATCTAATGGGTGTAAAGGTGTAAATATATATGTATATGAGGTATAATGCATGCAAAAAGAAATGAAGAACAAAGAGATAAAGAAAAGAATAAAAGAAAGAAAACACGGGGAAAAGAAGAAAATATTTACAAAGGTTACTCGATCAAGCCCCACGACATGATGCATACGTATTCCCTCGTGCAATGGGAAAGTCAGAGCGCCGTAGTTCGGCTCACTTATTTTGGTTGGTTTGTGTTTTTTTAGTTTAGAAGACGAGACAACAAACAACGATGACGAAACACCTCCATGATGACGAAACATCAGGTACAGACGAGACAACAAAACATCAGCAACAAGATGACGAAACATCGGTAGACGGGATGACGAAACATCAGCAAGCAGGATGACGAAACATCAGCAAGCGCGATGATGAAACATCAACAACAAACGGAATGACGAAACATCGACAACAAACGGGACGACGAAACATCCTAGGACTAAGAGTTTTGGTTTGTATCTTTTACTTTGGAAAAAGTTTCATATTATTAAGGTATTTTAATGCACTTGACAAAATAAGATTTTAATTTAAAGGATGCAAAAAGGATAAAGGTAAGAATGGCTAAGGGAAACTAGCCGACTTCTAAATACTAATCATTATCATAAAAAGTTGGTCCTAAGGTTCTAGTATCAAGGGGAGAATCTACCTAAAGTTATCATGCATGGATAGAAAACCTAAGGTCTATTTAGTTCAAACTTGGAGAAGAGTAAACTAAAGATCCTATGGGGAACATGACAATCTCATAAAAGAGATAAAGAAGCAAATAATCACACTTAAATAAGAGAGAACATGTATTAATGACAAAACATTAAGTAATGAATGATAAAACATGTATGGATGACGAAACATCTAACATGGATGGCAAAACATCATGTAAAGAAAGATAAAATGTGCATAGATGACGAAACATCAGGCATGGATGAAAAAACATCAAGATAACAGAAATGGATGGAAAAACATCATGTAAAGAAAGATAAGATATGCATGGATGACGAAACATCAGGCGTGGATGACAAAACATCAAGATAACACACATGGATGACAAAACATCATGTAAAATATGCATAGATGACAAAATATCACGTATAAAGAAGGCGATGATGATACCTAATGGAGAAAGTCCGTTGACTCTTCAACGCGTACGAGATAAGCCAACTCTGCTGAAAGCGTCTTTAAAGATTTGTTCTCAAAAGTTTATGAATCTCACCATCAACCATCCAAGTATGCCCAAGTTGCGCCAACAAACAATCATGAACTCCCGACAACAATGTCAACAAAATGATTAGTATCATAAAAAGAATACTTGGAATGCTTGGTGTATGGATGGAGGATTTGATCGGGTTATGATTAACCAAGGAAAATACTTGATTAACCTTGTGAGAGTAGGTGCTCCTACCCCTAACCATGAGACCCTTTTGCCTGGAACACTTGGTATATGGACCAAGGTGATCAGTTCGGGTTATGATTAACCAAAGCCGAAACTTTGATTAACCTTGTGAGAATGGCCATGCCCAAACTAAACTATGATATCCTTTAAAGGAAATTGGTATGAGAATCAGGAGGTCAAGAGATGGAAATCAAGCGAGCCTATACAAGGTGGCCATATGCATGCTCCTAAAAAGTGGGACTAGCATGACACTAGTATTCTAAACGACCAATTGGAATAATTAGTCGAATAGTTTTCACTGTAGAAATGCCCAGGACCAAACTATAAATGTGTGCGAGTGTGCATTATGTATGTATACCTGTTCATTGATGAGGAGCCCAAGAGGAGGCCATGTGTTATAATTGAATGACAACAGCGTAAGTAAGCAATAATTGAAACACACAAGGAAATAAAATCCTAAACTATTACAAACCATATGGGAATGGGGATACAAGTTTATGAATGGGGATGTATCGAATCAAAAGTCCAAATAAAAAGTATAAATAATACAACCCAATCGAAATAAACCAATAACTAATTAAAAATAAAGAACTTCACCGCGTGGTGTGAGAAATCGCCTCAGGTGCACTTCAAGACGTCAGATAAAGCTTCATGAATCAGATGATTATCGGATAGAAATCCCTTGCACACTCAACATATGGGTTGGAAATGACATGGTAGAGTGATAAAACACTAAAATAAAGATGACGATACAACAAGATAATAGATTATGGCAACATATCACAAACGATAGCACAATAGCTAATCACAAAGAAAATGGGAAGAAAATGAAGTGGAAAGAAGTGAGTGAGAAACCATGCAATGTGTCATGTGAAGTGAGGTAAATAGACACAAAATACATATACAAGGTTTAAAAAAACCATCAACAAACATCAAACATCACTATGAAGACATGCATGTGAAGTTAGTACACAAACTAGGTCAAAACTAGTCCTAAAAGCATACGAAAAGCAAATTGTGTAAGTTTTGAGCATAGATGAGATGAAGGAAGAATTAGAAGGTAAAATAACATGAAAATCAGAAACTAACATGTTAACATCTGATTTACATCATGCAAACCACAAAAATTCACAAACAAAATTCTACAAGAGTGCACAAACACGCGACGATTGTGTGTGGTGAAATGAATACAAGTGTGTGACATACATAAATTGAAAAGAGAGTGTCAAGATGAAATGATTACAGTAAATACATCATATGAAAGAATTCACAATCAAATCACAAATAAAATATCACAGGGATGCAATCACAACACTAGTACGAAAACTAGTCAAAACTATGACCTAGAAAATGTTTACAAGTCAAAAGAAACCAAGAAAAGGAAATGATGAAAGTAAATGAACCATGTAAGGTTAATATAAATAAAATAAATTAGAAAATGAACCAATACATCAATCAAATCACATAAACATGCATAATAAAGGTTCATTAACAAATCACTTAAGGAAAACAAATTCAATCCATACAAGTGCGGGCAAAGGTGTGTGCGTATGTGTGCTTGAGCATACTTGTGCTAGGTGTCACATAAGAGTGAGGTCAGAATAATGACATGGATAAGGTATTCATACAAATTACCATAAATCAATAAACATAAACAACTTAATTACGAGTTAACAAAAGAGGAGAGAAGTCAAAATTCTACCCTAATTCTAACCCTAAAAGGTGAATAGAACAAATAGAACAAAAGATGAGAAAGATGCAAGATTATAGACCCATGGGACATCCAAATTCATTAGATTAACATATAAATAAATCATACTCAGGGGTGGCTCCAACACAAGAGAAGGATCATTCACCAAAGCACACCAAATTAGGGTTTAAAAACAACAAAACTTGTGCACATTCAAGGTAATTGATAAAATCAAACAAAATGGTCTTAATTAGATAATTAAGACATGTGTGACTTGTGTAATAATCTAACTCAAGATGGGATTCATGAGCAACAAATGTAGAAGACAAAACTTCAATACACAAAGCAAGTCATCTAATTGATTATCAACATCACAAGAGATGGGAAACACTTGTCTAAATCAATGATGGATGATATAAATCACGTGCGAAAATAAGAATTGATACTCATAGATCCTAGGGAAGTGTTATCTCCCTATTATAAGTATCTATCATGATCTTACAAGGAACTTTAATCAATGTTATCAAATTAACAAGTGTCATGACATCATATAGAAGTATAGTCTCTAATGCATAAAAGAAAAAGTGATCATGAAAGATCAAAATTAGGGTCCTCAAGTATTATGTACTATATAAAAAACTAAGTAAACATTGAGTAACCATAAAAAGAAAAAGAACAAAAGCTCATGAGCAAACATTAAAGAATTGGGCTCAAAGACACCAACAAGATGACCAATCTAGCTTCTCAAATGATACCAAAAATAGATGACAATGAAATGTATCTCTATGGTTCAAAGAAGCATAATCAATAAGATAAATAGAGGCATGGAAACAAGATTCAAATATAAAAAAAATGGACACGAAAGTCCTCAAGCAATCACACATACAATTAGGTCAAAACTAAAAGATGTGACTCCTAACTTGTCACCATAATGGGTGGACAATGAAATGTCAAACAAGTATCATAGGAGCATGGTATGATATCAATCCAATAACAAAAGATCAGAACCATGATAGGTCAAATTTGAAAGTGCTTCACATGAGGTATTCAAGGTGGTGCACAAAAGCTACCTCCTAAACCTTGATCATGAGGAATCATCAAACAAAATTGAAGAAGAAATTATGTTTAGGGGAAGTGAATTGTTCATTGATGAACTAAAATCCCTAAATCACAAATAAGGATGAAAAGAAAAATAAATTGATTCCCCAAGGATTGCATAAATGCATTCTAATATACCTCTAAGTCAAAAGATACACCAATGATCTATGGAAGAGATTCTTGCTTCAAAAATAGTATCAAAGCTTATAAAATCAAAAAAAAAATCAAAACATTCTTAAGACAATGAAAATTCAGAAACAACAAGCACAAGTCAAAATAGGCAAAGTTCAAGTAGAGAATGAAAATGCACAAACAAGCAATGTTCACAAGATGATCAAACTAGAAACCCTAATTTAGCAATATTGGGAAAAATATCAAATCAAGTCCTAAAATCTAAACAAAATTAGTTCTAGGATCCTAAGGGAGCATACAACCCTAATCTAATCAAAATTTGACTTGAAAGTCAAGAAATGTTAGCATATACACCCTAACTTGAGGGTTAAGCAACAAAAACCACATATTTGATCAATTAAATAAAAAATTCCAAAAAATAACATCCATTCAAGATAAATTCAAATCAAAATTCCAACATCAATATATAAACCTCAAAAGGTCAGAAAAGTCAATTTTAGCATTTTTAATTAATAAAAATATTAAAAATTAAATCTAGAAAAATTAATATATCAAATAAGCCATGAAAAATATTCACAAAATAAAAAAATGTTATAAAAATAACCCAAGGTCAGGGACCAAATATATATCATAAAAATTGACCAAAATAAAATTGGTGAATTTTTTATACTTGAAAAAGTATTTTAAAATCAATTAAATTACCAAAATAAACAATTATTCACATATTTTCCAAAAATCAATCAAAAATTAGAAAAATACGAAATACAAATCAGAGATCATAAATAGACCAATCAAATAGCCTAAAATAATTTTTGTATGAAGGGAAATATTTTTAAAATGCTTGAAATGCAATATAATACAAAGAGTTTGTTTAACTATGCAAGAAATGTAAAATCATGAAATAATATTCAGAAATGCAACCTATATGAAGAAAATGATTCAAAATATTTTTTATGTAATTTTTGTATGCAGGAAAATATTTTTAATAATGATTAAAATGTATGAAATGCCATATTATGTGGAAATTTATTTAATTATGCAAGATTAAGAAAATAATGAAATAAAAATCAGAGTCTCATCATAAACCAATCAAAGGGCTTAGAATAATTGTTATGGAATTTTTTATCATGGAAAAATATTTTTACAAGAATTTACAAGAAAACTAGATAAAAATTAATTAAGTCAAAATTAATTAATCTCATAATTTATTTGACCAATCAAACATTTTTAAAAATTCCAGAAAAATTCCACAAAATATTATAGTTTGATAAGAGCCCATGGTATTGTTTTTATAATTTTCAAAAATATTTTGTGCACAAAATAAAATCAGATGAAAGAAATAAATAAAAAATGCATGAAATTCAAATGGATGAATCAGGAAGTGACACATCACTTCATCCCTAAACTCTAACAGCCCTAGCATGTGTATTTTTCTCAACCCACACCTCAAACTTCCAGACCTTATATCTTGGTCAATTCTCAATCGAAATTCGTGATTCAAAGCTCATTTTAAAGATCCCATGGCAAGGAACATCATGCAATTCGTGAATCTCGAAATAAGTGATTATACATCAAGAAATCACACCACGTAAAGTGAAAAAAACATCCATATCCAAATTTTCAGAAACTTCAATCATGCATGTTTCATCAAATTGGAAGTTGTAAAACTCCAGAATCATTCAAACAACACCAATGAACATGAATCTAAACTCAAACACACAAATGAACGACTACATTTCAAGAATTAAAGTTCAAGTTTCTTACCTCAAAAGAAAATCATAATCTACTGTCTCCTTCACTCCAGATGAGTTCTAATTCTTGATTTTCCTTCCTTGAGTCTTTAAAATTAAGAATAAAGAAGAAAATCTCCAAACGCACGGTTGAAACTTAAGATTTGAAGAAAAATGCAGTTATGGAGTTTTGGTGTTCAGATATGAAATTTTGGGTTTGTGAGCGTGGAGAGAGTAAAATGAGGCTTGCCTCAGTTTATATAGAGTATGGAGAAAAACTTAGAAAAATAAATGGGCCTTGATATCTAGCCAAAAGTCCAAACTGATTTTGCTCTCTTATGAAAAATACAAATGGAAATTGGGCATTGGCTCGTGCTTTTCTCGTGATTCCACTTGCCCTTGAAGCCTTTTATTCTCAGATTTTGATCCTATGAATCTCAACCCTTGATTCCTTTTAAATAAAAAGTGTTGGTGTTTTGGCCAAAATGGGCAAGTTTTGAGAATTTTGTGTACAACCAAGTACAAGAGCACATGGGGTCGAATTTGCTGGCATTATGGGCTTAAGTACATTTCAAATGAATAATGGGACTGACTTGGGGCGAAAGGAATAGATGGAAACCGAGTTTTGAAATAAATTGCATATTGCAAATAATAGCCCAATGACCTTACTTGTGACTCAAATTTCTCATAATTGGCTCGTGCATTTCTTGGCGTTTTGGAGCCTATCAAAAGATCTCTCAATGTAGTTCACCATGGGCTTTGATTCATGCAAAATGGTGGAATATTGAATGAGATATGACCAATACAAGTTGTGAAAAAAAAAGCCATGGCACTGCAAGGTCTGCGCGCACGTGGGTCTTCATGGCATGCATGGCAATCAGTTGCGAGACAACAACTTTGAGGATCCATATCTTGATGGATACTTGGCCAAAATGGATGATTCCAAGCTTGATGAAGAGCTCTCATGGGAAGCTACAGGATGAACACTTCAATTTTCTAGATTGAAGCTTCAATAGGAAGAAATAGGCTTGGACATTTGGCATGCCAAGTGTTTGTTGAAATGTCACTCGTTCCTGGAAAGGGAAGGCAAGCATGGCCAACAATTTTGCATACCTTATGCATAAAGCTTCAAACTCAAATATCTTTCAAATGGTGCATTTTTGAGAATTTTTTCACAATGACAAACTTTTATAATTTTTCCCAAGATTTCCAAAAATGTATGGTATGCAACCATTGGATAAAAGTTGAGAAATTTATGACATGTCAAATTTCTATAGGGTAGACACTTAGAAAATTTTCAAACTTCAAATAACTTTAAGAACAAGTTAACCCTAATTTCCTTAATTCTCTTGATTCAATGGTTAATTTGATCATGAAATATGAAAAGAGGATATTTGAATTGATGGTTGACCAAAAGTCCACTTGGTCAACTTCTGACTTTGACTGATTTTGACCAAAATGACCATTTTGTCCATTGTGATCAATTGACTTGCTTCCAATCAAAATTGAACCTAAATCTTCAACCATGGATTCTAAAAAAACATATAGAAACACATGAAATCAAGTTTTAGTGAAAAATTTGAAGAATTCTTGATTATATCCAAAACCCTAATTTTGCACCTTGTGTTAGGAGATGGCCAATCAAGCTTCAAAACCTCAAATCTTCTGAATGAATTGAGCAATTGAATTTGATCGAAGATAAGAGAATGATTGCTTTATATCATGGTCAGTTATACCAGAAAATAATGAAGAAAGATTTTGATAAAAAGGTCAAACCTCGTGTATTCAGAGAAGGCGACCTCGTGCTCAGAAAGATCATCTCTTTAAACTCTAATTCCAGAGGCATGTGGACTCCCAATTATGAAGACCCATATGTTGTCCAGAAAGCCTTCTCTGATGGTGCATTGATTCTTGAAACTATGGATGGCGTGGAGTTCCCACGTCCTCTGAATGTTGATGTAGTCAAGAAATACTTCGCCCTAAATAAATAAAAGAACAACTCCCTAAGTTGAAAATCCGAAAAGGCGACTTAGGCAAAAAAAAGCATCTTGGTAGACTGAAAACCCGAAAGGGAGGTCTAGGAAAAAATTAGAGACATAAATGTAATAAATCTCAGAGGATGAAAACCCAAGGCGCCTAGGAAAAGTTAGGGACTTATATGGAAAGTAACTACATCAGACAAGACTTGATCATAGAAGCAACAATCTGCATGGATTATCTTCTTACCTCAACTGAAGACTACAGTACAGGAGTTCAAAGTTGTTAGGGAGAATAGTGTTCATTGTTCTTCGATGTACTTTTTCCATGTATTTAACATTTTTCAAAACTTTGTAATCATCTATGGAGTCATGCAATTGGCAGACTACCATTCTATCAATAAAATTTGAGCCTTTATCCAATTCCTTTGCAATCTTATTTTATTAAGTTTATAAAAATATTCTTTTATTATTGAAAATGCATTTTGACCAGTGGTTTTTACACAGATATTTAGTAATTATTTTATGCTTTGGTTTTGTGTTTTAGTGTTTTTCAGGTTCGCAAGAATAAAACATGACAACTCGGGACAGAAAAAGGCAAAATTGTAGAAACGGAAGAGTTCAAGATCCAAAGAAAGAAAAGTAGGAAAAATTGGAAGCAACACGACTCGTGTCTCATAGCACAGCCCGTGTCAGGAGTTGGATTGTCACCCATAGTAAAACCAGAGGGATGACACGGGCGCCCGTGTGGCTTGGCACGATCCATGTCAGGAGGCCTGGAGCATAAAAAAGAATCTTCAAAATCAGGGACCAACACGTCCAGTGTTGCACAACACGGCCCGTGTTGGTAGCACATACAAGGTTTTATATTTTACGTTTTTTTTAGTGAATCTGAACTCTGAGGGCATTTTGGACATTTTGCTTGGATGGGATTTGTATGGAGACTATTTAATTTAGTTTTTAGGATTGAGAAAGCACTTTTGCACAATTGGATATTACACGATAGATGAGAGTGGAGCATTCGGGAAGAATTGGAGACGAAGACTCTTTCATGAGCGGAAGCAATTGACGAATCTACCAATCCAAGTTTCTTTGTCATGTCAATCTTATTAATTATTGTTGTTTTCTTTGTGAATATTATGAGAGGATAAACCCCCCAATCCTACGGGGGTGTCCCTAGTTTGCTATGTTAAGAATACTGATTTCTTTGTTTTAATCAACAGTAGAGTTCTTTATGCATCAATTTTTTGATTTAGAGTAATTCGTAGTTTTGCCCTATGGGAACATAGGGTTTCACTATTTTAACACAGTAGAGTCAGAAGGTCGTGTTAAGATTTTCTAAAAAGAAATATTGTTAAGGATTTCACCCAGGACTAGGCTAATCCTACAATAACCAGAATAATTCTTGATAATTAAATGCTTAACCTCTTTGCTAATTTAAATGGACATTGAAATTAGGAAAGAAGGTTAAATATTTTTTCACTAAGGAATTGGGAAAAGATAATATTGAGAATCGGTAGTTGAGACATATGAACTTTTTTAATAGACCAAAGAGCAAGGTTTTTGCATTGAAAATTATACACTTACAACATGTTTAAATAAAACAAGAGGTCAATTAATTTACATTTTGTCGAATTTATATTTCTACAAGGATTTTATCCGACCACCATCAAACTATTGTTTTTGTTCAATTGGTAAGTCATCATACTTTGTATTTTCTAAGCAATCCTCGAGATCGATATCCTTGGGGTAAAATCCATTATTACTATATCGATATAAATAGTACACTTGCTATTTTTTCTGATCAAGTTTTTGGCGCTGTTGCTGAGGATTGCCAAAATACAAAGTTGATTATTAATCAATTGAAATTTTGTTGCTCCGCAACTAAAATTTCAATTTTCTGTTGTGTTTATATTTTTTTTATTCTCTCGCTAATAATTGTCTAACTTGTTTATGCGAGGTAAGGCCTCAATTGATTTTCCTTTTGACGCATAACCAGAAAGATCATTGCATGCGAGGCTCAGACGAGCTAAACGAGACAAACTAGAAGTAGCAAAAGGAGAAGCAGTCATACCAGATCAAGATAAAGAGGACGGAGTTTCAATTCACTTAGAACATTCAAATTCAGAGACATAAACACTTTCAGAGATAATGGGTGAAAATCCACCACCACCAGAGAGACTTCTTGGTAATTATGGTGGCACAAATGCACCGGGTGGAAGGTTGACAATTGTAAACCATCCGGTGAATGTCCCTAATTTTCAACTGCATCCGAGCATAATTAATCATCTTGAGAGAAGGTCTTTCACGGAAAAGGTCAATGAAGATGCCAACAAACACTTGTAGAGATTTTTGACAATGAGTCCCACGTTGAAGATTGACGGGCATACAGACGAAGCAAAGAAACTGAGAATGTTTCTTTTTACCCTGTTTGAAGATGCTGAAGAGTGGTTTTACTCACTACCTGTTAGTAGTATTTCTACTTGGGAAGAGATGGAGAAATTTTTTCTTGATGAGTATTTCCCTGCTCCTGTTTATATTCTCAAAAGATATGAAATTGTGAATTTTAAGCAGAAAGAAGGAGAGTCACTTGGTGATGCCTATAATAGGTTCAAGAGATTGTCGGTAGCTTGTCCCACTCACAACATGGACCAAACTGAACAAATACAATTGTTTGTGAATGGCCTCAGAACAAAGACAAAGCAACTTATTGACACAACTGTCGGTGGCTCATCCAACTTTACAACAGCCACTGGTATTAAGAAGATCATTGAAGCCATTGTTGCAAATGAGCACTTGGAAATGTATGATAGGGTTACAAGAAAACTAGAGGGAGTGATTGATTTGAAGCTTGAAGTAAACAGACAACTCAAAACCGAAGAGGCGATTGCTGCAGAAGTGGAGAAAAAGCTTAATGTTATGAACATGGGAACTCAACATGTAGCACAAGTTAAAAATGTGGTTTGTGACATTTGTAGTGGACCACACATGACTGTGCAATGTCTTGCAACTCCAAAATAAATTGAGGAGATAAAATTCTTGAAGCAAAATAATCCTTATTCTAACACCTATAATCCTGGGTGGAAGAATCATCCGAATTTTGCTTGGAAAGATCAGCAGCAACAAACTCCTCAAAAGGCATAATGGGAGGTAGCTATTGAAAAGATGGCTGCCCACACTTCCCAATTCCAAGAAGAAACAAGAAGCAATCACAGAAACACCACAACTCCAATTAAAAATCTGGAGGTTCAAATGGGGAAGATTGCACAACAAGTAGATTTACAAGCACAAGGCAATCAGAAGAATCATGAGAATGTGAATGTTGTCACAACAAGGATTGAAAAAGTTGCTAAAGAAAGAGAAGATGAGGTAAAATTTGATGATGATCTTATAGAAGTGGATTTAGAAATGAGAGAGAACAAGAAAAAGCAGGAAGAAGTGGCGTTACCTGAAGAAAAGATTAAACCTAAGATCAGGCTGCCATATCCCTCTAGAGTGGAAAAGAAGGACACAAAAGAGAAAGAGTTTGATAAATTTGTCAAATTATTCAAAAAGTTGGAGATCAACATACCTTTCTTTGAAGCGCTCTAGAAAATGCCTCTATATAAAAAATTCATGAAAAAAGGTGCTGCCAAAAAAGAGGCCAACAGATGATGAACATGTACTTGTTAATGAGAGGTTATATGCAGTAACGCCTGAGAGAAGAATACCAATCAAGCATAAGGATCCTGGATCAGTGGAGATCCCATGCACAATAAAAGATAGGAAATTCAAAAGGGTTTTAATTGATTCTGGTTCTAGTGTGAGTTTGATGCTCTTGTCTATTTTCAAAAAGCTTGGTATTGAAAAGATAAGCGGGGGAGGAACAAAATTGAAATTTGCTGATCACACCATCAAGAAATCATACGGGATAACTGAAGATGTATTGGTGGAAATTGAAAATTTTGCCTTTCCAGTTGAATTCCAGATCATGGATATCCCTGAAGATGAAGAGACTCTGATCATTTTGGTCGACCATTCTTACTGACTAGTCGGTGCAATTTTGACATCGAGACAGGTAATCTAGCATTACATTTTTTTGATGAAAAGATAACCTTACAAGTGTTAGAGATCAAGAATCAAGGTGCAGGTAGAAAGAATAAATCTTCTGTTGGGATGGTAAAATTAGAGGGAGAGAACAAAATGGCAAAGTCTCTCCCAAAAGAAGTCTCAGGCATAATATCTCAGGTTGCAGCCATAACAACTCCCAAATTCACTAAAGTTGTCAAGAAGAGAAAGAAGAAGGTATGCAAAGATGATAAGATGGAAGTTGGAAATAACAGGAATCACGCAGTGGCTAGTGCTTTTGATCTAGATAAGTCTTGGGCCGCGGAAAGTACAAGCAACAAGGTATGGAGGAGAAAGTACCCCCATAAGGGAATGACCCATCGAGCCATGCGATGTTAAACGAAGCGCTTCGTGGGAGGCAAACCACGCTTTTAATAACTTAGTTTCTATTTTGTTTTGTTTGGTTTGTAGATAACAAAAAGGGAGTCTTACTTGCAAAAGCTAGGAGGTAGCACCTGGTGCTGCAGTACCCTCTGTCAGTCACCTCTCTTGAGCTTGGTCTAAAACATTGAGGCCAATGTCTAATTCAAGTTTGGGGGAGGTTTTGTTGTGTAAGTACACGTGTAGAAATTCTCCTGAATTTTTTTCTCGAATTTTGACCAAAATTTTTGTTTTGCGTTGCGCAATTGCCTGTATTTCAATGAGAGCGGGAATAATATGTTGACATAAAGGGAAAATTTCTTGAGGGTAGGAAGTTCGGAATAATGTGACAGTGATACGAGTCTAACATGTAGATTTGTACCATAGTGCTTAAAGTCTGCGAAGTACTCCTTGAGTAGTTTATATATACAATTTGGGACAATTCTGATTCACATGCAGGTATGATTGGTTGAGAAGCAAATAAAAATGGCACCAAATGATGAAAAGGCGATAAAAGGCAACTGACCCTCTAATTTGGGTAGCGCTTACCAGGTAATTCAGCCCAAAGGTGGTTGATCCCCAAACTTCGTCCAGATAAAGGATAATATATAACCACAAGGTTTGAAAATTTCATCGATAATAAAAGGTAGTAAATGTTGCTCATTTGGTGTTCGACATGTGAAGTTCTTGGCTAGTCATGTGCATGTGATGATTATCATAATTCTCTGTGCCTTAATTTGATTGTGCGAATGAAAAAGGAGGAAAGTCGGAAAGAGAAAAACTTAAGAGCGAGGCATAGTTGGAGAGGTATCTATGTGTCATGTGAATGTCGGGCACACTATTCTTTGAGAAATATGAACTGAATTCTTGCATATGAGTACCGAGCTACTTTGATTTTCACGAGTTCTTATAATCGTCACTTGAGGTCAAGCAATGATTTAAGTTTGGGGGAGTTTGACCAATGGTTTTTACACAAATATTTAGTAATTATTTTAATTATTGTTTCTTTTACTTATTGAGTTTTTATTTCATTTTATTTGCATTGTATGCTTTGGTTTTGTGTTATAGTGTTTTCAGGTTGACAAGAATAAAACATGACAAATCGGGACAGAAAAAGGCAAAATTGCAGAAACGGAAGAGTTCAAGATCTAAAGAAAGAAAAGTAGGAAAAATTAGAAGCAACACGGCCCGTGTCAGGAGTTGGATTGTCACCCATAGTAAAACCAGAGGGCTGACACAGGCGCCCGTGTGGCTTGGCATGACCGGTGTCAGGAGGCCTGAAGTATAAAATAAAATCTTCAAAATCAGGGACCAACACGGCCAGTGTTGTAGAGTACGGCCCGTGTTGGTAGCGCGGACAAGGTTTTATATTTTAGGTTTTTTTAGTGAATCTGAACTTTGGAGGGCATTTTGGACATTCTGCTTGGCTAGGATTTGTATGGAGACTATTTAATTTAGGTTTTAGGATTGAGAAAGTACTTTTGCATAATTGGAGATTACACGATAGATGAGAGTGGAGCACTTTGGAAAAATTGGAGACGAAGACTCTTTCATGAGCGGAAGCAATTGAAGAATCTACCAATCCTAGTTTCTTTGTAATGTCTATCTTATTAGTTATTGTTGTTTTCTTTGTGAATATTATGAGAGGCTAAACCCCACAATGCTAGGGGGATGTCCCTAGTTTGCTATGTTAAGAATATTGATTTCTTTGTTTTAATCAACAATAGAGTTCTTTATGCATCAATTTTGTGATTTAGAGTAATTCGTAGTTTTTCCCTATGGGAACATAGGGTTTCACTATTTTAAAACTGTAGAGTCGGACGGTCGTGTTAAGATTTTATAAAAAGAAATATTGTTAAGGATTTTACCTTGGACTAGGCTAATCCTACAATAACCAGAATAATTCTTGATAACTAAATGCTTAACCTCTTTGCTAATTTAAATGGACATTGAAATTAGGAAAGAAGGTTAAAGGTTTTTTCACTAAGGAATTGGGAAAAGATAATATTGAGAATCGGTAGTTGAGACATATGAACTTGTTGAATAGACCAAAGATCAAGGTTTTTACGTGGCAAACTATACACTCACCCTAGCATGTTTAAATCAAATAAGAAGTCAATTAATTTACATTTTGTCGAATTTATATTTCTGCAAGGATTTTATCCGACCACCATCAAACTATTGTTTTTGTTCAATTGGTAAGTCATCATACTTCGTATTTCCTACGCAATCCTCGAGATCGATATCCTTGGGATAAAACCCATTATTAGTACATCGGAAAAAATAGTACACTTGCTATTTTTTCTGATCACATTTCAAAACAAACTGATTTGTTAGAACATACTTGCAATTTTTTTGCAATTTAAGTGTGTTTACTTCAGATGTGAAGCAAAGAGATAAAATGGCACTGTCCTAATAACAAACTAGATTGATAACATTGAAGTTTGGTTCCATCAGGACCTTTATAACATGTTTCGTTCGAATATGAGATATAAGTGCAAAGCGGATTGTTCCCATAGAATGCCCTATTTCCCCCCAGAAGAGTTGGTAAGAGTAGAGCTCTGATGAGAGATGATGTCAACCCCATGGGATGCTTCCACCAGAAGGAACCTGGGAATGTTTAAGATATGTCCGCAGCTTCTGTTGAAATTTGATGCGATAAAGAGCTACCCTTCGGTTGATGGATTGTGAAAACTTCATTTTTGCCAAGTGTTGTTGTAATACGGTGGGAAGAACTGACTTTGGATTATTTTGCTTTTGATCGTAAATGTTGCGGATAACAAGAGTCTCCACCGACTTTTCTTTTATCCAATTAAGGAAAGGTGAAAAGAAAAGGAAAAGACCTTCGTTAGATTCTGAGTAAGGGAGAAGGTTATGAAAAGGGAAGGTATTAGCACCCTTTCCATCCGTAGTTATCTACGGGCTCTTAGTTGCTTTAGCTCACTTTAAAATATTTGCTTTCTGTGTGTGTATTTGAAAATGTTTTTGAAAAGGCATTTCGCTTTTACTTTGTAATGATTCTCACTGGAATGTATACGAAGTGTTCAGAAATGTTTCGTTTTGAAAAAGTGTTTTAGCTTTGTAAAAGTGTGAGGTGTGAAAAGATGTTTTGATGGAGCAAGCAACTAAAAGTCTAATTACCTACTCAGAACGGTCGTTTCCGTGTTATTTTACTTTCCTTTAGAATAGCGCTATCCGTACCATTAGTTGGTAGGTAACCCTATTCGTTGGATGTAAAGGGACATTCGAAGGGACATCAGATGGTCAAAGAAGACAACTTGTAGGAGTATCCTAGCATATTCGAAGGGACGATCATCACTTTTTCGTAGGCAACAATCGAGGGACGAGATCATGTATTCGTAGGCCACATCGAGGGACTATGATCTTTGATTCGAAGGGACTATGATGATATTTTTGTAGGCAGCGGTGCTAGGATACCTCTACGTTCGAGGGACTTGACCATTTATTAGAAAGACAACGAGAGAGAATAACCTAGGGGGTGCATGTGTGAAGAGAGTGTGTCAAGTTCAGATATTTTATCTTGAAATTAGAACTGATCTACGTTCATTTTTATCTTGCCATACACGCCTAGTTACTAGCAGTTTATATGGGTGTGGAAAGTAAATTGCGAAAAGTAAATCCTACACTATTACATGGCTTTGGGGCAGTTACATAATATAGGAGCGCGGAAAGTAAATCCTAATTAAGCTATTACATCCCATGAGCAGTTACATAATAAGGAAAAAGAAATGCGAGAAAATTAACCTATTTATTACAACCTGGAAGCAGATACATAATAATTGAAAAAGAAAAGAATTACGCATAAGAGAAAATAATGTTAGTGAAAAAGATTTTTGAGTTAGAAAGAAGTTTTTAAGGTTAGTAAACCTGATTAGATGAGAAAATAATTTTTTGGGAATTTTCTGGATTAGTTTTAGTAAGGAAAAATAATTAAAAGTCAATTTTTGGATTAATTAACAATTAATTAAAATGTGCATGCAAAAAATAATTTTTTCATGTAAAAAATTAAATAAGTGTTTTTCTGACCTAAATGCAAAAAGAAAATATTTTTTGTGATTTTTTTAATGTGTTAGAAAATTATTTGAAAAGAAATTAAATGAAATAAGAAAAATAAGAAAATATGAGAAAAATTGGTTAGCTAGAAAAGGTGTAAAAAAGAAGTGTGTCGCTGGGAATCGATCCCAGGACCTTCTGATGAATCCAACAATGCCTTGACCATCTGAGCTGCGCGTGCTTGCTGTCTATAGAATACCTACAATGGATTATATGTGATAACACATGTTATTTTGAATTTTCAAAAACAAGTCAAACGTGGGCCCTGGTTGTATCGTGTAAACCAATCAAGTGACAGAAACATGCCACGCCATGGTCAAACGGTCAGCGCCGGAGTCACCCGTCGGAAACCTAATGTCGATCGTCTTCTCCGGCGAGTTGTTTTTCAAAACCTGCAAAATACTAAAAATTGAAGCTTAGGGTTAAGGATACCCCCCCTAAATCGGGGTCTGCGAGTTCAGTGGTGCCCTCAGTTTGGCCTGAAAATGCTTGCAAATTGAGTTTCGAAGAAAACAACTCGAACTTCCCTAACAATGGCAGATCCCTATTCCTGCGTTAAAGCATGCATGTCACGTATCAAACCTGCTCTAATGACATATATGAACACATACAGATGCATCAAATTGGTTAACAATGCATGAATAAAGAATTTGAAATCAAAAGTTTTACCCAACAGGTGAGACTTGTATGGCTCGATTTGGGATGCTTTGGCCTTGTGTAAGGATTGGTATGTACTCCTGGGATGCTCAGGAACACGGATGGATGAATGAGACAGCTGGAAAGTGGCTGGAAATAGGATTTCGAATTTTGCAAGTTTGTGAAAAATTTGTGGACTTTAGGGTTGGCTCATGAGGCTAGAATTTCTTCCCTTGTGCATGTAGTAACATCATGTATTTATAATAGAGTGAATTAGGTCAAGAATTGTAAGAAAAAATCAAGCCAATAAATGATAAATTATTTGATTTCGAATCGAACCAAATATTTCCTTTTTGAGCCAATTTCAATCAAATCTCATTACCAATCATGATTATTTCGAAATAATCAGATTAAATGGCTTGCTTGGACCTCAAGGATGAGAGAAAATCCATCTTGCAATTAATTTTTGATTTTCTATCTTTTATTTTAATTAAATTGGTTTTAAATGATTAAAAATCCAAAATAAATAAAAAATAAAAGATAAATTCGTGGCCTTGGGCTTGGAGGTTCCAATTCAGCTAAGGAACATGTTTGAATAAAGAAAAGTTAGGCCCACTTACAAAATTTTTGGTTTTGTCAAGTATTTCTCTTTGTGTACCTCCTCAAAAATGCTCAACTTGGACATGGCGTATCTTGCTAAATTTTTAACATTTTTGGGTGTTCTTGGACTTTTTAGAAATCTCAAGATGTCCTCTAATCATCCTTTTTGGTTTCATATTCATTGGAGTTTCCATGCTCATGAACACTTCTTTGCAAAAAGATGACTTTTTGTTGACTTTTAAAAGGACCTATAATGTTTTGATCCATAACTTCCAAATGAAGCATTTTCTGCCCAAGCTTGTGAGACATGAAGTTGTAGAGAATTGAATTCTCTTCAAAATGAGCTGTGGTGGAAATTTTTTTGATAAAGTATGTGAAAGTTATGCTTGGTCAAAGTTCTGTTGACTTTTGTATGAGAAAGCCCAATTTAGAAACTTTGACTTTTGATCAATTCTTGACTTTTCTTGATGAATCATGATCAACCCTTGATCAAATAATGAATATCACTTCAAAATATTGGTGTTGACCAAAAATTATGAAGTTTGACTGTATGTTGACCACAATTGACTTTTTGTCCAATACAACTGATTTTCAACCATCTGAGCAATTGTTTGAGAAGACTTGACTTGTAAGCTTGAAACTTGACATGGAGATTCTTTAAAGCATATGGTGAGGGATGATGACCACTTGAAGTGTTAGAGGCCACCTGGATTTGTGAATGGCAAAACCCTAGTTTGGATTGATTGCTTAGGAGAGGGTTTATCTGGTCAACCCTTGTGAAATCCTTGAGTATGGATATGTCAAATGTATTGAGAAGTGAGAGGGAAAATTTTGGGGTTTAACAGTTGCCCCTGTTAAATCTTCTTGTACTGGAAGGGTTAGATTGGCATGCTTGCCTTTCGTGACCTAGAGGTAGAAGATGATTGAACACTCGAGTACACCTGAAAATTTGCACTCGCTGTTGGTTGATGATACACTGGAATGAGCTTATAGATGCCATTTGGAGAAGCTGTTGCCGGAGGTTTGAGTCGTGCGCTAGACTCGCAAATGTCGTTTGAATAGGAGAAATATCAGAGATGGGATTAAGATGCCATCAGGAGAGATTGATGCTGGGGAATGAGCCGTACGTTAAACTCTGTAGGTATTTTGAACATAGAAGGAAGCACGGAGATGGGCTTAAGATGCCATCTGGGGCGGCTGAGGTCAATTCGTACGTTAGACTTCACGCTCGTCAGAGTATGTTTCATCTTTCCAATAGAAAGTAAGCTTTAAGTAGAAAAGTTCATCTTTCTGCTTTCTCCACAGGATTACTCCTCGTAGAAGAATAGGGCCTCGACCCACTTTGTAAGCCTCTGTGATTACTCCTTTGTGATAATTCTGGTCTCCAAGTGGCATTATTACCTTTTTCTTCCTATACTATAAGTTCTGATTTGAAGGACTCTGTTAGGAAGATCTCATTTCTTCCTCAAAGATAAATCCAAGAGAATTCACTTACATTCTCCAGTAAAATTGTTACAATCTTTTCCTAACAGCAGGTGTTACTCTCGTCCCGCAAGCGGTTGGTTTTCCCCACCAAGTCTGTTAATGCCAATTTGGCCTCCTTTCGGTAACCCGACGAGGAATATCTCGCTATAGATTGATCGTACTTCTCCAGCAAGTTGAAGAATTGTTATGGAAATCTACGATAAGTGATCTATAAGCTCATTATTGGTTGATTCCTATAGTTGTGTGCAACAAGATCTATTGTCCCGATGAATGGCAGCCTTGTCCATATGGAAGGTAGTTTATCAAAGATTTGTTGTCTCGATGAATGGAAGCCTTGTCCTTATGGAAGGTAGTTTATCGAAGATTTGTTGTTCCGATGAATTGCAACCTCGTCTTTATGGAAGGTAGTTTATCGAAGTTTGTTATCCCGATGAATGACAACTTTGTATTTAAGGAAGGTAGTTTATCGAAGTTTGTTATCCCGATGAATGGAAACCTTGTTCTTATGGAAGGTAGTTTACCAAAGATTTGTTTTTCCGATGAATGGAAACCTTGTCTTTATGGATGGTAGTTTAATGAAGTTTGTTATTCCGATGAATGGCAGCCTTGTCCTTATGGAAGGTATTTTATCGAATATTTGTTGTTCCGATGAATGACAACCTTGTCTTTATGGAAGATAGTTTATCTAAGAAGATTTGTTCCGTTGAACGGAAACCTTGTCTTTTATGGAAGGTAGTTCATCGAAGATTTGTTCCAATGAATGGAAGTCTTGTCTTTATGGAAGGTAGTTCATCTAAGATTTATTCTGATGAATGGAAACCTTGTCTTTATGGAAGGTAGTTTATCGAAGAAAATTTGTCCCGATGAATGGCAAACTTGTCTTTATGGAAAGTAGTTTATCGAAGAAGAGTTGTTCCGATGAATGGCAACCTTGTATTTATGGAAGGTAGTTTATCAAAGAAGATTTGTTCTAGTGAATGGAAACCTTGTCTTTATAGAAGGTAGTTTATTGAAAATTTGTTCCGATGAATGGTAGCCTTGTCCTTATGGAAGGTAGTTTATTGAAGATTTATTATTCTGATGAATGGCACCCTTGTCCTTATGGAAGTTATTTTATTGACTATTTTTTGTTCCGATGAATGGCAGCCTTGTCCTTATGAAAGGTAGTTTATCGAAGATTTGTTGTTTCGATTGTTCGTGTGATGGCTGGTTTTTTCATCGGTTGTTTTAAAAACAATGAAGTCACCAACTAATTTTATTTGTTCTAAAAAGAACAGGGAAATATAGGTAAAACCCACATAAATGGATAAGGCGGTCTACGTGACCAAAAGATACAGATTCGAGATTCGGTTATGCAAGGGGAAGGTATTAGCACCCCTTACATCCATCGTACTCGATGGGACCCATTTAGGTTTAAGTGTTTGTGTGTGTGTTAAATTGCTAATTCATGAGTTATGATCAAGAAATAAAAGAAACAAGGTTTATTTATTATTCTTTTGAGTTTTCCGCGGTTTCAAAACCTTGTGCCTACGTATTCCCTCGTGCAATGGGAAAGTCAAAACTCTGTAGTTCTTCTCAAAAAGGTTTTAAATTGGTTGTGTTGATTTTAAGAAAAATCGTGCATTAGACATTTCAAATGCTTGAACTTGGACTTGTTTAGTTTGTTTGAAAAGCTTAAGTCCTCATTCGTGTTTGAACTGACTATTGCACATTCTTTGTCAGAAAAGAGTTTGATGATCGCATATGAGCGAAAAAAGGTTTGAGTGAGTTGAATTGATTTTAGGTGGGTGAAAAGTACCGAACAGTAGGACTAACATCCTACAATTCAAATACTAGAAACAAGAGGAGCTCAATGCTCAACGAGTCTTCTATCATCTCAAAAGTTTTCTTAAGAAAAAGTGAGGTGAAACAAGGTTCATGTTATTAAGAGCCTTTAAGCAATTGGAATAGCATCCAACGATTTAAAAACTAGGAGTTCATTTTGCACAAGTATTTAAACAATTGGTCTAGCAACCAACGATTTAAATACTTGGGTTTTTATTATGAAAGAGTTTTGAAAATGCACTCGACATTAGATCGAGGTTTGTAAGTTAATTATGAAAGTGTTTTGAAGTTTGATACGCGAGGGAATGAGAAAATGGAGTCGGGTCATGATTAATTAAGTATATAGACTTAATTAACCTCGTGAGGATAGGTGCTCCTATCCCCAACTATGAGACCCTTGTGCATGAAAAATTGGTATGTGGACCAATATTTATTCGGGTTATGATTAATTAAAGAAACAAGGGCTTTAATTAATCTTGTGAGGACGGCCATGCCCATCCCGAACTATGAGACCCTTTAGGAAATTGGCTTATGAGCCAATAAAAAGAAATCAGATTAGTTTTTTATGTTTAATTATGTGTGAAGTGTACAATGGTGAATAAATCGTACAAGCATTCAAAATATGAATAAAAATAAATAAACACACAATACAAGCTGAAATCTTAAATAATTATTAGAATAGATCTTTTTTATTTGATAAAATCGACTAATAATTTAATCGGAAATTATCAAATAAAAACTATCGAAACTAGTAATTATTTAATACAACCACTAATTATTTATTTGCAAAAAAGAAATAAAATAAAATAAGTGTAGGATTTAGAAATGTGCGTGAATTTGCAGAAATTCTGGGGGGTGTTAATAAGAAATTCCAAGAAAGCCCAAATAAAGGGCAGCCCAAAAGCTCCTGAATAATATGGCGCGGACAACTTCTAGGAACATGCCATGGATGTGCGCATCTAATGCATGGGATGACATAGTGAAAACCAGATCAAATGAAGACCGTCAGATGGCAAGATTATGATGGATTCTGATGATGATCAAAGGTGATAAACGCGCAAATACACGGTTAGGCGGAGAACTGAGCGCACAAGATTACATAACTAAACATTAGTGGGTGGTGACATGTGTCACCACCACTAATGAGCACCTAAGTCTTGCTGACCAAAATAAATAACAAAAAATAATAAATAAGAAATAATAATAATGAAAAAAAAACGAAAAAAAAAAGAAAGTCAGAGTACATAAAACTCACTCGCTCTCTTCGTTTACGTGCTCTCTCTTGATCCTCTCCATGGTTCCCTCTCTCTAACGATAACTTCATTGTCCTGAACGAAAACCCTCACCAGAAACCTCTGTTTCAATCTTCGTCGCCGGTTCTCTGTTGGCATGTGTGTTCCGCCTCGTTGATGGTTGTTTCTGGCTCTGGGTTTGCCGGAACTCACGATCTTCATCTTTCTCCTCTCTATCCACTGTTTGCTCTCGATCTCCCTGTGATGATGGAGATGATGGTGGCGTAGCCGCCGTAACTGTGACCGGGAACCTGGGTTGCTTCGGCCGTTGTTGATGAAGGTTCTGCCGCGCCGGAAATCGCCTCACTGCGGCGGCAGCGGTGGAGCAACTTCAGACGGCTCCGATTTGTATTTTCTTACATATTTTGTTTCATTTGCTTCCTTGATCTTGATTTTGACACTTGATTTTGCAAGGAGGGACTGGTTTCGGCTTGGATTTGAAAGGGGTAAACGGAAACTATGAAGAGGAAGTCGCTTCTGAGTTTCTTTTTGGTGAGATTGTTCTGAAACTTCTTTACCTCTTCTTTTTTCTTATTTTCTGAAGGGTTTGTGGCTAGGAAAATGATGAGGAATATGCTTAGGGTTTTGTTTGTTTTAATTTCTGGGTTGTATGATAAGAAGGTGATAACTGTTCTGCGGCTGTTTGTATTTTCTGTGTGAATCATTGTAGCTTGTTAGGGTTTGCCATTTTTTGCCTGTGGTTAGGTTTTATGCACAGTGGCTGCTGCTAGGGTTTGTGTATGGACAATCCTCTTCCTCTTGGTTTTTGTGTATTTAATCTTTTTATAACTTGATGAAACTAGGGTTTTTGTTGCTGCTGGACTCTCTGATTTTTTGACTAAACAGGCCTTACGAATTTTGTCTATTGGGCTTAAACCTTGCTGCTGATTTTAGTTCTGATTATAGGCTTTACCACAGTGACCTACTGTTTGTGGTAAAGTTCTGGCCACTTTGATAAGTTTGTACTTGCATTTGCTGTCTTGGGCTGAGATGTGGAAGTTACTACCTTTTCTCTTTTTACTGCAGCTGTAACAATGATGTTTTTCTTCTGAGTTACCCCTCCCTTTTTTGAACCGAAATGATTTGTGATTTGCAAATGAGATTTTTTTGGCCAATGATTGCATTCTGTTTTTTGTATGAGGCTTTGTCGCTTGAACTTGATTAAAACCCTTAAGTCTGATTCCTTAACACAAACCCTAATAATGAACTTAGAAAGAAACTCTTTGAAATGCTTGTTTTGAGTTCATGTTTGCTAACTATGTTCATTTTTCTTTGTTTCATGAACAATGGTTATGAGGATGGCTCAAAGATGGAAGATTCACCATGAAGAAGAAAATGAAGCATAGGAATTGGAAGCTTTGCGAGAAGTATCGAAGAACTCACTAGCAATCTTAAGATTAGATTAAGAATCATTTGAGTTTGCATTGTAAAATCTCCGAACTTAGTTTCTTTGTAAATTGTAGGAACCTTGTAACATAATCATTCCATGCTTGTAATAACTTGAAAGTCCTTTGAAATTGGTTTGAATGTCATTTGAAATGTTGATGAAATTGCTCTTATAATTTGAACTTTGAATGAAATAATTTAGGAACAATGTTCAAAATAGAAATCTATTAAAAAATTTATACTTGTAAGAGATTTTGAATGAATTTGTAATGTAGAAGCACATAACGTGTAATTAGAACGCTTAGGAGCCAACTCTTGTGGTAAACTTTAGAGAAATAAAACTTGAATTTGTGAACTCCTTGCAATTTTTCTCTTGTTAAAGTTTTGAATTTGGATGTCTTGTTACGTAAACCTTAAGAAGCTCCAAAACACTTCCTTTTGATCCTTAAAAACTTTGATGAATGAATTTCGAATGATCCATTAAGTGACTTGCACTTTAAGTAGATCATATGCATAAACGGGCTTCTTAACCTTAATGCCAACAATAAATCCACATGAGTGAATTAATTATATTTTACATTCTTGAATAAATCCCTCTAGAATCACTTTGAATTCTTGATATTGGCAAACGAGCTTAACAAAACCTTTTTTTAACTCATTTCTCGATTAATCTTCACATCTTTTAATCCACACAAAATTTAACTTGATTTTACTCTTTGACCAAATATTTCTATCAAAATGCAACAATGTACCCAAGACACCGAACAAGATGTGAATTCAAAAAGTCTCAGTACATTTTTGAGCCAAAAGAGCTGAACTTCACAAGTTACTATCCATGACAACAATTCAAGATCGCCTTCAATCTTCCATACTGATGGGTAATTCAAACAATCACACACACCCTAATTGAACCGAATGGGAAATCTAATCATTTGATTCTCAAGCAATAAAGTACACAAAAACATTGTAACTTGATGAGAAAGAAATTCGTAACAATAGTGAGTTCAAACCCTAATTCATCATTTACTTCAAATTCACTTTCCGAAGGAGCAAACACCAAAAACCCTTGTAAAACTTGTAATCAAATCTGAACCACAAACCAAACTACTAGATTGCTTATCCTATGAGATGGACCCAGATATCTTAAAATATGAACGAATGCAATCTTGGCCTAAATAAAAACTACGAGCCAAATAAGAGTGAAATTGGATGATGGTAGGGTAAAGTTTGGGGTACGACAGATGGCAATCTCATCAATATGGGAGATAGTTCGTCGTTGATTTGTTGACTACTCCAATGGGCGGAATTTTAGCTCACTGGTTGTATGATTGCTTTGTTACCTTTTTTCTAGGTGGAGTATAATGATTTAAAAAAAGGAATTCCAACCTGTCTTTGGTGAAGTGCCAGAGCTCTTTGGAAAGTCAGTTCGTTGTTGATGTTATCTTCTTACCACCTTTTGGTTAGAAATTATTTTTGGTGTTTATTCGAGGTTGATGGTTTACTATCTTTAGAAATTTGGTGTCACTCCCTTGTTTTGATAACTCCTATGTGAGCAGATAGTTCGCCATCTATCTAGGGACCGTTGCTGTTATTCCCTTTCTGTTTCTTTGTCTTGTAATAAGTCGATAATATTATAAAAAATTTGGTTTCCCATTCCCCAGTGGAGTCATGATTTTTTCTCTCCCATAAGATTGAGCTTTTTTCCCTGGTAGTTCGTCTTCTTGGATGAGTTGTCTTATCTGGCGTGTCTCCATTATATTTGCTTCCCCAGCGAAATTCTGTTGCCCCTGTGGAGATCATCATATTAAATTACATAACCATTAATAATTGCACAATATCTTAGGACCAAAAAAAGGTTCCCTTCTTATCTCTGGATAAAAGACACTTAAATAAGGGCAGCTGTTGTACCCTAATTGTTTCCCCTAAGATTCACTCATACTTCATACCATTACATGACACAAAGATCACAATTTAAATCTACCTCTCTCTCCTATATTTGGCTTTTCCCTTAGGATATCACCAAGCACCTTGTGTATGTGTTTATTTCTTGTGTGTGATGATTGATACTTGGTTAACAATGATATGTGTACACTTTACTTGCTAAATATTGTAGGTGAATGGTGCAGAAGTTTCTTATTCAAGGAGTCAATAGGTTGATGTGTTTATTTCCACGTCTTGTCTCCTAAATTCTCAAGATTTTGAAATTATTGTATCTTATTGAATAGATCATCAAATTCAAAGAATTCTCCATTATATGGCCATCTAAATTATTGTATACTTCATGTTTGAAATAGATCACAAAATTCAAAGAATTCTCCATTATATGGCCATCTATCCTGAAATTAGGGTTTTGGACTTCTGAGGATCATATCTTGGTGTTTGTATGAAGTTTATGGATGTTTCAAAAGTAATTTTATTCTTAAGAGGACTTCTAATACGAATATACTTGGATCTAAAGAGTTTGATTGATGAAAAGATTGTTTTAGAGGTCTATGATTGCCCATTCTCTAGGTTGATGCTTCATCTATCTTATATGACTTCAAATAATCATAACTTGGTCATCCCTTCTCTCATTGAGCTCATTTTTCTTTCACAATGAACCTAAGGATGTCTAATACAACTTAGTTTAATTGGTGAGAAGAGAAGCTACTCGGAGATTTGCCTATGAAGTTAAAAGATTACAAGTCCTTGATGAATTTCTCAATTATTGGTCAATCAACTTCAAAAGATCATATCTTGATCATCACTTATCACCT
This sequence comes from Vicia sativa, assembly GCA_021764765.1. Lineage (NCBI taxonomy): Eukaryota > Viridiplantae > Streptophyta > Magnoliopsida > Fabales > Fabaceae > Vicia > Vicia sativa. The sequence continues at coordinate 267,249,955 of CM038792.1, forward strand.
TGAGGTCATTATTTTTGCATAACAATCTTTAAGATGAGAAATTTATCTCCATATAAGTTTTGAAGATTGAAAGTGTTTGGAAGTTTCTTGATGAAATCAAAAGATTATAGGTCACTTCAAAAATTTTCATCAAATTCACAAGATCATAACTTTCTCAATTTTTGGAATTTTTGAGTGATTATTTTTTCCAAATGTCCCTTGAGAGGTCTAATTCATATCATCTATGAAAATAAAGAGAAAATTTTGAGTGGAAGAGCAAGTTTGAGGAAGAAACATTATAGGTCATTTTTAGAAAGTGGCATGCTTGACCAAGGTCTGGCCAGGAAAATTAGTAATTTTTCAAGAATCCTAAAGGCTCAATATTTCAACTCAAGCATCCATTTCATTTGATTCTTTTTGCATTGTGTTCTACTCTTTGAATACTTCATTTGTCTCAAAGAAAATCAGAAAACGCACGAGGGAATTGGATTTGGCCTCAGCTCAAAGTTTGTGAAAATTCTGGTTCGAGCTCACCATCAGTTTGTGCATTTGCGCGTGTGTAACTTGTTTTTAAGAAAAGTTAAGCCTTGCTTTCGTGAATAATTGTGATTACGAACTTCCCATGTTTAATTAGCACATCAAAACGCAAGGAATGATTGAGATTTGATGCACATAAGGTCACACTTTTTTCATGAACACGGGTGTGCATGATTTCCACTCAAATGTCATCATTCACCCCTCATTTTGATTTTGTCGCACCCAAAATTTTTCCCTACCATTATCTATTCTCATTTGGATATGAAAAAGTTGTTCATCAGCATCCACATGCGACTTCCTTTCCAGTTTTTGTCTAAAAGAATTCTTGGCCTGGATTTTAATTGTAAAAGAAAGTATTGTTATGTTGGTTCAGGTTTTTTTATTGTGGCAACGTATTTTGATCACATGTTTGTTCCAATTTTTGGATGATTTATGGTGTTGTACTTGTGAATAAATAAGATCGCATTATTAGAAGATTACTTGAAGGGGAAGAAAGTGTGACACATTTATCTTGGAGGTATCTCTTATGCAATTTTGATTTATTCTCACCACTTGTGATGGAAGAAATTGAGAATTACTCATTTGGTTACACAGCGACTTTTGATAAAGTCTTTGTTTGACTATTTTGACATGTAGTCCATATGCGAGTATTTATCTTAATTGAAGTGGCATGATACAAAAGAAATTCAAGTTCATGCAAATTTGTAATTAGAGAAATTTGATTTTTGAGTAAACTTTCTTGGAATTTCATAATCTAGATACAAGTTTGCTTTAGGTGAGAATTTCATGATTAAAGTTGTTAGTCAAGAAGTCCATCGTTATTTATTTTCAAATATTGCAAGATGCAAGTTCAAGAGGAAGTCTACTTGGATTTCAAGTTAGATCCGATCAAGTTTCAAAAGATTTTCAAGGATTTCATGACTTGAAAAGAGGGAAATGCAAAATCTCAAGCAAATGCATTCAAATATTCAAATTTGTTTCAAGGATCAAAGTTTCTCTCAAGAAGATAATTCAAAGTATGTCCAATTACAAAGTGGAGTAGAAATTCCTAGATTCAACATTCAAATAATGTTGGCAAGCTTATTTCATTAAAACTACTTTCTTCACATACTACAAATTGTCATTCAAACTTATTTTTTTTTTAAAAAGGGAGACTTTCAAGTTATTGTTCAAGTTACAAGCATGGAATGTTATGTTACAAAGTTCCTAATGGATGCTAATTTGTTCTAAACTATAAGGAATTCTTCAAGCTTCAAGTTCTTCATGGACATTGCCTTGACTTGATTTTCAAACTTTCCCTCCAACATGTTTCTAAGCTTCATCATAAGCCACAATTACCTCCTCTTCACTCTCCATGCCATTGAACCATTGCGTTACTCATGAAACAAAGGAAAATAAACATGGTTAGAAAACATAAACTCATGAATAAGAAAGCATACAAGAAAGTATTTTGGCAATCTCATCATTAGGGATTATGTCAAGAATCAAGAAATTAAGGGTTTGATTCAATCGTATTCAAGAAATTAAGGGTTTGGCATACAATACTCCTATCGCAAATCACAAAGAAAGAGGCTTTGGTACAAAAAGGGAGGTGACAAAATAACTTAGAGATATCATCATAGTTATGACAACAACAAAGAAAGCCAAGTACAAAAGTCAGAAATAACATTCCCAAAACCTCACATTTGTTTCAAAGAAATCTGAATTTACAATATTCAATCATAGACCGATCCCTATGGCAAATCACATAAAATACAATGTTGTTTTTTGGTTCACAATAGGAGGTTCAGAAGAAATTTACCACATTTAAAGCTCAGGCCTAACATCATTGAAAACAATAAAAAAGGAAGTACATAATTCCAATATCAGCCCAATACAATTCGTAAATCCTTTTCCCAAAAAAATCAAAAGTCCTGCAAGCCAATAACAAACCCACAAGTTAAAAAATCAGAATTTGTGAGGCCTAAACAAAAGAAAAACATACATTTCGTAAATCTTTTTTTCACAAAAAAAATCAGATCCAACAAGTGAAAACTCTAAGTTGCATCAGTATATAAACATTCATTTTCACAAATTTTAAGATGAGAACTATTCACAAAAACCCTAAAAACGACAGCAAGCATCAAACCCTAGATATGAGAACCCTAAATCCGAAAATCATCATTTTCCTACCCTAATAGTCCCTTCAGAAATCCAAAAAATCAGAAACAAGAAGAAGAAACGCACGCAAATCGCAAGTCAGAGAAGGAAAAAAGAAAGATCTCACTCAAGGTGGACAAATCAGAGATTCCAGAATCCGCGAGTTCGTTTCATTATCTCTTTCCCTTTTTCGTTTTCGATTCTTGCATATACTTCGCCATCATCATTTTTTTCACGCATCTGAACTTAGGGTTTCACTTTTTCCCTTTTTAGATCTAGGAATATCCATGAGGAATATGAAGAAAAAAATTAGATATTAATAGAGTAAAGGACAAGACGAACAAGAAAAGGTAAAAAAATCAAGAATCGGAGCCAGGCCACCGTTGTCGCCGCCATCAGGCGATTTCTGGCATGGCCGAATATTCTTCTCCGGCGATCCTATGGTAGAGAATGGAGAGAGAGTTCTTTTAGAGAGAGAGAGAAAGTTCATGGAGAAAGAAAATAAGAGTTATAGAGAAAACATGCAAACAATGATATTGAACGACAAGAGAGAGGGAAGAGTAACTTAGGTTTAGTTGCTTTTAATCCGATTTTAATTTAATTATTTATTATTATTCTGTTAAGTTTTTATTATTATTTGTTTGGGTTTGTGATATTTAATGCTTAATTGTGATAAGCATGGATTGTGGTGGTCACCGATGGGTGAAAAGTGTGCCCCGGTGCCACTTATCCACACTAGAAGAGATAGGGTAACTTTTGTTCCTGTGCAAGCACATCTAAGGTACTACCATGCACCCAACTCATTCTAGCTTTCCAATCAAAGTCCAAGTCAACGAGAGATAGATCAACGTACCTGATGCTTCCTTAGATCCAGATGCATAGTTTGGTTGGTGGACCTTCACCTCTTCCTGCGCATGGGCTAATTTTCTATAGGCCTAAAGGTTCCTTCTATTCCCACCTGCAGACTCTGCTAAATATCAAACCCATTTCTAAACTCTCCTCTTTATTTATTTTAATTAATTATGAAAATAAATTGTGTTGATGTATTAAATAATTATTAGCTTCATGATAGTTTTTATTTGATAATTATCGATTAAATTATTAATTAATTTTTATCAAATAAAAAATATTTTTTCTAATAGTTATTTAAACTTTGGGACTTGTATTGTGTGATTTTTATTTTCATTTATTTAATTTCTATTAAATTACGCAAATGAATGTTGCTTTGTATTAAATAATTATTAGTTTCATGATAGTTTTTATTTGATAATTATCGATTAAATTTTTAATTAATTTTTACCAAATAAAAAAGATCTATTCTAATAATTATTTAAGGATTTAGACGTGTATTGTGTGCTTAATTACTTTACTCGCCTTTTGTATGCTTGTATGAATTATTCACAATTGTACACTTCACACACTTGACATAATAACTCCATTTCTTTCAATTTGGCTCACATGCCAAAAGGGTTTCATAGTTGAGAATGGGCATGACCATTCTTGCAAGGTTAATCAGAGCCCTAGTTTGCATCGATTAACCATAACCCGAATCTCTCTTGGTCCATATACAAATTATCCATGCACAAGGGTTTCATAGTTGGGGATAAGAGCACATATCCTCACGAGATTAATTAAGTCCATATGCTGAACCTCTTAAAACACTTTCAAATTTAATTAATTAATTGAATTTGTTTTCAAAAGTGAATTTCATAAAAAATTCTTGAATAGTGTTTGTTTAAACCGTTAGATGATAGCCTAATGGTTTAAACAAAATTAAAGTCTTTAGATTGTTGGATGATAGCCCAATAAGCTAAAAACTTCTATCCGTGTCAAAAAAATAGTGTAGTGAAATTCAGTTAAGTTGTTGGATAATAGCCCGACGATTTAATCGAATTTAAAGTATTTAGGTTATTGAATGATAGCCCGATAAGCTAAACACTTTTATTCACACACTTAATAACTTGAACCTCGCTTCACCACACCCTTTTCATAATAATTTTTTTGTGATGATAGACAATTGGATGAGCTCACTCGTTCAATTTCTAGTATTTGAATCATTAGATGTTAGCCTAATATTTCAGTACTTTTCACCCACTTAAAATCAACTTAACTCACTCAACGCTATTTTCACTCATACACGATTATTCAAACTCTTTATTATAAAGAGCATACAATAGCCATTTCAAATACGAACGAAGACTTAGCTTTTCAAACAAACTAAACAAGTCAAAGTTCGAGTGTTTGAAATGTCTAATGTATGATTTTTCTTATAAAATCAATGCAACAAACTTAAACATTTTCAAGAGGAATGACAGAACTCTGACTTTCCCATTACACGAGGGAGTACGTAGGCACAAGATGCGATGTCTTTGGCGAGTTCAAAAATCCATAAATAAAGACCCTTCTTCTTTTTTCTCTTCTTAAACTTAGAAGTAAGCAAATTCAATAAACATACTTAAACACGCACAACCTAAGCGGCTCCCATCGAGTACGATGGATGTGAGGGGTGCTAATACCTTCCCCTTACATAACCGACTCCTGAATCCATATCTTTTGGTCTATTAGACCGCCTTATACTTCTTTGTGGGTTTTATCTATATTTCCCGTTCCTTTGGAACAAATAAAATTAGGTGGCGACTTTATTGTTTTAAGAACAAATTTTGAAAACACCAGTTATCACAAATTCCATTCTCCTCTCCTATAAATAAGGGACGCATTCCACTCGTTTCCTCAAGCTTTGATAGCTAGAAAACCCCTGCCAAACTCTCTCTCGAATCCAATTTCCTGCAACTTCATTTTCACTCTCAAAGCCATTCCAGTTTGAAATTAACCATTCATTCTTCTTCTTTGAACCTCACTGAATCTAACAGAACAAGAATCGTGCCTTGAAGCTTCCTGAATCGTGCTATCCAAGTCCAGTTTCAGAGCTCTGAAAGTGAACTTAGTTAAGGTAGGAATCTCTATCAAACCTTGTAAAATAAAGTATCATTGCACTCTCCTTATCACACTGATCCTTGCGATCTTCACCATTTGAATTTTCATCAAGTATTGACTGAGAATTTCTGGAAACGATTGTTCGCTTTTTTCTGCTTTTCTTTAAATTGTCCTTTATACAGGTGAAATAAATTTTTCATGGTATTAGAATTGTCTTGAAGAGACGAATCCAATGGTACTGGCCTGAGGAATTTATTTCACAGTTTTGGAAACAAGAATTGGAGATGACTGGAGGTTGAAGACGACCTACGTGTATGTGTTCAACCAATGATGTGATTCCATGTAATATTTTCAAATCCGGTTCAGTGTGCTTGTCTTACCACGCGTGCGTTATAGGAGCCCTTGGATCTGATTACTTTTATTAGTCAGCATCGATCCAACGCGTGATATTATTTCCTATTTTATTTTTTAAAATTTGTAATCCGGTGTGAAAACTTAGGAGGTCCATATCAAGCACAGCGCGCCATGTCTATTGGATGTGATTACTAACGCATTTTGACTATGATCAGATGGTCCACATTTTTTTTGGCTTTTATTTTATTTTCTGATTTTATATTTCAAATGTTTTAAACTTTAAAAAATCATATAAATTTCATTTCTAACTCAAAAATTATGAAAGAATTCACAAAAATATTTTGAAAAATTATCTTTCTGAATTTTATTTTTTCATAATTTTATTTTCAAATTTGATATTTTTTTTAATGATTTTTCTCTTTTACTTGATGTTTTTAATTGTTTAAAAATGCTTTTTGATATTTTATAATTATGGAAAAATTCTGGAAGGATCCAATGGTCATTTGGCAAATATTGGTGACATCATTTTATTTTTATTTTTGATTTTACTATTTTTTTCTTCCATTTTTGGTTTATTTCACCTTTTATTTTATTTTCTAAAAACATTTTCTAACTTTAAAAAAAATTCTTAAAAAGTTTGTAACCACTTGTTGACCTCTGTTTGACTTTGGGTAATTTTCTTGGAATTTTATTTTGATGAAAAATACTATTTATGTATTTCGTCAATAAAGTCTAATTAAATAACCTAATTTCAAAATTTCTTTTAAATATTTTTTTATTTTTATTTTCATTTTCATTTTATTGACTTTTGAATTTATTTTAGAGTCACAATTTTCCACAACATCAATGGAATTTGGGTATTGATAGGTCTCTTGACCAAATCCACCAAGAAAGTTGATTGATTTTGACGAAGTTAGACCGAATAAATTCATCTGATGCAAAGGAAACTTGGAAATTATTTCTTCTTCTTCATCTTATTTTCTTTTGTCCCGATTCAGAGGAAGTGATCAATTAGTGGCATGAACTTTAACGTTCTAACGATGACTTGAGCTTTGATCTTTGTTCAACACTTGTGGTGCTTGTCGTGTAGTCGCGTTGATTTCTAATCAAGCTTCTGGCAAGTTTCCACTAACCTTGTCCATTTAAAATTCTCAATCATCTTTGATCAAGTGATGTGATAATTCCAAAACCGATGATATACTTGACAAAATACAATTGAAATTTGTCGTGTGGCCGCGTTGATTCTATCAAGCTTCTAACAAGTCTTCATGCGTAAGTTTCAAGATGGTCACCTCGCTGACGACTAACAGTTAACAATTCAATGATATACTTGACAACTTTCAAGATGATAATCTTGCTAACCTTTATTAATTGTTTTTTATTTTCCGCTCTTTACTTTCTGCATTTACTTTTATGCTCTTTATTTTTATGCACCTTTAATTTTAGCATTTACATTTCATGTCATTTTTACTTTGCTCACTTGAGCATTTTATTTTCTTGTCTTTTTTTTCTTTGCTCACTTGAGCATTTTATTTTCTTGTCTTTTTTTTCTTTGCTCACTTAAGCATTTTATTTTCTTGTTATTTTGAATTTTCTCACTTGAGCTTTATTTTTTTCTTTTCCAAAACACTTAATAATTCAACCTAAACATAAAAACTTTTAATTGGACTTGGTTACTATCCTTGTGCTTGGAGCTTGATCTTTGGACATAGGATTAAAACCTCTACCTCAACTTGGAGATTTATGTGCCCTTCGTGTTTTTCTGTTTTGTTTGGTTATTATCTTTGTATGCAGGATATTTCGTTATACTCGATTAAGAGTGGATTTCCTCAAAATGCAGTTGTTACTCTTCCTGTTTTACTTAAGACAAGAGTTCATCTAAGGAATTGATTTATCTGAAGCTTGGTTTTTTTGTCTGGTTATCTGTTGATTATGTGGTAATCCAAAGGATGGGATATGGTATTGGCTCTTGATGTCAAGTACTAATCTTCTTACCCGGTTAGATCTTTCTTTACCCTTAACTTTTAATTTATGCACTTAGGTTAGCCTCTTTATCTCCTCCCCATTCTTTAATTTTCAAAATCTTCCCTCTTTTTCAAAGAATTATTGTTTTCAAAACTCGAACCGCTTTCATAAAAAAAACTTGGACTTTGGTCCATGCATTTAAAAATTTGTTTTCATAATAAACTTTCAATTCATATAAGAATACTTTGACTTTTATTTTCATAAGACTAAAAAACACCTAACCTCATTTAAACTTTTTGAGCTCTTTGTAGCTTTTCTAACAATTTTTTTCTCTCTTAAAATTAACCAACACACAATTTTGGTCTTTTTTAGCCGAACTACTTGGTTTTGATTTCAATATTTCACATTGTTAGTACATAGGCCTGGAACTCATTGGAAGTTCTATCAAACCAAAAATGATAAAAAAAATACATCTTTTCTCCTCCACCATCTATTTTGTACATATATTCTTTCTTTAGCACACATATACAAATTTTCAAAAAGGTTCCTACAGAGTACCGTAGATGATTTGGGTGCCTAACACCTTCCCTTTGCATAACTTACCCCCGGTCCCAGATCTCTGATCTTTTTTTTTGGTAGGATTTTATTCTCTTTTTTCCTAGTCCTTTGGATAAAGTAAAAGTGCGGTGGCGAGTCTTTTGTTACTCTTTTTGAGTTAAGTCAATTCTATGGCTTAAACTCACAGTTTTTTGCCGCTACACAAAGAAAAGCTTGGTACTCCCCAGCAGAGTCGCGATTTTTCTATTTGCAGTAAAAAGTGAAGAACGAGGGAACCAAATTGAAATCCGACTCTCCGGCTCAAAATGATTTAATTTTAATTTTTTGTTTAAAAGATGCCGCGAGCACCAAGCTTTATTGTTTCCAAACAAGAAGGAAAGGAAAAGGGGAAAGCTGAAATACCCTAAAAAAGATATGCAATGCGATTAGTGTGAGCTAAATGTAACGCATGCGGGAGTGACCTGGGTAAGAGGGTTAGGTTATATAAAGGTAAGTTATTAGCACCCTATATATCTATAAGACTCTATAGGATCTCTTGTGCGTTTGTGTTTTATTTGCTATGCTATTTGGGGAAAGTTTCTCCTTTGGGATTTAAGAAGGTAGGTTATGTAGGAACCTAAGTTTGTTTATTATGATAATGCTCGCAAAGATCATTGGGATCTTCTACAAACATATCCCTTAGAGGGAATCAGAGCAATTGTAGCTCAGGATCTAAGGGTGACTAAGGTTTGGGTGGTTTGAGGGAGAAAGAAGTATGGTCGCTAAGGGTGAGACCTTGTGTCTACGTATTCTCAAAAGGAGGTTGAGAAAGTTATAGCAATCGTAGTTCCCACTTATGTGCTAGTGGAAGCAAAGATTTTAAGACACAACGACAAGTGTCATCTTAACGAAAAATGTATCTAATCTATTTCATCACATACATTTTTGAAAATTGATTGTTTGAATCTTTCATTGTAAGCATTGGGCGTTTTGCTTGAGTGTAAAAGCGTTGTCACTTACAATTTAGAAAGATGTTTGAAAAAATGTTGAATCTTTTATTGTAAGAATTGAGTGTTTTGCTTGAGTGTACAAGTGTTACCACTTGTATTGTAAGACCAAGAGGAGGCTATCCGAGCGACATAGAGGGTCGTTGTATTGTGAGCCCAAGAGGATGATTTCTGAGGGAAATCGAGGGTCCTTGTATTGGGAGCCTAAGAGTAGGCTATAGGGTATGGCTGGCTTGGCTTGGCTTTAAGAGTGATTTCACCGGGTAACCATACTCTTTGGGTTATATCCTAACTAAGGAGATTCTTTAAACAAAGCCCAATAGGAGGCTGTTGGAGATTCCCAGATCTCTTTCTTGTATGAGGCCTAAGAGGAGGCCAAATCAACGAGGGAGTGTTTTGTATGAAGCCCAAGAGGAGGCTAACTCAACAAGGGATTTCTTTTGTATGAAACCCAATGGGAGGCTAACTCAACGAGGGAGTTATTATGTACGAACCCCAAGAGGAGACTATGGGGAACCTAATTGTTATACTAGTTACAATGACATAAATAAACATGAACAAGTATATGAACAAAGTGTGTGTGTGTGCATTCATAGGAGTTTATGAAGGAAATATATAAACAAGTGTTTAAAACAAGCAATTAAAGCTAGTACTACTTGAATATATACAAAGGAGTGAGACTTACACATTAAGGGATACCCACTGGAATAAGAGCAGTTTCACATAGAATAATGCTCCTCTTAATACCAGTGGAATTGGTGTATAAACTAGCAGAATAAAACTAGCAAACGATACTAGTTATACTTGAATATGTACAAAGATGGTTGAATATGTACAAGGAATTAAATATGTGCAAGGAAATAAATATTTACATAAAAAGGGTTGATATGTAAAAGGAAATAAATATGTGCATAAAAAGGTTTGGGACTTACCCCATAAGAGAGGCCCATGATCAATTTGATTTTTGAATTCGAAATATTTTCGAGAAAGAAACCTAGTTCGGTTTGTATTTTCAAAGATTTAAGCGAATTGATCATGGAAAAGTGGTGTGTAAGTTAATTAAAATATTTTGAATATTTTAAAAAGATTTTAAAAGTGAAAGTTATTCACAAGAAAGTTTTGAAAAAGATTAGGTTGAAAAATCAAGAAGAAAACATTTTTTGAAAGTATTTAAAACACTTAAAAACGTCTAATTTTAACCTAATAAAAATATATTAAAAGAAAATATTTTTTGGGATTTTTTTGACATAATAATAATATAGATATATTAAATGACACGTGTGCAAAAAAATCATCTCAAAATGAGAAGTTTTCATTGGTTTTTGAAAATGTTGAAGTTTGTTGAAAATATGAAGAAAACAAGTGATAAAAAAATTAGATTTGGCCTTGGTGAGTGTTGAACTCAGGACCTTAGGATGAAAGGTGAAAAGATTAACCACTAAGCCACACATGTGGCTTGTTCTTTACACACTTTGAATTAAATATATTTGAAAATAAGTTTGTGAAATCAATTTGAGAATAGTTGGAAAAGTAGAAAAAAGAGTGAAAAGTTGGAAAAAAGGTCTGAGGGGGATTCGAAACCCAGACCTTGGGCAAGGAATGACATGAAAGGCGCGCGCTCTACCACTAGGGTGGGTATTTCACCCGTTAACAAAACCACAACCAATAAATATATAATAAATTGAAAATTTGAAATTATGAAAATGCGCCAAGCACATCATCTTCTTCCTCAAGCCCGTGATTCTTAACTTCTTTGTTTCTCAATGTTTTTGAACGATCCAAACATCAAAATTACTTGAATTTTACCAGGAATGCGATGGTGATCATTAATTTCATTTATTTTAAGTGTAAGGTGACTGAATTCGCATGAAATCAGATGACCCCTAAATATGACAAATCATTGTGCAATCGTGTATGTGCATCAAATTAAGCAATTGATTGAGGGTTAATGATCCACACACATGCAAAAACACAATAACATAGAAAGTTTTGAACTGTAATGCATAAATCAAAGAATTCGAAGTTGGAGAAACTTACCTCTATGAGCAGGAATTGAATTCTTGCTTGGAGATGTTCCAGAAGTGTTTTGATGATTTGTATAGCTTCAATGGACCTTATTAAAGGTGTTTGAATGATTAGAATGGATTGAAGTTACCTAGAATGATCTACCCAAGTCCAACTGCAGATCAAGCAAGTTGAAGAAGATGATGATGATTCTGAAGTTTTAGAAGTGAATTTAAGGGTTTGGATCACTTTTATGGAGTGTATGGATGATGTTTGAAATGGAAATTTGGAAAGTGCATGAGTGAAATGAAAGTTTGCAAGTTAAGGCTCACTTTGCACACTTATGGAAGTTTGGAAGAAATTTTGAGTTTGGCTTGCTTTTGCGATGGAGTGATTGTTCTAACAACTTCCTAATGGTATTTGGAGAGTGTTTGAAGCTATAGATGGGTCAGAACTTGCAAGGATTGAAATTTGCAAATTCTCACATTTTGGAACTTTGAAACTTGCAACTTAAGAAAGAAAGAGAAAACAAGTTTGGAATTGTTTTGGTGTGATTTCCAAATGGTGAAAAGACATCTATTTATAGGCCAAGAAGTTTAGAAAGCAAGGGAAGATAGTTTGGTAGATTTTTGCAACTTGGCTTAAGTAATAAGAATGGAATCTTTGCCATAAATGCACATGGTTATGTTTCTAAACCATGGTTAAAAATCTCAAGTGTTTCTATCCTTCTTTCAATCACGAGCTTGAGATATTTTGGGATGAAACTTATCCCTTGGTGATGGCAAGGCTTCTAGAAGAGAAAGAGATAGGATACTTTGCAAAATGACTTGAAATTTTGGTGAAAATGACTTATAATGCAAGTTTTTGGACCTACAATGTCTAATTTCAAAACCCTAGCTCCAAAAAAAATATTTTTTCATGTTCTTGGATATTTTGGAAATCTCGGAACAAGATCTACAACTTTCATGTTGAAAGGGTTTGTTGAATCAAAATGGATCTAGGTGAAAAATGACCATGAAAATGGTGAGAAAAGTGATAAAAACACTTGAAAATTTTTCTGTGTTTAGAAAAATCAAGTTTTGACTTTTTCACAAATTTTTGATTTTTTTATGATCATTATGGATAATATGAAATGCTTTGATGATTGAAAAAAATTTAAATTTCAAAAGTTGACCAAAAAGTCAAAGATTGGCTGATCTGGACAGTTGACTTTTTGTCAGATGATTCAGAATTTCACTGTTAATCAATCATGACATTAAAGATGTTTTGAACCAAGAAATTAGGTCAAGATATTGCATTGGTGATCTTGAGATAAATCTCCAAGAAATTAGGTCATTCGTTGAGCAAAAATTCAATGATGCACCATCATCGATCAAAACCCTAATTTGGTCGATTCATGATTGATCTGGAGGAAATGCTTAGAATTTGAAGATCAATTATTGATGATTGATGAAGATAGATAACTAGAGGTGAGTGGAGACTCAAAACCTAATTTATCACATCTTGAACTGATGAAAGATTTGATTACAAAACCCTAATTTGGCTTAAAGAGCACACACCAGCTATCTTGTTTTGAAATTTGTCAGTGATGCAATGATGCATATGTAAATGATATGAGATGGTATCTTAGGTCAAAAATTGGGGTATGATAGGTAATTAGGGAAGTTATACCTGATCAAAGATATAGTTATATTGACCATATTTCTTATGCTTTGAATACGGGTGAAAGGTTGCAAGAGTCAGAACCAAATATCTTTGAAAGAGGAATTCTAAAGAAAATGGAGCCAAAAATGACTGAAGACAATGGATAGTAAGATGAATTCATTAATATAATTTTGAGCTTGTGAGACTATCTAAGATACTAATAGTGGTTGGATGTAAGTTGATGCAAATGCCTAGATTGAGATTCATGCACTATTTGGACTTGATCAAGCTTTTTGAAAGATGATTCAATTTTTGGAGAAATAAGTGACGTGGTGGATAAGTTGACATCGCCACTGGTTTTAACGTCAAGATGAATAATTGTGGAGATTTACTTCAATATATGGAAGGTCGTTCCAACCATCAACTCCAGCTTATATGTGTCATATAGGCTCTGAATGTAAGAAAGGTCTTACTCATAGACACAAGCTTATGCTTCGGTACATGGGACAACATTCATTATGGCACTATGACCACATGCCTTGGATCTCTTATTCGTACCATCTTCATGGACATGATCTCGTATTCATTCCTTGTTCTTGGAGTAAGCCTCCAGAGTCCGAGGAGTCACCAAAAGGAAGTGATTCTTGAAATGCTTACAAATTTCAATATATAAGCCAATTACCACTACTATGGAAAACCTTTTTGAAACGGTTAGAAAAGGAATATTATCACGATTGACCAACCATTGTAAGGTAGGGTGAGGTTGTAAATACAATGTTTTCCACCACTGGCGTTTGATCGTTTTGATAAACTAGGTAATGCGTTACCTATCACAATAGTTAAAGTAAATAACTGTTATGCAATATAGTTTGATTCTCAACTATTGTATGGTATTTAATATTTGGCACGCTACCCATAACCACATTCTTCTTAATCAACCAACCATTGTGGAATACTTTATTTTTTTAATTTTTATTTATTTTTTCATATATACTACTTATATTTTTGTACCACTATTTTATACATATATTAAAAACCTAAATATTATTTACATCAAAGCAAAAAAAAAAATAGCAAACATATCTTTATTAATAATAACGACATAGATAATGTTTAACATGTGTTTATTGCATAATACCCACACCTGCATCTCTTTTTTGTTTAATCTACAAATTTAAATATTTCATGAATATATCATCACACATGCATCTCTACAGAAAAAAGGTCTTCAACCACAACCAGAAAACTGCGGCTAGATATAAAATAACCGTGGCAGTACGCTTTTGCCACGGTTTGACCACAAATACGTAACTACGGGATATGCGGTCGTGGCCTAAAATATTAGCCGCGATTTTCATGTTTGTGTCATGCTTTATTTACATCTGTGGCATGAAGAGGCCACGGTTTAGGAATCTAGGCTACGGGCGCGATTTATCTTGCGCCTCGGTTATTAACAGTGGATGTATCTAGCCACAGTTCTTATTTTATGTAGCACACAATTTAGTTGCCTAGGTATGACCACCAATTAAAACCGCAAATAGTTTTATACACGGTTTTACACCATTTAAGCTTACCACAGTTTCTATTTGTGGCACATAATTGTGACAATTGTGTTCTTCATGCCATGGCATAAAAAAGTTATTTTAGATCAATATAAAACATCTTCCAACATGAATAATCATTTTTGTAGATATTTATTAAAAAAATTCAAATCTAATCATACAAGCAAACATTAGGCCACAACGTCAAAATATTCATTAAGAAATATGTAAGTCTACATCAAGTGCGATACCGACTAATAAGTCGCAAAAATATAGATAAGTCTTGATATTATCATTCTTAAACAAAACTAAGTTTCTCTCTCGAGAGTCATCCCAAATTAAAAACAAAAGTTCACAACAAACATTATGTAATAATATTGGTATAAGTCGTTTCCTGCATTTTATACTTTCTTCCCTAATTTTATTATAACTGCAGTTGCTGCACATGATGGAATTCCCATCTACAAAAGACATTCACAATATCAACATTTTTGGCTACAACTTCATCACTTGACACTTATAGTTCATAATAAAGCTGTGTTTGTCATATCTCAAAACAAATTCTATTGTGTTAGCAACTAGAAAATAGAACTTTTTTTTGCAGATCTGGAAGGAGAAAACGAAAGAGTTCCTCCTCGAAGAAGATAATCCATAAGAGTTCCTCTTCCCGGTCCTAGCTCAACTAGATTCACTCTTTCGGGTAGACCCATTTTCTCACACAGACACATCACACATACACCAACCATCTAAGTTCAAACACGCTAAGGAAATGGAAGGTTACTAAAAGATGTCAACATTACCGAAAGTGGCTGTTGGAGAAATCACGTCCAAGTGTGGTTGAGGGAGAGATACGCGAGCGGGGAATGAAGAGCCAATTTGTTGGGAAATCGATGGTGTGAGAAGCAGAACGGTGGTTCTGTTGCGGTTAACGGAGGGGTTTCGTGAAGGAGGTTTGGACAGGTATTTGAAAGATGAAGGAGGTGGTGATATGCTTGAGGTAGAAGATGAAGGTAAATGGTGGTGGGAGTTTGAATCGGTGATGAGGATAATGGTCGATTGAAGAAACAAGGAAGAGGGAAGGTGAGTCGATGATGAAATTGGAACGGTGGTTGATGATGATAACGGTTTGATGGGTGAAGAAGGCCATAGTTTCACACTCCGGATTCAATTGTTCATATAATAGTGTCGCTCCACAACTCTGTATATTGAAAGTGATTTAAAAATATTAGATGTTAAACTAATTAAAAAGTGAATGATAATATTACTAAAAGTCTCATAAATATAAACTTACGTAGAAATATTTGTTTCATCTTAGGTTCAAGTGTTTTGTGTAAGGAACACAATGTAGTTACCATATTCATCAGAAGAGATATGATGATTAATTGAAAATGATTATTGAATAAACACAAGCATATATAACTAGTATTTTGTAAAAACATGGAAAATAACTATAATACAGAAACAATGATTTAAAAATTACCCAATCATGGATAAATATAACTATAACATAGAAACAATGTTTAAAAATTACCCATGGATAAATGTTGCTAAGTAACAGTATTTTCCCCCATCTAACCATGATGATATGTATGATTCAATTGTTTTTGGAGAATTATATGTAAGTTGAATATTAAATAAACCCAAAAATTCATAAATATATGATTTATTTAATTCTATACAAACACAATAAATATAACTAAATGGTTAAAAAATAATATTCTCACATATCGCAACTCTTTCATGTCTTCCACATCTTTCATGCAATTTGCGTCTGTTTGATGTAGTCATGTGTGAGTCGTGACTTAAAGTCCCTCCAACATGTACTAGCATAAATGATTATCTTTTTTTCAACTTTTCATCATCAGAAAACTCAAACGGCATGTATAGTAAAATCAATAAGATGAAATTATAGAAATAGATATTGAATCGATGAAAATTAGAATTAATACAATAAAATATGTCCATATGTTATCTTTCACATCCTTCTGTGCTTTTTTCCAATCATCTATCAATATAGTGGCTTTGATACGTCAAAGGAACGCAACATAACTCTAAAAAATTGAAGAATAAGTAGCATGAATTGTCTGATATACGACATTAAACTCGATCAATAATTTGTTACTGAAATTCTGGTGATACACTATGCCAAAAATGACCTACGAAAGCACTTTTTTTGGGCTTTAAAAGCGCTTTCGTAGGTGGCGTTGCTATAGGTACACTATAGGGAACCCTATGAAAGCGCTTTCGTAGAGGCGCTGGCAAATTTTTTTTTTTGTAGTGATAGCAGCAAACTCAGATCTCATATAAGGATGTCTTGGCATCTGATCTGACATTATAAAAACAGACAAGGTAGAGTTAAAATTAATAGTGCAGGAAACAAAAGGAACACATAGAATTATTCACCCAGTTTGGTTCAAACCAACCTACATCTGGGGGCATACCAAGCCAGGAATAAAGTCCACTATCAGTAGTACTAATTTAGAGTTAAACCTCCCTGTTTACACCCTTCACTTAATCCCTACCCAATGACCCTTCTACCTAGGTCCTCCCTAGAAATGGAATATCCCTATTCCACTTCCAATCATCGCAATGATGTCTAGCAGTCAACATCCCAACCACTGCATCAATAGTGTGATATCTATCAACTCTTCAAGCACTGAAAAGTAGAAGTCACACTTCTATCACAAACAAACTAAGTCTTAAAGCAACAAGATTTTAAATTAGGACACATCGTGCAATTACTTCACATCTTCTTCCAAGAACACAACTCAACTCATTGCTTCACAGCTTCTGAGTGAGTAAAACAATCCTCTTTCCTACAGACTTCGAGGTACAAATCAGTGACTATCCCACAATCCGGATGGTTCACTTACATGGATAACCCTAATGATTACATCTTACTAAAACCGGCTAGTTTACTAAAAATAGGTTACAACTGCTTATTTATAACCTATTACCCAACTAGATTTGGGCCTTCAAATAACAACTTGAAGTTGTAACAAACTGCAGTAACAAACTTTCTGCAGAAAACAAACAAGTAGATAACTTCTGCTACAATCAAGGTCCTTGCTGATTTTTCTCCTTAGCTCATGGACCTCCACAAATTCCTTCAATTACATGCCACTTATGTTTCATAATATTCCAAGAATATTCTGCACAATTGAAACAGAACTGTAACAAACTTTGACAGTTCAGTAGCGTGATGTCTGATGTCTAATGTCTCGACATCTCATTTGACATGTTGTTCCAGATGTTGAAAAACTTCAACACAGCATGTCCAGGCATTACAATAGGATTACAGTATGTTAATATCCTATTGTACAATATATTGTTGCTACTATTATTTGTTTTATTAAAATTAAGCCAATCCATCAAAATCAGGAACTTACAATCTCCCCCTTTGGCAAATTTTAGCTAAAACAAATAAATACAATTACAAGAAGTTACATCAAAATAGCAGCAACAGTTACAATTAAAAATTAACAATTAACAATTAAAAGAGTCTTCAAGAGGTTCTCATTTGTAATCTTTTGCACACAACTTGAATTGGAGACGAGCAAATTCTTCATCAGCATTTCTTCCAAGGGAAGATCAGATGGCCTTCCAATTGAAGATGATGTCTCAATATCTCGTCTGACTTCTTCTCATGTTTTTGAATCTCTCCATTGAACCATTCCAGGATAAATGGAGGAAAATTCCTGGTCCACATGAGGAAGAAGACAACTTATACCCCCCCTTAAGATAGAAACCAATTCTTGTCACTAGGGGTAGTAAAAGAGGACCATGAGATATAAACTACCTCTTAAGAGATAACCTGAAATTCTCCCAGGTAACTCAGAACACAAGTCACAATTGTGTTCACAACTTAGATCACAAGTCACAAGTATTTCAGCATAGTTTGTTTTGTGACGACTTAATCTATGACTCAGACATCTTTTTTCTCTCTCATGCTTTTCTTTCTCCTGTTTTACTTTCTGTGTGACATTATTTCTCTCCCCTTTTTAGCTAGAATTTGACAATGAACACTCTCACCAAACTAGATCCAGACACAGTTTGCCAAAACCTTAACAAAACCCATGATGGTGAATAGTTGAATACTCACTTGTGGTTAGAGAATAGCTGAGATCTCTTATAAATAGGGCAACAGTTTTTAGGAATTAACGGAAGATTAATTGTTGGTCAAGGTGCGTTAATTTAGGGTGTAAATCTGCCACTGACTAGATGTGCACCGTCTAGGCTATTTTTGAATGCCTTTAATAGCTCTTGACTGTTTCTTTTGAGATATATTAGTTCCAATGCATGCATAGATCACTCCATTTACGTTGTCCATGCGGAGACATGTTCTGTATAATATCCTGACATTCAAATAGTCAATGTCTACTCACTTCATATGACTCACTTTATTAGATCACAAACTTTTTACCATGAGTCACTCTTCACTTCTTCCCATATAATGCCATAAGTCCTTTTTAAGAGGCCATGAGATAGAATCTGAACCTATTAACTTGAATTATACTTCTTTTTCAGGTTCATAATAATATTGATGTTTCAACATCACATAAGACATTCACACAGAGCCCATCTTCCGTGGCTCTGAGATTACAATAAAACTTCTCCTTTTAAATTTTTTCTCCAGGACATTCCCGACTATAGCATTATAATCTCCCCTTCACATCAGCTAATGAATAATTCCCCCCAGTAGCAGCTCAACATTAGTAAGAGTAGATGTTTAAACATTAGATAGAATATTCACAGATTCACACTCATTTTAAACATCACTAATAGTTGCTTCCTTTCCACATTTAGCAATCAACACATATAGTAGTTGCTCCTTTTATATATACAGTTACTTCCCCTTAATATCAACACTTTTCCCTTTAAGCTTCCAAGATGAAGCTTTCAACAACACTGTTATTCCCCCTGAGTTATACAAAATAAGGACATATTTGATGTTGGTCCTCATAATTTTAGAAGTCTTCCTTGTTTGGAATTTGCCACAATTTCCAAATTTGGAATCTTTAGTTTACTTGCTACAAAAGATTCAGATTGCCACACTTTGTAACTTGTTATAGAAGAAACTAAATTTTCAGCCCTTGCATATAACCAAAGAAACCATTTCCTTCTTATCTCCGGATAGAAGACACTTAAGTAAGGGAAACTGTTGTACCCCAATTCCCTCCCCCCTAAGATTCAATCATATTTTATACAATTGCATTGCAAAAAGATCACAAATGGTCTCCCACTTTCTTTTTCCTATCATTGGGTTTTCCCTTGGGAGATCCAACACTTGTCTAACAATGATATGTGTACACTTTTCTCTTCAAATGTTGTAGGTGAATGGTGCACAAGTTTCTTATTCAAGGAATCAATATGTTCATGTGTTTATTTCCATGCGTTATCTCCTAAAATATTAAGATTTTGAAAGTATTATCCCTCATTGAAGACTTATCTTGTCATCAACTATGGCCTCTTATCTTGAGTGTATGCTCCATGCTTGAAGAAGATCATCAAATTTGAAGAATTCTCCATGTTATGGCCATCTATCATGAAATTAGGGTTTTGGACTTCTAAGGACCATATCTTGGTGTTTGTATAAAGTTTGTGGATAATTTCAAAGTCATTTGATTCTTAAAATTACTTATAATATGAATATTCTTTGATTCAAGGAGTTTAATTGATGAAAAGATTGTTTTGGAAGTCTATGATTTCCTACTCTCTAGATTGATACTTCATCTATCTTGTATGACTTCAAAAGATCATAACTTGGTCATCCCTTATCTCCTTGAGCTCATTATTATTTCACAATGAACCTAAGGATGTCTAATACAACTTAGTTCAATTGTTATGAAGAGAGAAGGCTTGTAACTTTTCCTAAGAAGTCAAAAGATTACAAGTCCTTGATGAATTTCTCAATTTTGGTCAATCAACTTCGAAAGATCATATCTTGATCATCATTTATCATATTGAGGCCATTATTTTTGCATAAAAATCTTGAATATATGAAATTTATCTCCATTTAAGTTTCAAATATTGAAAGTGTTTGGAAGTTGCTTGAAGAAGTCAAAAGATTATAGGTCATTTTGCAAAGTTTGCTCAACTTCACATGGCCATAACTTTCTCAATTTTTGGAGTTTTTGGATGATTCTTTTTGCCAAATGTTCTTTTAGAGGCCTACTTCATGTCATCTTTGAAAGTGAAGAGAAATTTTTGAGAGGAAGATCATTTTTGAAAAGAAAAGATAATAGGTCATTTTTAGAAAGTTGGCATGCTTGACCAAGGCCTGGCTGAAAAATCAGTGTTTTTTCACAAATCCTAAAGATCACACCTCTCAGATCAAGCATCCATTAGAGTTGATACTTTTTTCATTGTGTTCTACTATTTGAAGACTTCATTTGGCTCAAGGAAAATTGAAAAATGCATGAAGGAATTTGATTTGGCCTCAATTCAAAGTTTGTGCCAAAATATGTTTCATGCACACCACCAGTTTGTGCATTATGTGCTACTACTCATTTTTAAGCCAAATTAAGCCTTGATTTCGTGACTAACTATGGTTAGAAAGTTCCCAGGATTAATTAGTACATTAAAATGCAAGGAATGATTGAGTTTTGATGCACATAAATTCACATTTTCTTCATGGACACGGATGTGCACGATTTCCACTCAAATGTCATCATTCACCCCTCATTTTTCCATTTTCTTCTCCTATAAATAAGAGATACATTCCAATCATTTCCTCAAGCTTTGATAGCCAGAAAATCGCTTCAAACTCACACCAAACTTCACATTTCTACAACTTCATTTTCACTCTTAAAGCCATTCTAGTTTGAAATTAACCATTAATTCTTCTTCCTTGAACCTCACTGAAGCTAACATAACAAGAATCGTGCATTGAAGCTCCCTGAATCGTGCTATCCAAATCCAGTTTCATAGCTCTGAAAGTGAACTTCGTTCAAGTAGGAATCTTCATCAAATCGTGTCAAATCAAGTCCTATTTCAATCTCTTCATCTCCCTGATCCTTGTGATCTTCACCATTTGCATTTTCATTAAGTATTGACTTAGATTTTCTGAAATTAAATGCTCACTATTATTTGAGTTTTTTCCAAATTTCTCTTCACTCAGTGTAAATAATTTTTTTGCGAGCATGTGGTTGAGATCTTCTTGAAGAGACAAATCTAAGGATACCACTTATGTGCATTGATTTTACAGTTTGAGAATCGTGTATGGATGATGGCTGAAGGTTGAAGACGACCTACGTGTCTGCCTTCAACCAATGAGGGCTTGACATGTAATTTTTTTGAATTAGATCAAGTGGGTGGTTCGTATCGTGCACGCGTCTTTGGAGCCCTTGGATCTGATTACTTTTGTGAGTCAGACTCGATCCAATGCGTGAGATATTTCCTTGTTTTATTTTTTAAATTTAATTTTAATTTTTGATCCGATGTGAAAACCAAGGAGGTCCATATCAAGCACAGCGCGTGTGATCCATTGGATCTGATTACTCACACGTTTTGACTGTGATCTGATGGTCCATTTTTTTGGCTTTTATTTTTATTTGCTGATCTTATATTTTAAATGTTTTAAACTTCAAAAATTCATAGAAAATTCATTTTTGACTCAAAAAATATGAACAAATTCAAGAAAAATATTTTCGAATATTCTCTTTCTGATTTTTATTTTTTCATAATTTAATTTTTAGATTTGATATTTTTTATGATTTTTCTCTTTTATTTAATATTTTTAATTGTTTTAAAATACTTTTAGACATTTTAAAATTCTGGAAAAATTCTGGAAAAATTATGGAAGGATTTAATGGTCATTTGACAAATATTGGCGACCTTATTTTATTTTTATTTCAGATTTTACTGTTTATGTATTTCGTCAATAAAACCCAAATAAATAACCTAATTTCAAAATGAATTTTAATCTTTTTTATATTTTTATTTTATTTTCCTGATTTTTGAATTTATTTGGAGTCATATATTTCCTCAACATCAACAGAATTTGGGTGTTGATAGGTCTTTTGACCAAATCCACCAAGAAAGTTGGTTGATTTTGACGAAGTTAGACCGAGTAAATTCATCTGATGCAAAATAAGTTTGGAACTTGATTCTTCTTCTCCATCTTAGTTTTATTTTGTCCCTATTCGGAAGAAGTGATAAATTGGTGGCATGAGCTTTAATGTTCAAACATAAGCCCCAAAAGATGACTTTAGCTTAGATCTTGGTTCAACACCTGTGGCGCTTGTCGTGTGGTCGCTTTGATTTTTAATCAAGCTTCTGGAAATTTTCCACTAACCTTTCCATTTGAAATTCTCAATCATCTCTGGTCAAGTGATGTGATAATTCTAAATCGGTGATATACTTGACAAAAAGCAATTGAAACTTGTCGTGTGGTCGCGTTGATTCTATCAAGCTTTTGGCAAGTCTTCATGCACAAGTTTCAAGATGGTCACCTTGCTGACGACTAATTACTAACAATTCGATGATATACTTGACAAGTTTCAAGATGGTCATCTTGCTAACATTTATTAATTTCTCTTTACTTTCCGCTATTACTTTTATGCTCTTTACTCTTAAGTATTTTAATTTTAACATTTACATTTCATGTCATTTTTTCTTTGCTCATTTGGGCATTTTATTTTCAGGTCATTTTTCTTTGCTCACTTGAGCACTTTACTTTCTTGTCATTTTGAATTTGCTCACTTGAGCTTTGTTTTCCTTTTCCAAAATACCTAATAATTCAACTTAAACATAAAAATATTTTAATTGGACTTGGTTACTATCCTTATGCTTGGAGTTTGATCTTTGGACTTAAGATTAGGACCCTTACCTCAGCTTGGAGATTTCTGTGTCCTTAGTGTTATTCTGTGTCGCTTGGTTATTATCGTTGTATGTAGGTTATTTCGTTATACTCTATTAAGAGTGGATTTCCTCCAAATATAGTCGTTACTCTGCCTGTTTTTCTTGAGACATGAATTCATCTGAGACATCGACTTATCTGAAGCTTATTTTTTTGTCTGGTTATTTGTTGCTTATATGGTAATCCAAAGGATGAGATATGGTATTGGCTCTTTATGTCAAGTACTAGTTTTCTCACCCGGTTAGATCTTTCTTTACCCTTACCTTTTACTTTATGCACTTAGGTTAGCCTCTTCATCTCCTCCCCATTCTTTAATTTTTAAAATCTTCCATATTTTTCCAAAGGATTCTTGTTTTTAAAACTCGAACCGCTTTCATTAAAAAGTTTGGACTTAGGTCCATGAATTTTCAAACTTCTTTTTCTTAAAAAACTTTCAATTCATTTAATAATAATTTGACTTTTATTTTGTTAAGACTAAAAAACACCTAACCTCATTCAAACTTTTTGAGCTCTTTGTTGGTATGTAGGCCTGGAACTCATAGGAAGTTCTATCAAACAAAAAATTATAAAAATACTTCTTTTTTCCCCCCACCATCCATTTTGTACATATACTCTTTTTTTTAGCACACATACATAAATTTTCAAAAAGGTTTCTACGGAGTACCGTAGATGCTTTGGGTGCTTAACACCTTCCCTTTGCATAACTAACCCCCGGTCCCATATCTCTGATCTTTTTTAGGATTTTATTCTCTATTTTTCCTAGTCCTTTGGATAAAATAAAAGCGCGGTGGTGACTCTTTGTTATTTTTGAGTTAAGTCAATTCAATGGCCTATACTTGCATTTTTTGCCGCTACAACCACAACACTACCAATTGTCATTCTCCATTTAACTATAAACATATGTTAATCGCTACAATATAAGCCAAAACAAGTTAATTAAAACATCAAGGAAGGCATGCCCCTCGGGATGTTTGTGTTGTTCCCATCGGCACACTATTTGGAATTGTGCCCCTTTCTTCCTAAAGGTGTGTCATTCGGAACACCCCCCTCTTGCCTTAGGTGTAGATCGACATCCCCACCATTTTCCATGTGCCATTTGGCAAACACTCCATTGCGCTCAACATGTTTGTTTTCCAGTCCCTCAAACTTCAGTCTGTTACTGATTACTAACACATAATTTCTAGTTTCTCAATCAATTATCAGCATAATCACAACACATGATTAAATACAATCAAGATAAAAACTAATTTCTCAGCATCAAATTAATCGTTTTAAATTCTTACAATTTATTATAAACAAACTAACAGTGGAACATCATCACATACAAAAACAATTTTTCTATCGATTAATCCCCACATACAATTCATCATATCCCCGATTATAAGGTCAGAACCCCACCCTTACCTTGGATTGAAGGTCACTCTTATTTTCTGATCGAAACATTTGCCTGTTTTCTTCTCCGCAATTTTCCCCGATCAATTTTCCAAAAGACTTTTCTTCCTCTTTTTTTCCACCTCTACTAATTCTTCAAAACCCTTATTCCTCTTGTGCCAAATCTTTCACGTATTGCTATTTTTCTTCTCCTTATTTTCTAAAATAACTAATATACTAACATTATCCTTATTTTGTCTTTTTGGACTTGACATTCATACTCTACCTTTTACTACTTCTATCACCAAAATAAGCCCAACACAAATATTATGTTAATTCTAATATTATTATATTCTCAATAACCAACTAATACTATTATTAATATTAATCGACCGACTATTCTATAATTAATCAACTAAATAAATAAACTAACAACTTGACAACTTAAATCAACATTTCACAACTTCAATAATTGAATCGGAAATAATTCAAAAATATTTTATTAACTAATTAATTAAATAAACGGGTGTTACAACTCTCCCCTACTTAGAATATTTTCGTCCTCGAAAATCTACTCGATACTACCAGTCTTAACGCGAACTTCACATCCAACTTCCTAAATGCCAAGTCGCGTTTAGCAACACTTCGACCACTACTTTACCGACACAACAATAACTCAACATGATTCAACTTAAATATACACGTTCTAATCACTCAATGTCTTCGCGACATAATTCGTTAACAACTTATCAACCACTTCAACAATATTCCGACACATCGTCATTTAAGTAGCAACATCCATAACATACTTATACTTCGACATACAACGTCACATTATTATCTTGACAACATCTTCGACACCAAAACACCTACACCGTTTCATTCTAATAGACTTCTGGATGTCAATCATCAACAGCTTTATTTACATCGTTGTATCTCATATCCAACCTTATCAACTTCATCATATTATGGAATATTATTCATCTTTAATAGTAACTGACAACAACATTGCAACAACGGAAACAAAATCATTACAACATCAACTTAACAACACCACTCAACAACGATACACACAACTCACCATCAACCATTTTACTCACTATTAAGATAGCAAGACAAGTCTATATCATCCAACACGATCCTGTCTACTATCAACAAGAGATTAAGGGTGATCAGTTCCTTAATTTTTCAATAGATAGGCGACAACCATGATGGCGCACAAACCATCGTTACTAAACTATAATATTGTTTCTTTAAAACTTGCACCTAAGTCACCTTTCGAACATCGACATCTTACACAAGACTACTCAAACCGACAACGTCACAGTTCACCATAAGTGGTGAAACATCACAACTTTCTAAATTACATCTTCTAACAATTATCCTTGTTACTTACCAATCACCTTCATAAACATCAAGGATTTACACTCTTCTCTTATATCAACAACTGCTACATCGCTTGTCATCCTTCGGAGTAACATAAACAATGTTTGATTGTCTTCTTTCAAGATGCTCTGACTTGATTAATAAGCAAAATCTTGAATTCATATTACCTTCGAATTCGGGAAACAACAAAACTTCAACAATACTTGCACTGTCGCCATCAAAAACATATCGAACCAACATCTTACAACTGAAATACATCCGAGAAGCAAAGCTTCTCTCCCACTTGTTTTCAACTAAATTCCCGCATACAATCGATTAGGAAAACAAGCAAGCGTCGACAGTGTTTCACGCACTTGTCGTGTACTAAGGAATAAACAACATTAGACAACTTGGCCGGACGGACCGACCTGCTCTGATACCAACTTGTAACACCCCAATTCTACCCGACGAATATTATAAAAATTAGAGTAATAAAATTTCTTCAAAATAATTAGAATGCTACAATTCAACTTAAAATAACAGCCTTTATCACATATACAACAAATACATAACACTTAGAACAGCGGATCAACATATAGCCATATTATTTAGTCTTTGAAAACAAAACAACTTTTATTAATTACGCAGCAGAATCACAAAATTCAACATGAACGACATAACATATTTTTCAAACTTAGAACAACTTAGAAGCATCAAATTCTCTCATATAATCAACATGATATTCAACAAAGGAATCAAGACTACAATAAAACAACTAGCATTTATCCCCCAAAGTGTTACGTATTAAAGCAATGACACCAACTCGAACTAACAAAGGTAAACAATCTTCATCTTGGATTACCTGCACGTTAACCACGTAGAGGCAACATCACACCAGAAGGGGTGAGATATCTAACAAAATAATTGAGCGTATGATAAATAGTATACTAGAATCATATCAGGTAAAATCACCACTTCACAACTACAAACAACATTTATAACAACTAGTTCACAACTTTTAGATAATCCCAATCACAACAAGTCAACAACATAAAACAACAAATAATAAATACATCATCACCGCAACTCAAGGATGCAACATAAAATGCGACTCAATGAAAATGCACATGCATGTGGTGCAAATGGAGTAGAACTCTCAACGTAAAAATTGGAGCAGAACTCCCAACATAAAAACCTGCCAACATTCGAGGCATCAACAAGGCATAAGCCTTCAACATCAACGTGTTGTCAATCCATGCCATCATAAACATATCAAATCTCTCAACGTAATATTTTTGCCAATCCATACCAACATGTTTATGTCATGTATGCGACAACATGATGCAACGCAACAACAACAACAACAATGCAACATCAAATTAACAACAATGTAATCATAATTCAACACTAGCCATAAGTCTGCAACGTAATAATAATTCAACAAAATTCATTCAACGTTGGCACGAGGCCTACAACTTATCAACAATTTAATAACAACAAATACTAAAACATTGTCATAAACCTACAACATAATAATCACAATTCAACGGAAACAACATAACACAATTTATCACCTGCAAATTCACATTTTACGTCAACTATATAACACAACGAATCAACCAAAATAACTACAAACAAACTACGTAATTATTCAGACTATTTTGACTATCTCCGATTAATTCATTATAGGCTAAAAATTCTATTATTTCTGCATTGTGCTAAAGTACTTACTAACTCTGTTAAATTAATAATCTACTAAAATTACCAACACTTCTATTTCTATTACATCTGCTACTCGAATTACTTCTGCTAATTTATTACTAACTGCATTATTCCTAATGTTAATATTTCACCTGCTACTTAAATTAATTATGCTATTTTAATACCGTTGCTGCTGTTTAATTTTTCATCCTACTATTACATCAAAACTCCTAAAAATATCATACTAACAATATTAATTATTATTATTATTATTATTCTTAAGAAATAATAATATATATATTTGAAATAGATTTCTCAATTCAATTCATATCACTAGTATTTATATAAATTCCATAAGCCACAAAATATCTAACATGCCACCTACACATATGCATCTCATGCTAAAGTAGTAAGAATTGGTATTCTCAATCTATTAGTAAGTTATTTTAATGCTACCACACTATCAATTTTCATTCTCTATTTAATTATAAACATATGTTAACCGCTACTATATAAGCCAAAACAAGTTAATTAAAACAACAAGGAAGGCATGCCCCTTGGGATGTTTGTGTTGTGCCCATCGGCACACTATTTGGAGTCGTTCCCAAATTCCTTCCTAGAGGTGTGCCATACCTCTTGCCTTAGGTGCCAATCGGCACCCCCACCATTTTTCCTATGTTGTTCGACACACACTCCATTCTGCTCGGCATGTCTGTTTTCCAATCTCTCAAACTTCAATCAGTTACTGATTACTAATGCATAATTTCTAGTTTCTGACTGGATTATCAGCATAATCACAACATATGATAAAATACAATCAGTAAAACAACTAACTTCACAACATCAAATTAATCGATTTAAATCTCTGCAATTTATTGGAAATAAACTAATAGGGAACATCATCACATACAAAAGCAATTTTTCTATCGATTAATCCCCGCATACAATTCATCATATTCCCGATTATAAGGTCAGAACCCCATCCTTACCTTGGATTGAAGGTCGCTCTAATTTTCTGATCGAAACCTTTGTCTCTTTTCTTCTTCGCAATTTTCCCCGATCAATTTCCAAGACTTTTCTTCCTCTTGTTTTCCACTTCTACTCTTTCTCCAAAATCCTTATTTCTCTTTTGCCAAATCTTTCACGTACTGCTATTTTTCTTCTCCTTATTTTCTAAAAGAACTAATATACTAACATTATCCTTATTTTGTCTTATTGGGCTTAACATTCACACTCTACGTTTTATTACTTCTATCACCAAAATAAGCCCAACACAAATATTATCTTAATTCTAATATTATTATAATTATTTTCAATAATCAACTAATACTATTATTAATATTAATCGACTTACTATTCGATAATTAATCAACTAAATAAATCAACTAACATCTTGACAACTTAAATAAACATTATAGAACTTCGACAATTAAATCAGAAATAATTCAAAAAATATTTAATTAACTAATTAATTAAATAAACGGGCGTTACAACTGTCACATAACTCTTATTCTTTTTCAAAAATCAATAGAAAAACAATTTTTTAAATACAAATTACAAAGTTTACACTGAATATTAAATTACATTGTTTACACTAAATATTAAGTTGCATTATTTACACAAAATAATTAAATTACACAAAAATTAAAATCAAAGTTTCTAATATTACATTGTTTTGGTTTCAATCTACAAGTATAAATTTTTGACAAATCTGATTCATCATCATCATTTTGAATAAATTCATATTTACATAATACTTCCAAGCTCAATGGTTTGACACTTACAATTTTTGATATAACATAAAAAGGTTGGATACATAACATAAAATTCAAGTAAAAAATAAGATATTGTGTAAGAACATCTACCTTGGAATAATTTTTTTCCTACACTTGTATTCCATCCTAGAGATATGTTCCAAACTTTCATTATCAATGTTTGAGTATCACAAGATAGTGCCTAAGATATATAGTGGGAGTGTTCCCATTCTTATCGGATATAAAGCGTTTCTTCACTTCTAGAAAATTCACTTTTTTAGTGACTGAATTAGTGTGCAAAATTTTTTGCTAAATTGTAAAGATTGAATTAGCCACCAAAATATTGTTATTCATGAGACAACTTTTAGAGGTCAGTACATCATTCACTAAAATAAATCAGCCACCGATTTAGCAAACAAAATTTTGTGACTGCTTATTCGGTCTAAAAAAATATTTTTGATATAAACTTTATTTATATAAAAAAAACAGGGACCGAAAAGAATGCCATTTTATATTTATTTTTTGCATAAAAGTGAATTTTATTCTCATTATACAACATTTATACGTGCATAATTGAATTGCATAATGAAATCATGTTTAATATAATGGTTTTCTAAAAATTCTAAAAATTATTATATATATCATATCAAAAGTTGATAAATGGTGTAGTGGTAAGGTCTTATAAAAATTCGTCGACGTTATTAGTTCGATTTTTGAGTGTGACAATTTTTAATTTTATTTTTTTTAAAAAATTGATCACTAATATCGGTCACTAAATTCGTCGCTAAAAAAGTTGATCACTAATATCGGTCATTAAACGATTGGTGACCAATTTTTAAGTTTTCCGGTCACTAAAAACGAATTTTCTAATAGTTCATGTGGATTTGACGTGTTAGAAATATCTTAGGAGTTTTTAATTTATGAATGTAGGGCATATATTTTGTAGTGGGTTAACTGAGTAACTATAGCCCTCAGTTCTTTTTAATTAACAAATAAAATAAAATATGGACTTTCCCTTTGTTTTATAAAAAATCGAGGTAATATATTACTTGTAAAAAAAATGGTGAATGGTAAAAAATTGTAAGTAACATGTAATGTTTATGTTTTTAATTTTTTGCCATTCACCACTTTCTTTTTCTTTGTGTGCTGCAGTATTCAAATATTACTTGCAATTTACAATATGTTTAGGAATAAATTTCTCAATATTGTCAATTGAGGAAATCAATAAATCATGGAGTATTTTATTTGATTGACAAGATAGGAATATTATCCCAAAATATAACAACAGCCTTGCAAAAAAACGTGAAAACAACAACAACAATAACAACAATAAAAAAAACATCATTATGTGAGATGGATTGCTAGAGCTGAGAAATATTTTGTTCAAGGTTGGTGTTAGGAAAAAAACATACAACACATAAACTTGAAGTTTTTTTAGTTCTGCAATTATGTCTCCGAGTTTTGATGATAACAAAGAGTATGTTTGAGTGAACAATTTTTGTTACTCTAATATTTGTTGTATTCTTAAGATTAACAAACATGTTCTGTTTCTGATGAATGGCGTGGAAAAGACATTAGAAGATCAGATGTTCCGCTTCTAAGCTACAACGATTATGAAGAACAAAGTAGCAAGGAAAGTTTCAGAAGACTCTGAAGTTTAGTTACTCTTATACGTTCGTCTGAAGAAACAAGTCAGAATATCTAAAGACAGAAGTGTGACTTATGTCAAGATGCTGAAGACTCAAGTTTCAGAAGACAAAGGATTCTGAAGACCAATGCTTGAAAAATCTGAAGACGTGGCTCTGAAGATTCGAAAGACTTCAAGTTCTTTTGAACTTAGGTTACGACACAAAGGGTTATGAAGACCAAGTGTTGAAGACTCTGAAGAATGTGATTCTAAAGATTCCAAGACTTGAAGTTCTTTTGAACTTAGGTTACGATACAAGGTTATAAGCCCAAGTGCTGAAGACTCTGAAGAATTTAATTCAGAATATTCCAAGACTTGAAGTTCTTTCAACCTTTGGTTACGATACAAGGTTCTTCAAAACCAAGTGCTGAAGTCTCTGAAGAGGAAGATCTGAATACTATGAAGAATTGAAGTTTTGATCAATAAGAAGTTAGATTCTCCACTTCTAAACTCATGCTCGCAAAAGCCTCTGAAGTGCAGAAGGAAATAATATACTGTTAATATGGTACAATAGTACATGGTACAAACAAAAGATTTCATTCCACTACCATGAAAAACGAACGTTGCGTATGATCTTGTCCCCCAAGTTCTTTCAAGCCGCTGTCATACCCCAATTTTCTTACCTAATATACCATATCATGTCATTCACATATGCATCATTGCATCACTGACAATTTTCAGAACAAGTTAGCTTGTGTGTGTGCTCCTTGAGCCAAATTAGGATTTTGAATCAAATCTTTCGTCTGTTCAAGATATAATCAATTAGGGGTTGAGTCTCCACTCAACACTAATGATCTATCTTCATAAACCATCAATATTTTATCTTCAAAATTCCAGTCATTTCCTCAAGATCAATCTTGAATCGACCAATTAGGGTTTTGATCGAGCATGGTGTATCATTGACTTTTTGCTCAATTAATGACCTAATTGCTTGGAGCATGATCTCAAAATCATCAATGAAATATTTTGACCTAATTTCTTTATTTAAAACATCTCCAAAGCCATGGTTGATCATCAAAGAAATTATGAATCATCTGACAAAAAGTCAATTGTCCAGATCAGTCAAACTTTGACATTTTGGTCAACTTTTGAAATTATATTTTTTTCTATCATCAAAGTATTTCATATTATCCATCATGATCATCAAAAATGTGTAAAAAAGTCAACAAAAAGTCAAAACTTGATTTTTCTAAACACTTAGAAATTTTTTCAAGTGTTTTTATCACATTTTTTTCATCATTTTTATGGCCATTTTTCACAGAGATCTATTTTGATTCAAGAAAAACTTTCAACATGAAAGTTTTAGATCTTGTTCCAAGATTTCTAAAATGTCAAAGAACATGAAAAAAAAATATTTTGTGGAGCTATGGTTTTGAAATTAGAACATATATGTCCATAAGCTTGAATTATAGGTCATTTTTCCATGTTTTCAAGTCATTTTTGTCAAAATCCTCTTCTAGAAGCCTTGTCATCACCAAGGGATAAGTTTTATCTCAAAATATCTCAATCCAATGATTGAATAAGAGATAAGAACAATTAAGTTTTTAACCATGGTTTGCAAAGTTAACCATGCGTATTTATGGCAAAGATTTCATTCTTACCTCTTAAGCCAACTTGCAGAAATACTTCACTCCTATTTTTCCCTGCTTTCCAAACATCTTGGCCTATAAATAGAGGTCATTCCTTCATTCAAAATCACACTAAAACAACTAAAATCACACCAAAATCTGACTATGAATTTTTCTTAAGGAAGAAGACGATGGAGATGGCGCCATGCGTCCATTTTCAAAAACATGTTTTTATAATATATACATATCTTTGTGTTTTAATTAAAGGATGTATAGCCACCCCAGAGGAAGAGCGCGCACCTTTCATGTCATTCCTTGCCTAAGGTCCATGGTTCGAATCCCCCTGAGACCTTTTATTTTTTCAACTTTCCACTTTTTCAACTATTTTCAAAACTGATTTTACAAACTTGACTTTAAATATATTTTTCTAAAGGCGTGTAAATAACAAGTCATGCACATGGCTCAGTGGTAAATATTTTCACATGCAATCCTAAGGTCCTGAGTTCAAACACCTTTAGGACCAAAACATTCTTTTTATCACTTGTTTTTTTTCCACTTTTTATTAGGTTTAAAATAGACGTTTTTTAAGTGTTTTTAAATACTTTCAAAAAATATTTTCTTCTTGATTTTCAACCTAATCTTTTTCAAAACTTCTTGTGAATAATTTTCACTTTTCAAACCTTTTCAAAACTTTCAAAATGTTTTAATTAACTTACACGCCTCTTTTCTATGATCGATTTGATTAAATCTTTGAAAATACAAACTGAACTAGGTTTCTTTCTTGAAATCAAAATGATCATGGGCCACCCTTATGGTGTAAGTCCCAGCCCTCCTAAATACATATTTAGTTTCCTTGTACATATCCACCCATTTGTGTACATATTTAATTTCCTTGGACATATTCAACCTTTTTGCAA
This sequence comes from Vicia sativa, assembly GCA_021764765.1. Classification (NCBI taxonomy): domain Eukaryota; kingdom Viridiplantae; phylum Streptophyta; class Magnoliopsida; order Fabales; family Fabaceae; genus Vicia; species Vicia sativa. The sequence goes on from CM038792.1 coordinate 267,283,819, forward strand.
ATATTCAAGTATAAACTAGTATCTTTCGCTAGTTTTATCTACTTATTTATACACCAATTCCACTGGTATTAGGAGAAGCATTATTCTCGGTAAAACTTCTCTTATTCCAGTGGGTTTCCCTTAAGGTGTAAGTCTCACTCCTTTGTATATATCCAAGTATACTAGTTTATCCACTTGTTTAAACACTTGTTTATATAATTCTTTCACACCCCTTTGTGTATATCCAAGTACACTTGCTTTATTTGCTTGTTTTAAACACTTGTTTATATATTTCCTTCATAAACTCCTACGAACGCATACACACACTTTGTCATATATATACTTGTTCATGTTTATTTATGTCATTACAACTAGTATAACAACTAGGTTCCCCATAGCCTCCTCTTGGGCTTCGTACAAAAGAATTCACTTGTTGAGTTATCCTCCTCTTGGGCTTCGTACAAAAGAACTCCTTCGTTGAGTTAGCCTCCCCTTAGGCTTCGTACAAAAGAACTCCCTCGTTGAGTTTAACCTTCTCTTAGGCCTCATACAAGAAAGAGACCTGGAAATCTCTAACAGCCTCCTATTAGGCTTCCAATACAAAGAATCAACTTCGCTAGGATAGAACCCTAAGAGTATAGTTTCTCGGTGAAATCACTCTTAAAGCCAAGCCAGCCATACCCTGTAGCCTTTATTTGGGCTCCCAATACAAGGAGCCTCGATGTCCCTCAGAAAGCCTCCTCTTGGGTTCACTATACAAGGACCCTCGATGTCCCTCGGATAATCTCCTCTTGGGCTTACAATACAAGGACCCACATGCTTCTTAAAAGCATCCCCCTAACAATAACAAAAAATTTCTCCTAAGAGATAAGATATGGAAGAAGTATCTCATCTATAGCATCACATACAAATCAAACATTTTTTCAAATCTAACATTTTCCAAAACAAACACTTTTTCAAACAAACAAAACATCTTTCTTAACTTTTAAGTGGCAACGCTTTTACACTCAAGCAAAACGCCTAATGCTTATAATGAAAGATTCAACGTTTTTTTCAATCATCTTTCTAAACTTGTAAGTGGTAACACTTGCACACTCAAGGAAAACATCCAATGCTTACAATGAAAGATTTAAACAATCAAATTTTTCAAAAATGTATGTGATGAAATAAATTAGATACATTTTTCATTAAGATGACACTTGTCGTTGTATCTTAAAATTTTTGCTTCCACTAGAACATAAGTGGGAAATACGATTGCTCTAACTTTCTCAACCTCCTTTTGAGAATATGTAGGCACAAGGTCTCACCCTTGGCGAGCATACTTCTTTCTCTCTCAAACTAGACAAACCTTAGTTTCCCTTAGATCCGAGCTACAGATGCTCTGATTCCCTCTAGAGGATATGTATGCAGAGGATCCTAATGATCTTTGCGAGAATTATCATAATAAATAAACTTAGGTTCATTTCTAACCTACCCTTCTTAAATCCCAAAGGAGACATTTTCCCAAAATAGCATAGCAAATAAAATAAACGCATAAAAGGTTCCTATACAATACTATAAATATATAGGGTACTAATACCTTCCCTTTATATAACCAAACCTCTTACCCAGGTCACTCCCCTATGCGTTGCGTTTAGCTCACACTAATCGCATTTCATTGCAATTTTAGGGTATTTTAGCTTTCCCCTTTTCCTTTCCTTTCTTGTTTGGAAACATAAAGCTTGGTGCTCGCGGCATATTTTAAACAAAAAATCAAAGAGTAAATCGTTTTGAGCTAGAGATTCGAATTCCGATTCGATTCCCTCATTCTTCACTTTTTACCGTGAACAGAAAAATGGCGACTCTGCTGGGGAGTCACCAAGCTTTCCTTTGTTTTCAAAAAAGAAAAAATAGGGGTTAAGCCTCATTTGTGCATATGGTTGTTTTATTTCTTATGTGTTTTGTTATGTTACTCGCGATTTCATGTGATTGAAAAAAATCCTAACCGGGATTTAAGAAACATTTTTCGAATTAGGTGGGGGTATAGTCCTATTAACTTACGAGGTGTCTCCATCCTTAATAAGTTAATTTGAGATCCCTCGCTCAATGGAGGTTTAATTGGGGGTAATTTTGTTTAGCAAGTTATTTACGAAGGCATTTTTTCTTTTCAAGCAAACTAGTGAAGCTGAGTTGGCTGTAAAACCCATAACCCATCCTGGCCATGTAGGATGTAGTGTAGAAATATTCAGGTATAGACTTGGATTAGTCGTCCTGTGAGACTACGATCATGCGAGTTTCTCTTTAAAAATATTATTGGACTACGAGTTAGTTGTTTAAACCGATAATATTTCAAAGAGAAGCATAGACCCTATATTATCAGTAGAATATGTTTTATAGGTGATTAAGCCCATAGTACTTACCGACTTTTGGTTCTTATCGTTGACCTCATGCTCGTTACTTCAAATGCTTGAACCTATTTTTTATATAACCATGTTTGTATCTTTGTGGCATTCATGGATCCATCCATAAATGTTTCCACTTTTCTCTTTCCATAAAATTTCCAAAGAATTTAGAGAAATTTTCTTTGCAAACATTCTAGGTTAGAGTGATGGATTTGAGAAGAAGAAATACCAAGAGATACAGTTTTAGATTTCCAGATGTAAAAAAGTTAAAAGATTTAGCATCCTTGGTCGAGGATCCCTCGGATTTCAGAAAACGCAATGGAACTCTTATAACTATCTTGAATAATAATGTTGATGAAGGACTTATTAAAACCTTGGTTCAGTTTTACGATCCTGTCTATCGTTGTTTCACTTTTCCTAATTACCAGTTGATGCCTACTTGGAAGAGTACGCAAATATTTTAGGTATCCTAGTGTTTGACAAAGTGCCTTTCAATGGTTTGGAAGCCATTCTGAAGCCAAAAGTCATTGCAACGATGACTCATTTAAGGAAATCTAAGAGAGACAAAAACTTGACCACTAAAGGAAATCTCTTAGGACTAACTTCAAAATTTCTAATGGAGAAAGCTTTTAGTTTTGCCGAAGCCGGTAGTATGGTAGCTATTGAGGATATTTTAGCGTTACTCATCTATGGGTTGGTTTTGTTTCCCAACGTCAAATACTTCGTTGACATCAACGCCAAAAGGATCTTTTTGATTGGAAATCTTGTTCCCACTTTGCTTGGTGATACATATTTCTCTATCCATCATAGGAATCAGCAAGGAGATTGAATTATTGTGTTTTGTGTGCCTTTGTTGTTCAAATGGATTGTTTCATACTTGCATAAGTCTCCTATCTTCAAAGAAAACAAAACTGGTTGGCGTGGGCCTCAAAGACTTATGTCTCTTACTGATGACGATATTCATTGGTATACTTTGGCCTACAATGAGATGAAAATCATTGACAGTTGTGGAGAGTTTGCCAACTTACCTCTCATTGGTACAAAAAGAGGAATTAACTACAACCCATTCTTGGCAAGACGACAACTTGGGTATGCAAACTCGAGTAAACCCCTTGGTCTAACAATGGAGGGTTACTTTTATCATGAAGGGGAATATTCCTAGGGTTTGAAAGTCAAAATGATAAGATCCTGGAACCATATTCGAAGGAAAGAAAAAGGTGATGTAAGGAATTGTGTAGCCATGGAAATCTACATTTGTTGGGTAAAGAAAAGAGCAAAGGAATTCTGAAGTGCCTTATGCTTATGAAGAACACATGTTCCCATTGGTACCTAAATCGACCACCATTCCCATTGAGACTATGGGAGAATACCAAGAAGCTTTGGCTAAAATGAGGCAAGATAAATATGCTTTAGAAGACAAATTTCTTAAGGCTGACTTTGAGAATGTGAAGCTTAAGAAACAACTTAAAGATCATGATATAACGCTCTTCTTTCAATATGGATGGCTCATGGATAAAGATGAGAAAGTTCGTCGAAAGGATGACGCAATCAAGAAATACATCAGAGAAAGAAAAAGAAAGCTTGAAGAATTGACAAATGGCAATCCTGCTCCTTGTAATACGATGAACTGACTTTGAGATTTTGTTTTGCTTTTTATCGCAAATGTGCGGATAGCAAGAGCCGCCACCGACTTTTCTTTTATCCAATTAAGGGAAGGTGAAAAGAACAGGAAAAGACCTTCGTTAGATTCTGAGTAAAGGAGAAGGTTATGAAAAGGGAAGGTATTAGCACTCCTTTCCATCCATAGTTATCTACGGGCTCTTAGTTGCTTTTAGCTCACTTTAAAAAAATTGCTTTCTGTGTGTTTGACAAAAATGTTTTGAAAAGGAATTTCGCTTTGACCTTGTAATGATTCATGTAGGAATGTATACAAAGTGTTCGAAAATGTTTTGTTTTGAAAAGAGTTTGAACTTTGACAAAAGTGTGTGGTGTGAAAAGTATTTTGTTTGAGCAAGCAACTAAAAGTCTTATTACCTACTCAGAAGGGTCATTTTCGTGTTATTTTACGTTTCCTTTAGAATAGTGCTATCCATACCATTAGTTGGTAGGTAACCCTATTCGTTGGATGTAAGAGGGACATTCGAAGGGACATCGGATGGTCATAGAAGGCAACTTGTAGGAAGTATCCTAGCACATTCGAAGGGACGATCATCACTTTTCATAGGCAACAATCGAGGGACGAGATCATGTTTTCGTGGCGAAATCGTGGGTCTATGATCTTTTATTTGAAGGGACTATGATGATATGTTTGTAGGCAACGGTGCTAGGATACCTCTACGATCGAGGGACTTGACCATTTAATCGAAAGGCAACGAGAGAGAATTACCCTAAGGGGTGCATGTGTGAAACAAGTGTGTTGAATTCAGATATATTATCTTGAAATTTGAGGTGATCTATGTTGTTGTTATCTTGCCATACACGCCTAGTTACTTGCAGTTTATAGGGTGCGGAAAATAAATTGCGGAAAGTAAAGCTATTACATGGCTTTGGGGCAGTTACATAATAGGAGTGCGGAAAGTAAAAGTCCTAATTAAACTATTACATCCCATGAGCAGTTACATAATATTGGAAAAGAAAAACGAGAAAAATAGTCTGAAACGTTACAACCTGTGAACAGATACATAATCGGAAAATATAAGAAAACTCGCATAAGAGAAAAATGTTAGCAAAAATAAGATTTTTGAATGAGGAAAAAGATTTTAGGTTAGTAATGCTGATTAGATGATAAGGTAATTTTTTTGGTAATTTTCTGGATCGATTTTGATAATTAAAAGCAATTAAAAGTCAATTTAATGGTTAATTAACAATTATTAAAATATGCATGCAAAAAAATTAATTTTAATGTAAAAAATTAAATAAACATTTTTCTGATTAAAATGCAAAAGGAAATTATTTTTGGTGATTTTTAGATGCATGAAAAAAATGTTTAAAGATTAATTAAATTGAATGAAATTATTAAGGAAAATAAGAAAATAGAAAAAGTCAGTTTGCAAAGTGGTAAAAAGAAATTGCCAGGGCCAAGGATCGAACTCGTGCCCTCTGGAGAAATCAACCAACGTGCTGCCAACTGAGTCAAGTGTACTTGGTGTTTGTAATCTGCAAACAATGCATTATAAAGGATGCAACGTGTCATAATTTGAAATTCAAAACCCAGTCAAACGCATGGGCCCAGATTATAACGGATGAGCGAATCAGAAGCCACAATTATGCCACGCATGCCACGCCGGGGTCAAACGAGTCAGCGACGCCGGAGCCTTAGCTCCGGTCGTCTTCTCCGGCGACTCCAATCTTCAAACCTGCAAAATAACCAAAATAAAAAGAAAAGGGATACCCTACCCCCCTAAATCGACCATGGCGAACACGATGGTGGTGTCCGTTTGGATTAAAATGACCTGTATCGACCAGTTCGAAGCTCCTCAGTTTTGAAACCCTAACTATGGCATAACGCTATTTGGACGTTCAACCTTGAGATCGATGGCCCAGATCCTGTCTATGATACCTCATGATCATGTTAGAATGATTAGTTTCGATTAAAACACACAGATATTAAAAATTCAAAATCAAGAAAAATATGAATATGTATGTTCATGTATGGCACGATTCAGGCATGTTTAACCATGGTTCTTGATGTGTACTTACTCAATCTTACCTCAGGAACACAATGGAATGATCGAGAGTGGCTGGAAGTGGCTGGAAAGACAAATTCGATTTTTCCAACTCTGAGAATTTTTTGAGAAAATAGGGTTGCTTCAAGAGGCTAGGGTTTCCTCCTTTGGTCTTGTGAATGTGTTGTGTATTTATAGAGCAAGAGTTTAAAGCAAAGACAATGAAAAAAGATATGCTCTTGAATGCAAAATATTTTCTCTTTCAAATTTTATCAAATCTTTCCAAAATTTGATTTTTCCTTCCTTGCATGAGCTAGCACGAATTTGGCATGTTTTGTGGGCTTCCTTGGACCTCAAGCTTGATAAGAATCCAACCCAACATAAATTATACCTTGTTTTCATATTTTATTTAATTTAAATTTGAATTAAATGCTTTTAAATTCAAAAATAAATCAAAAAAATAGAAAGAGGTCGTGGCAAATCATCAAGAGGTCACAAATAATATTATGATCAAGTTTGGATCATAAAATTATAGGCCCATTTGGAAAAAATTGGATTTTGTCAGATATTTTCCTTTGTGCAATTCTTCAAAAATGCCCAACTTGTGCAAGGTGTATCTTGCTCAATTTTTAACATTTTTGAGTGTTCTTGGACTTTTTAGAAATCTCTAGATATCCTATAAAAAACCTCTTTGGTTTCATCTCATTTGGAGTTTCCATGCATAATAACACTTCTTTACAAAAAGTTGACTTTTTGTTGACTTTGAAAAAGACATGTAATGTTTTGATCCATATCTTCAAAATGAAGCATTTTCTGACCATGCTTGTGAGACATGAAGTTGTAGAGAATTGAATTCTCTTCAAAATGAGAGGTGGTGGAAATTTTTTTGATAAAGTATGAGAAAGTTATGCTCAGTCAAAGTTCAGTTGACTTTTCCTCAAGAAACCCTAATTTGGAAAGTTTGACTTTTGATCAAATCTTGAGTTTTCTTGATGAATCATGATCAACCCTTGATCAAATGATGAATGTCACTTCAAAATATGGATGTTGACCAAAAATCATGAAGTTTGACTGTATGTTGACCACAGTTGACTTTTGTCCAATACAACTGATTTTCAACCATCTGAGCAATTGTCTGAGGAAACTTGACTTGTAAGGCTTGAAACTTGTCATGGAGATTCTTTGAAGCATATGTGGAGGCATGATGACCACAGGATATGTTGGGAACCACCTTGATCTGAGAATTGCCAAACCCTAGTTAAGGTTGGTTGTCTAGGAGAGGGTTTGTCTGGTCAACCCTTGTGAAATCTTTGAGTATGGATGGATGAAATGTCTTAAGAAGTAGGAGGGAAATTTTTGGGGTATGACACTCCTGATGAGTGGAAGAATGTTGTTAACAAGCTAAAAGCCGAGAAAGCTGAATTGAAAGCTTACTATAGGAAAGAGATCCTGAAGTTGAAGCTACATCAAGCATTTGTTTCTTCAACTGATGAAGATGCTTGATTAGGATTATTTATCTTTTATTTCTCAGTCACTTTTTTGTAAGAGCTATGCTAAAAAAAAAAAACTTGTTGTAATCTTTTCTCAAATCTATCAATAAAATAAAAGTTTTAATGTTTGCAAGAACTTTCTCTTTTAATAAATTCTTTGGAAAAAATCATTTCTTCTCTTTGGCATTTCATAATCATGCATCATCTTGCATCTCGAGTTTGTTATCTAGAGTCTTATATTTTGGAATTTTCTCCAGAGATCATCAAGCTGTCGCGTCTTAGAGTTTCCCGACTACATTCATAGTCAGCTCTCAGATACAATACTCGTGCAAATAGAAAGACAACAATGGAAGATTTCGAACAAGAGAATATTGAGCTTCATGGTATAGTAAACACACTTCAAGAGGAAGTGGAAAGACCCAATGCTTTGGTGAGCTCGTTGGTAGTTGCACAAAATCATCAACCAACACCTAACAATCAAGTTCAAGCAACATGGATTTCAGAAATCACTACTACTCCAGCTTCTGCTGTCGTAGTTAGTATTCCTCTTTTCACCATGCTAGAGGGTTACCCTTGGGGAATGCCTTTTAATTGCGTCGTAGGTTTTCGTTAAAATACTTCTGGAGTACCAGCAACCACAACTGAGGTTCCTACTTTGCAAAATTCAACAATCACTCCGCAACTCGGAGTAACCTTTCCTCAAGTCACTATGTTGGTTTCACAACCAATTGTGACAAATTCAACTCCTGTGGTTCACACTATTCCTTACATGAACAATGAAGTTTACCATGATCTTGACGGCAAAACAGATTCTCATGTCCGTATGGAAGATTTCAAAGAACAATTTAATAAGATGAAGTTAGAGATCAAAATAATCCGTGGAAAGGATTTGTTTGGGAAAAATGCCCACTATCTGTGTCTGGTTCCCAATGTAAGAATTCCAGCCAAGTTCAAAGTCCCGGACTTTGAGAAATATAGAGGCAACTCTTGCCCAAAAATCCATCTTGTGATGTATGCTAGAAAGATGTCTACTCACAATGATAATCATCAATTTTTCATTTACTAATTTCAAGACAGCCTTACTGGCGCCGCTCTAAAGTTGTACATGGGGTTGTATAGTACTAACATTCAAACATTCAACGACCTAGGCGAAGCCTTTGTTCGACAATATAAGTACAATTTGGACATGGCTCCAGATCTAGACCAACTTAGAGCAATGTCTCAAAGGGATAAAGACACTTTTAAAGAGTATGCCTGACGATGAAGGGAAATTGCTGCCCAAATCAACCCACCATTGGAAGAGAAAGATATGACCAAGATCTTCTTGAATACTCTTGGCCCTTTCTATTATGAGCGCATGATCGCCAGTGCTCTAAATGATTTCACCGAAATGGTAAACATGGGGATGCGATTGGAAGAAGGAGTCCGAGAAGGAAGTTTGACCAAAGATGTTGGATCTTCAAGTGGAACCAAGAAATTTGGAAGTGGTTTCCCAAAGAAGAAAGAACAAGATGTTGGAATAGTATCCCAAGGGAGACCAAGAAGAAAAGTTTATCACCAACAACAGGTAGCCGTTGTCGCGCCAGTTGTTAGATCAACTTCAAATTCAGGATTTACCCCATAATTTCAACAACAGGATCAGCAGCCTCAACAACGGGCTCGGCCATTCAATAATAATTATAATCGTGCTCCTAGAATTTTGTAGTTTGACCCAATTCCGATGTCTTACACGGAATTATATCCTGCTTTAATTGAGAGGAATCTTGTTCAAACTAGAGCACCACCTCCAGTGCCCGATAAGTTACCTTGGTGCTACAAAGCTGATGTGTCTTGTCATTTTCACCAAGGGGCACCTGACCATGATCTCGAACATTACATAGCTTTGAAGGGTGAAGTTCAAAGATTGGTTAGAGCTAAAATTCTTTCTTTTAAGGATATGAATCCAAACGTACAAGCTAATCCGCTGCCTAATCATGGAGGGCATACTGTGAACATGGTGTATGGATGTCCTGGCCAATATCAAGTATTCGACATAAACTTGGTAAGAGAAGATCTAGTGCAGGTGCATGCTACTTTCTACGTAATTGGTGATTTTGCTCGACACAACTATGAATCTTGTAGGATTTGTTCTAGAGATTCTTGTGGGTGTTATACTGTGAAATAGAATCTTCAGCGATTAATGGATAATAACTATATTTGAATCCTCATAAATAGGAATGAGAATGAGGTGAATATGATAACATGTTATCTGCATGAGAATTTAGTCTCAGATATCAACTCGGTAACTCCTGATGTAAATGTCGTCATTCCTCATTTCAACATGTTCGAGCGCATAGAAATTACATACAACAATCCAAGGGTTCTTGTTTCTCTTTTGATCATTTGTCTACCTGGACCTGTTCCTTATGACTCTGACAAATCAGTTCCCTACCAATACAATGCAACAATGATGGAAAATGGGAAAGAAGTCCCAATACCTACTATTCCATCTGTAGTTAACATCATTGAAGTAAATCAAGTAACTAGGAGTGGGCATGTGCATACCCCGTTGCCACCAAAGTAGCCTATCGCTCCTGTGACTAGGCAAAGTCTTGTTGATGTACCTATTGTGAATCCTGTAGGAATACCCGTTGGTAATCCAGACTTAAACATTGGTCCATCTAATGGAACCAATATCAATCCAGACTTTGATGAAATTCTAAAGTTGATCAAGAAGAGTGAGTACAAATTTGTGGATCAACTAATGCAAACTCCTTCCAAAATATCAATACTCTATTTTCTTTTAAACTCTGAAGCCCATCGAGAGGCCCTAATGAGAGTTTTGGATCAAGCCTTCATAGATCACGATGTAACTACCGATCAATTTGGTGGAATCATAGCCAACATACCGGATTGCAATAATCTGAGCTTCAGCGATGAAGAACTCCCTGAAGAGGGTAGGGATGGAAATTTCTCTCTGCATATCTTTATGAACTGCCAATCATAATCTTTTTCCAATGTGCTAGTGGACATTGGCTCTTCCTTAAACGTAATGCCAAAAACGACTCTTGCTCGTTTGTCTTACAAAGGAACACCTATGAAATTTAGTGGTGTGTTAGTCAAAGCTTTTGATGGATCAAGAAAATTTTTTATTGGAGAAATCGAACTTCCGATGACAATTTGTCCGTATACGTTGCAAGTCACCTTCCAAGTTTTGGACATTCAAGCTTCCTATAGTTGTTTTCTAGGTCGACCATGGATACATGAAGCTGGAGCAGTAACATCTACGCTCCACCAAAAATTGATGTTCGTAACAAATGGAAAATTGATAACCATTAGTGGGGAGTAAGGCTTGTCGGTAAGCCATTATCCACTTTCTCTTTCATCACTGCTGACAATGTAGAAGGAACGCAGTTCCAAGGTCTCTCGTTAGAAGATGAATCTACCCAGAAAAACAGATCATTTATCTCCTCTTATAAAGAAGCAACACAGATAATGAAAGACGGTACTGCCGCTGGTTGGGGACAAGTTTTGATTCCTGTCAACAACGAAACCAAAACGGGACTTAGATTTTCTCCAATACTATCAAAATCCATAGAGAAGGATGAAACTCTTCGTCCAATCAAAGAAATGTTCCACAACAGAGGTTTCCTTAACCCTGTCCCTCAAGAGGTCAATGTCCTTATTGAAGAAGGCATTGAAGAAAATCTCTCTGGTTCAAAAGAATGGAAGACTTATCTCAACGACTCTGGATACATATCTCAGGAAGAACCGTATACACCGTTCTATCCTCCTTCATAGAAATTCGAAGGCATGTTCCAGCAAGACGATAAAGAAGAAATTCCACCTATCCTAACTGAGGTTTGGGATACCTTGGGGCAGCCAAGTGGAAAATTTGACTTCATGGTAAAATATACCTCCCCTGAAAGTTCAAGAATTTCAATTGAAGACATCCAACCAACTGGATGGGAAGATCCTCTTGAATATCTCAGTCAACTAGAAGAGGCATAGATTCCCTCTGTATCTCATCATCCATTTGAGATCACGATTGAAGATCTTTGCTTCAATACACTCTCCAAGGTTGTTGAACCCGAATTTGTTTATTCCCAGATAAATGCAATTTTTGGAGACAATTGGGAAGATGGTCCCAAAAATGACTTGGGAAGTGTCTCTGACAACGAGTCTCTTCATCTAGAAGATTGGGAATTACACCCTAAAAGGCCATAATACATGTCACCTGAATAAACATGTACCTCATTTTATACTCCTCGACATGTCGAACTAGCAGAGGAAGATCACCTCAGCAGTACAAAGGACAAGGTTAACAAACCAGAGCCTTCAAATCCTGCTCGACCAATGGTCAACATCATCACTGAATATGATCCTTAGGGAACACTTCCAGAATACATAGTCTACCAAGGAGTTCGTCACTATTGGAAAGCTGTTGAAGCTCCGACTATTGTTCATCGTTCAAAGTTGTCATCCCGCTTTTATTTTGAACTCTCGCCCAACCCAAGGAAGAGAGATGTTTTATAAGTTTAGCTTTTAAATGTTTTTCTCTTTGTCTCGCCCAAGACAGAAGAGTTTGTGTTTAGGGCCTTGTTTCATATGTGAATCATAAATAAAGCATCGTTTTGATTCTCACATTCATGTGTTTGTTTTTTTCTTCGTTTTTTTGCCTTTTTTCTGGAAATGGTAGTCCTAAAAAACAAATAAAAAACACTTTCAAATAATCTACATACACTTTTGCATTTTCTTTTTCTAAAAAACGAACACAAATCCTAACTTTGAATTCCCTGTGTTCAAAGCCGAAGAAGAGGAAGAAGAAGGGATCCCATATGAGATTTCTCGACTACTTAAGCATGAGGAAAAAGTCAATCATCCTCACAAAGAGCCTTTAGAAACAATCAACTTGGGTTTTGAGAAAAACAGAAAAGAAGTAAACAACAAATTGATAGATCTTCTCAAAGAATATGTTGATGTGTTTGCTTGGTCCTACCGGGACATGCCAGGGTTGGATACCAACATCGTAGAGCATCACTTGCCATTAAAACCTGAATGTCCTCCAATTGAGTAAAGACTAATGAGGACTCACCTAGACATGGCTGATAAGATCAAAAAGGAGGTTCAAAAGCAACTTGACGCAGGTTTTCTCATCACCTCTGAATATCCTCAATGGTTAGCCAACATAGTGCCTGTTCCAAAGAAAGATAGTCCAAAGGACGATTTCTCATTACCGCATATTGACATGCTGGTTGATAACACTACTATGTTCAACATCTTTTCCTTCATGGACGGTTTCTCTGGTTATAATCAGATCCGAATGGGTCTCGAAGACATGGATAAGACATCTTTTATCATGCCATGGGACACATTTTGCTACAAAGTGATTCCGTTTGGATTAAAGAATGCAGGCCCAACTTACCAAAGGGAAATGAATATTCTGTTTCATGACATGATACACAAAGAGATCGAAGTCTACGTGGACGACATGATAGCAAAGCCCGACACTGAATAAGAATATATATAATATCTCTTAAATTTGTTTCAACGACTAAGGAAATATTAGCTTCCCTTGAATCCTAACAAATGCGCCTTTAGGGTGAGATTTGGAAAGCTCATAGGTTTCATTGTCAACCAAAGAGGTATTGAAGTTGATCCCGACAAAGTCAAAGCTATTCAAGAAATGCCTACGCCACAAACTAAAAATCAAGTAAGATGATTTCTTGGACGGTTGAATTATATCTCCAGATTTATCTCTCAAATGACTCCTACTTGTGGGCTAATATTCAAGCTTCTCCGCAAAAATCAAGAGGTTTTATGGAAAAAAGATTGCCAAAAAGCGTTCGACAGTATCAAGGAATACCTGTCAGAACCTCCAATATTGATTCCTTCGAGAAGGAAGACCTCTAATTATGTACCTTATCGTGTTAGAAGATTCTATGGGTTGTGTGCTTGGACAACAAGATGAAACCGGTAAGAAGGAGCATGCCAAAATGGATCCAATCAAGTGTTTCTTTGAAAAGCCTTCCTTAACAGAAAAAGATTTCCCGATGGCAGATGCAATTATATAAATATGACATCGAGTACTGTGCCCAAAAAGAGATCAAAGGAAGCATTCTCGTTGATCACTTGGCTTATCAACCAATCAATGAATACCAATCTCTCAAGTTTGAATTCCCCAAGGAGGATGTTATGTACTTAAAGATGAAAGATTGTGATGAACCGTTACCTGAAGAAGGTCCTGATCCTGAATCAAAATGGGGACTAATTTTTGATGGAGCAGTTAAAGTTTTTGGCAATGGAATTGGGGCAGTCAACATTACTCCCGAGGGCACTCTTATCCCATTTTCCACCAGATTACTATTTGATTGCACCAACAACATCACAGAATACGGAGCTTATATCATGGGTATCGAAGAAGCCATCGATTTAAGGATCAAGACCCTTGACATATATGGAGATTCAGCCCTTGAGATCAATCAAATCAAAGACAAGTACGAAACTCATCACCTTGGATTGATTCCATACCGAGATTATGCAAGACGTTTATTGACTTTATTCAACAAAGTTGAATGGCATTACATTCCTCGAGATCAGAACCGAATGGCAGACGCCTTGACTACTCTATCTTCCATGTTCAAAGTCAATCATTGGAATAATATACCTAAGATCAACATTGGATGTCTTGAAATACCTGCCTATGTGTTTGTAACTGAAGTAGTCATCAATTACAAACTGTGGTTACACAATATCAAACGCTTCCTTTAAACTCAAAAGTACTCGCTTGGGGCATCGCACAAAGATAGGAAAACTCTAAGGAGGCTTTTTGGAAATTTCTTCCTTAACGGAGATGTGTTATACAAAAGAAACTTCAATATGGTCTTGCTTAGATGCATGGATAAACACGAAGAAAATATGTTTATACATGAAGTACATGAAGGATCCTTTGGAACCCATTCAAATGGACATGCAATGTCTAGGAAAATCTTAAGAGCATGTTATTGTTGGATGACAATGGAATCCGATTGTTGTAAACATGTTAGGAGATGTCACAAGTGCCAAATCTACAAAGATAAGATCCACGTGCCACCGACTCTACTCAACATTCTCTCCTCTCTGTGGCCTCTCTCCATGTGGGGCTTCAAACGGTTATCGCTTCATTTTAGTGGCCATCGATTACTTCATAAAATGGGTTGAAGCAGCATCTTACGCTAACATTACAAGACAATTGGTTGTGAGGTTCATCAAGAATAACCTCATTTTCCGAAATGGAGTTCCAAGTAATATCATTACAGATAATGGATCAAATTTGAACAACAAAATGATGAAAGAACTGTGTGAGGAATTCAAGATTGAGCATCATAACTCTTCTCCTTACCGACCGAAGATGAATGATGTTGTGGAAGCCGTCAATAAAAACATCAAGAAGATCGTCCAAAAAATGGTCGTCACTTACAAAGATTGGCATGAAATGTTGCCATTTGCTTTACATGGATATCTCACTTCAGTACGCACTTCAACAAGGGCAACCCATTTCTCTTTAGTGTACAACATGGAAGCATTGCTCCCCGTAGAACTTGAAATTCCATCAATAAGAGTCTTCATGGAGGCTATGTTATCTGAGGCTGAATGGTGTCAAAGCAGATACGATCACTTGAACTTAATTGAAGGAAAACGTATAATCGCTTTGTGTCATGGAAAGTTGTATCAAAGAAGAATGAAGAAAACCTTCGACAAAAAGGTTCGACCTCATGAATTTCAAGAAGGCGACCTCATACCTAATTCTAGGGGAAAATGGTCTCCTAATTACGAAGGTCTGTACATTGTTAAGAGAAGCTTCTTTCGCAATGCTATGACTCTTGCAACCACTGAGGACGATGAACTCCCGTATCCTGTAAATGTTGAGGCATTCAAGAAATACTTTGTCTAAAAAGACAAAAGAACTGCTCAGTAAGTCGAAAACCCGAAAAGGGCGGCTTAGGAAAAAATGAGCATCTCGGTGGACTGAAAACCTGAAAGGGCGGTCCGGGCAAAAATTAGAGACAATAAACAAAAAAAAAAGTTTATCCTGGTAGATTTAAAACCTGAAAAGGCAATCTAGGAAAAAATTAAGGATTCAATGACGAAGTAACTGCATTAGTATGTACTTCATCAACCTGAAGAATCTTCTATCAATATATTAAATCTTCTCCAAATCCGAAGCAAGAAGGACAATTCAAATTCGAAGTTGTTAGGGAGAACAACAATTATTGCTTTCAATGTATCTTTTTCCTAATATATTACCATTTCCAACTTTTGTAAATAGTCCATGTGTTATACCCTAAAATTTTCCCTCCTATTTCCCAAGTCAATCCACATCTCTATACTCAAGAACTTCTCAAGGGTTGAACAGATGAACCCTCTCCTGAGGAATCAACCTACATCTAGGGTTTTGATTCTCTCAAGTCAAATATGAGTTATAATGCCTCAAATGGTCATCATACCTCCTCAAATATCTCAAGGGATCACCATGTCAAGTTGCAAGCCTCACAGCTCAAATTTGCTCAGTCAATTGCTCAGATGGTTGAAAATCAATTGTATTGGACAAAAAGTCAACTGTGGTCAACATACAATCAAACTTCATCATTTTTGGTCAAAATCAATATTTTGAAGTCACATTCATCATTTGATCAAGGTTTGATCATGATTCATCAAGAAAAGTCAAGATTTGATCAAAAGTCAAAATTTACAAATTAGGGTTTTTGAACAAAAAGTCAACAAACTTTGACCAGGCATAACTTTCACATGTATTATCAGAAATTTGTCCACCAAAGATCATTTTGAACAGAATTCAATTCTCTACAACTTCATGTCTCACATGCTTTGGCCAAAAATGCTTCATTTGTGTGTTATGGATAAAGACATTATAAGTCCTTCTAAAGGTCAACAAAAGATCATCTTTTTGAAAAGAAGTGCACATGAGCATGGAAATTTCAATGAAGATGAAACAAAAGATAGTGTTTATAGGACACTTTGAGCTTTCTAAAAAGACCAAGAACACTTAAAAATGTTGAAATTTGAGCAAGATACAAGTTGTGCAAGTTTGGCATTTTTGAAGAAGTTCATGAAGAGAAATACTTAGCAAAGTTTTTGTGATCCAAACTTATTCTTGAGATTATGCATCACCTCTAAACTCATTGCAATGCCTTTCTTTTATTTATTTAATTTATTTTTTGAATTAAATGGCTAAAATTCAAATTTAATTAAATAAAATATAAAGATAAAAGATAAGGTGAGTTGGATTATTATTTGTATGACTTGAGGTCCAATATAGCTCATAACAAGTTGTCAAATTCATACAAGAGGCATTAAAGCAAGATTGAGCCAATGAGGGAAGGGGATGCAGCCATAAAGCTAGGGTTTGTGTTCAAAATTTTCAAGAGAAAGTTGCACCATCAAAATCCTAGTTCCATCCACTCTCAAGCCATTCCAGCCATCCATTCATTCTCCTGAGCATCCTAGGAGTCGATCCCAGGCCTTACACGATCCCAAAGCATCCAGAAATTGCTTCCCCAAGTGCACCGATTTGGTAAAGGTTTTTGAAATTCAAACTCTTGATTCATGCAAAATAAATTGTGTTTATACATTCATACATGTTCATGATATTATTTAGAGTCAATTTGATGCTTTTCTTTTGAGGTTTATCGCAAGAATGACAACATTCCATTGTTAGGGCTTAAAACTGTTGAGCTTCGTATCCCTGTTTCTAAACACTTTCAGGCTAAACCAAGGCCACCATTGGATTCACAACCCTCGATTTAGAGGGGTAGGTTCCCTCTTCATCATTTATTTGTCTTATTATACAAGTTTGGAAACTTAAATCACCGGAGAAGACGACTAGAGCTAGGGCTCCAGCGTCCCTCAAGCCTTCTGACTTTGGTCAACCAGCGAGGCTTGGTGTGGCACGATCTGGTTTGTCCATTCAAAATCCAAGCGTCCCACACACATTTTTTTTGTTAAAACCTGATTTTATGAACTTTGTCTCACATATATTTATGAATGCATCCAAATTAATGGATGTATCACCGCTCCAGCGGTAAGACATACGCACGTTAGTCCCTCCCTCTATCAGGTCGCTGGTTCGAACCTACCTTTTGGCAAAAAATTTCATAACTTTTGATTTTGTAGGTTATCACATATAATCAGTTGGAGGCATGTTTCTAACACCATATGCATAGTGGTCTAGTGTTAACTTTTGAACCTGTGATCTCAAGGTCACGAGTTCAAGCCTCAGCAAGGCCATCCTATTTTTTTTACCACTCGTTTTGTCTGATTTTTCTATTTTCTTTCCAATTTTATAATTAGTTTAATTTTCGTTCAAAAATTTATTAAACCATTTTCAAAAATTACAAAAATATTTTAATTTCAGATCTAGGTTAATTAAACATTTAATTAATTTTTGACATAAAAATAAATTATTTTTCTCATGATTTAAATTATTTTTCATAATTAATTGATGATTAACTTAGAAATTATTTTTTTATTAATTAAAATCAATCCAAAAAATACCAAAAGTAGTTTTTCTTTTACTATTAGGGTTTAGACGCTCTCTCTTATCATTGGACATTTTTCTCCAATTTATTTATATTAGGGTTTAGACGCTCTCTCTTATCTAGAAATTAATGTATTGGTCGCAAGGTTGTTTTTGTAATAACGTAGATGTACTTTTCTCGCAATTAATTTTTGCACCTATATTATGTAACTGCCCCAAAGCCATGTAATAGCGTAGGACATTTACTTTCCACACTTTAGCTTTCGGCACCCTATAAACTGTATATACACTGCTTAGACGTATGACTAATAGGATTGTATGGAAAGACGTAAAATCAAACTTATATCATCCTAATTCAAGATAGTGTCTCTGAATTCAACACACTCTTTCACGCATGCACCCCCTCTAGGGTAATCTCTCTTGTTGCCTTTCGAATAAACGTGGTCATGTCCCTCGATAACCCTCGATGTTGCCTACAAATATATGATCTCGTCCCTCGGTTGTTGCCTATGAAAAGTAATGACCGTACTTTCGAATTGCTAAGGTATCCCTATATGTTGCCTTCAATGACCATATGATGACCCTTCGATTGTCCCTTCACATCCAAACGAATAAAGTTACCTGCCAACTAATGGTATGGATAGCCTTATTCTATAGGAGAAGGAAAATAACATGGAAACGACCATTCTAAGTAGGTAATAAGACTTTATTGCTTGCTCCAATCAATCAAGATGCTTTTCACACCTCACACTTCTTTTCAAAAATTATTTTTCAAACGAACACTTTGTATACATTCCAACGAGAATCATTACAAAGCTTTACCCTTTCAAAGAAACATTTCCAAACACTTCGTATACATTCTTGAGGACTGATTTAATAATCCTTATGAAGTCAAAGCGAAATACTTTTCAAATACTTTTCAATTCAAACACACACACACACACACACACAGAAAGCAAATTTTCAAAAGTGAGCTAAGCAACTAAGAGCCCGTATATAACTACGGATGGAAAGGGTGCTAATACCTTCCCTTTTCATAATTGCCTCCCATACTCAGAATCTAACGAAGGTCTATTCCTATTCTTTCACCCTCCCTTTATTAGATAAAAGAAAAGTCGGTGGCGAATCTTGTTATCCGCATATTTGTGATAAAATGCAAAACAAACAAGTTAGTTCTCCCACCGTGTTACAGAACTGGCGACTCTGCCGGGGATACTACCTAAAGAGAGGCTACCTTAATGCTATAAGATAACTTTATTGCTTTCTATTTGCTTTGTATACTTTATTTTTAAGGGATTCTTGGGTATTATATCTGTGGGGGATCCTACACTCAGATCCAGGTTTCCTTAGGTAAGTAGCAATAGATCATCGCGACTGTTAGGCGTAAACAGAAACGATCAAAATGATGGCTACGTTAGTGCGACACTTTGCATGTCCTGATGCTCCTTATGTTCAGTTGAGGAAGTATTTTGCGTATGCGTGGTGTCATAAGCACTAACTCAACGTTAGAAACCTAATTGACCCATCTTAGCCATTAGAAGGTAGTGAGATAGTCGACTTTGGTGTAGACTGAGTTTGGTTGATACTCGATGCTACACTCATTAAGATTCAACTTTTGGGATGGTACCTATACTTCATGCAAGACTTTATTCCAAGAAGGGTAGACACCTAAAAGCTATGAGTTTCCACGCTTTCAAAGACTTTTTGGCTTTGTTAATCTATGGGTTGGTACTATTTCCTAATCCGGATCGATTCATAGACGTGAATCCCATCAAGATATTGCTCACTCATAATCCTGTGCCTACCTTGCTCGGAGATATTCTGCATTCTCTCCACACTCATACCATGAAAAGAAAAGGAACTCTTATGTGTTGCGTACCGTTATTATCCAGGTGGTTTATTTCGCACCTTCCTCGATCAGCAATGAAGAATGAACAAAGGTTGAAATGGTCTCAAAGGCTAATGTCACTCTCTCATTCAGATATCCGTTGGTGTCTCTACCTTCAAAAGGACTTCACTTTCATTGAGCGTTGTGGAGAATTCCCTAATGTACCACTCCTTGGCATAAGGGGGGTATCACCTATAATCCTTCTCTAGCGCTATGAAAGTTTGGTTATGCTCAAAAAGATGGTCCTCATGACATACTCATCTAAGGAATTGTGTTTGACTACGACAACGACCTCCAATGTTACCGTCGAAGATTTGTTATTGCTTGGGGCATGGTGAAGAAAACTGATACCAAGACCTTGGGGCACAAAAATTCTATTCCTTGGGAATATTACCTCAAATCGGTACGAGCTAGCGCTCCAAACCTTATGATGCCATATACTGCTATCCTGCCGATGATTATGGAACCTGTTGCTGAAGGTGACGAATCCTATGTCATTCTTCATCCAAACATGCCTACTGATTTTGAAGAATTAAAGAGATCCTGGATTCAACTTAATGAAGAAATGGATATTTCTAAGCTCAATTCTATGCAACCAATAAAAGGGTATTAGAGCTGACGAAGCTACTTCACGAGGAACAAGGCATCAACACCTACTTCAACACAAAGAGGAAGCGTCCATGGGAGGCCTAAGCACTAGGAATCTCATTTTTTTACTTAAATTTTCTTTTGTATTGCTAATCAGACTAATAAAAAGTTTGTTTCTTGCTTGTTTATCAAATTTAAATTCCTAAGGTCCTTGAAAACATTACATTGCAGAACATTGCACATCATAGCATATCATTTCATAACAGGTACTCCGAAGACTGATTTTCTTATTCTCTCGCTGTTTATTTCACCAGAAATGGCTCTTAAACAAACTGTCAAAGATCTTCAGGCTCAGAACTCTCAGTTATAGGAGATGTTCACTAATTTGGCCCAAGGTCAGAAAGATATGAAGAAGCTCATCCCCAAAAAGAAGAAGACCATTGGCATTCTCAACATGGGGAAAAGGTACAGAGGTCCAGTCAAGGTAGTCATACAACTTGAATTCCCAAACAAGAGCGGAGAAATTGAAGGAATCGTCAAAAACAATGAAGGAAGCCATCATGTGTTTGAAAACGAAGAGGAAGACTATATGGGCGAGCAATATCCTAACAATGAAAAGTACAAGTAACTTGAAGACCGCTTGAATGTAGTGGACAATCTGAAAATGTCAGGGTTGAACTTTGATGATTTGAGTCTGGTTCCCAGAGTAGTAATTCCCCGCAAGTTCAAGGTCCCTACCTTTTCTACGTATGATGGCATTTCTTGCCCGAAGCTGCATATGAAGTCATATGTTTAGAAGATCCATCCTCATATTGAAGACAGGAAGCTGTGGATACATTTCTTTCAAGAGAGTTTGTACGGAACACAGTTGGAGTGGTATTATCAGCTAGAGAATACCCACATTCATACCTGGAATGATTTAGCAGATGCTTTCTACAAACAGTACCAATATAATGCTGAATTGGCACCAACCTGTATGAAACTGCAGAGTATGTCTATGGGCCGTGAGGAGAAGTTCAAAGAGTACGCTCAGAAATGGAGAGACCTAGCAGGAAGAGTCCAGCCACCCTTGTTTAATAGGGAATTGGTTGATATGTTCAAGGGAACGCTGGCAGGCCCATTCTTCAATCATCTGATTGGAAACTCTTCAGTCGGATTCACCGATCTGATATTGACAGGAGAACGTATTGAAGCTATAATCAAGAGCGGAAAGATCCAAGTCGAAACATCCTCAAATTCTTGGAAGATATCCTTTGGTGGGAAGAAAGAAGCCAATGTTGTGTATGGTCAGAAGAGTCGTGACAAAACTGATCGCAATCAACCTGTGAGGGATGTCTTGATATCCAAACCCACACCATTGCAACTTCAATAAGACAACATGCGTAGGAGAACACGCCAAGAAGACAGTTTACGAAGATCAACACGTTGTTGTCTCAAGCATTACAACACATGTTGAAAGAAGAGCTGATTACATTGAGGGATCCTCCTCAGCATGTCAACACTATTTCTCCGAAGTAAAATCCTAATGCACGGTCCGCATACCACTCCAATAGCCCAGGGCACGACACCAACAACTATTGGGCCTTGAAGAACATGATCTAAGACATGGTTGAAGCAGGGGAAATTGTATTCGACCCTCCTGTTGAAACTCCAAATGTGATCAACGCATAATGCCTGACCATGGTAAAAGCGCCAATGCCATTGACAATGACTCTTATGTCTTTGATGTGAATGAGTTAACAAATCCCTTGATGATTGTCAAGAAGGATCTATTACAAGCTGGCTTATTTCTAGGATGTCCTAACAACTGCTGTTGGTGCGCATCTGAATCTAATGGATTTGCTTGGTTGAAGAGACGTGTTCAATGCATGATGGACAACCGAGAAGTGTTATTCCTAAAAGCTCTATCTGTAGAGAGTCTGTGCAAAGATGTTTCTAAAAGTATTAAAATCGAAGACATAAGCGAAGCCATACCAGAAGTCTAGGATACCTTGGTGCAGCCAAGTGGGAAGTTTGATTTCATGGTGAAATATACCACCCCTGAAAGCTACCAGATTGCAATCGAAGACATCAAGGCAATCGGATTGGGAGATTGCGACTATCCCGAAGAATATGTTAATGTGAAAACCATAAGGATCACCTCTGTCGATCCTGCACCTAGAGTGACACCTCTAATTATTACGTCGCCCATATCAGTTCCATATTCCTCTAACAAAACTATATCTTGGAATTATGGAGTCGAGAATTACTATTATGGCTTCAAGCAAGAGGCATTAACCATTGAAGACAATACAGTTAAAGCTACAAATCTTGACATTGACAATATCATTGGATCAAGCAAAGTAACCAGAACCGGAAGAGTGTTTTCTCCATATATCTCTCCTCCGAAGGATACTACTATACAAGTCTATATTCCTACTTTTGAGACAACTCCCAAAACTCTAGGGAAAGAGAAAATGACTCAACCTGTTCAGACAAAAGTACCAAAGGAAGTTGCTGAAGGTACCTCTAGGCAAGAAATGGAGGAAATTTTGAAGATCATTAAGAAGAGAGACTACAATGTTGTGGAACAGTTAAGACAAACCCCATCCAAGATTTCTATGTTAGCACTATTGTTGTGCTCTGAGGCTCATGCTAAATCCTTGGTGAAGTTTTTGAAGAATGCTCACATACCGCAAGACACTTCTGCTAACCAAATCGAAAGTCGTATTGCTAGCCTGACCGCAGATAATGGTTTGTGCTTTTCTGATGTGAATTTGACTCCTTCCAGAAG
This sequence comes from Vicia sativa, assembly GCA_021764765.1. Taxonomy (NCBI): domain Eukaryota; kingdom Viridiplantae; phylum Streptophyta; class Magnoliopsida; order Fabales; family Fabaceae; genus Vicia; species Vicia sativa. The sequence continues at coordinate 267,307,096 of CM038792.1, forward strand.
GAAACAAAATAAAGTCTTACATATTTCTATCGGGTATAAGGGCACTACATTGTCTCGTGTATTGGTGGATACTGGCTCTGCTCTGAATGTCCTGCGAAAGAGTGCTCTCGACCGACTTGATGCTGAAAAAGTGGTCATGAAGCACAATGACATAATTGTAAGGGAATTTGATGGTTCGAAGAGAACAGTAATTGGAGAGCTCAATTACCGATCAAAGTAGGTTCCCAGACTTTTGACTCTACTTTCTTTGTGATGGATATTCGTCCAGCTTATTCTTGTCTGCATGGATGCCCTTGGATACATGAGGCAGGCGCTGTTACCTCTACCTTGCATCAGAAGTTGAAGTACCCAGTGAAGGGGAAGTTCGTTATAGTATGCGGAGAAGAAGAATACATGGTAAGCCATCTACAATCATTTTGATACATCGAAATGGAAGGTGAATTTTTTGAAACTCCCTGTCAAGCTTTTGAAGTATTTCCACGAGTCATGCATTCCGACTCTCGTGTCACTACTAGGGTTACTAGAGCTCCACCGAAGATGGCCTCACTGAAATATGCCAGAGTTGTGGTTGAAGAAGGAGGTTGTACTGTTTGGGGTCAGCTGACCGATTTTACGTTCAAATCTAACAAGATTGGTTTAGGTTTCACATCCAAAGGTCAGAAGATGATACGCCGTGAACGTGCCGGTGGAACTCCATTCCACATCAACAAGAATGGAGTTCATGCTATAGAAGACGATGATGGTGACTTCGACATCCAAAATTGGATCTTCCCAACTCCTGATGATGGACTCAACAATTGGATCACTAAATATATTATGCCCATCTCCTTTAGACAGGAGTAATTCGTTTTTTTTCTTTCTGTTTTATGATTTATAATTTTGAACAATAAACTTTAAGCCTAGTGCCTTGCCCGGGGCACCACGGCTCGTTTGTGAGGGTTATTATTTGTCATTCGCATATTTTCATTCAATAAATCATTGGACTTTTGCATTCATATATTCTGTTTTCTGTCTTTATTTTTACTTTATCACTTCTTCAAAATCTATGTGTTCTTACACACACCTACGTAATAAACTGCAGATCCACATTCACCCCGGATCCCGTTGATAATGACTTTGCTATTGCTAAATATGACTTTGATAATCCAATCTACCAAGCCGAAGACGAAGGTGAGGAAGATTGTGAAGTTATAGGAGAACTTTCCAGACTACTATAGCAGGAGGAAAAGGCTATACTTCCACACGAAGAACCGATCGAGGTTGTGAGTCTAGGTACCTACGAAGACAGAAAAGAAATTAAGATAGGAGCGGGTCTTGAGAACAATGTAAATGAAATACTGATCTAGATGCTACGATTACATCGAGATTTTTCCTTGGTCCTACAAAGACATGCCAGGTCTAGATATTGACATTGTGGTACACCGACTACCAACAAAATAAGGTTTTCTCCCTATGAAGCAGAAGGTTCATCATATGCGTCTTGAGATGTCCAAGGAAATTAAAGCTGAATTTATGAAGCAGTTCAATGTTGGCTTCTTAGTCGTTACTTCTTATCCATAGTAGGTTGTGAACTTGGTACCCGTACCTATGAAGAATGGCAAGGTGTGTATGTGTGTGGACTACCAAGACCTGATTAAGGCAAGCCCAAAAGACAATTTTCCGCTTCCATATATTGATGTTCTGGTTGACAATACCACTCATCACAAAGTTTTCTCTTTCATGGATGGTTTCTCCGGTTACAATCAAATCAAGATGGCTCCCGAAGACATGGAAAAGGCTACTTTCGTTACACAATGGGGAACTTTCTATTACAAGGTCATGCTGTTTGGGTTGAAGAATGCTGGCGCCATATATCAACGCACTATGGTGGAATTATTCCATGATATGGTCCATCACGAGATAGAGGTCTATGTCGACGACATGATAGTTCGATCAAAAATCAAAAAAGAACATCTTGGTCATTTGTGTGAGCTGTTTGATAGACTGAAGAAATACATGTAGAGACTCAATCCGAGCAAATGCACCTTCAGAGTCAGATCTGGAAAATGGAACGACGATTGCGAAACAGATTTTGACAAAATCAAGGAGTACCTACAAAAACCTCTTATCCTGATGCCACCAGTTAAGGGAAGACATCTGATCATGTACTTAACAGTATTAGAGAATTCAATGGGGTGTGTGTTAGGGAAACATAACGAGTCTGGTCGAAAAGAGTATGCAATATACTACCTTAGAAAAAAGTTTACCGACTGTGAAACAAGATACTCACAGCTCGAGAAATATTGCAGCGCTTTGGCTTGGGATGCTTGCCGACTAAGACAATATATGTTGACTCACACTACTTTGTTGATCTATAAGATGGATTCGATAAAATACATATTCGAGAAACCTGCTATCTCCGGAAGAATAGTAAGATGGAAAATGATCTTGACCGAATATGACATGCAATATACTACTTATAAGGAAATAACAGGAAGTGCGGTAGCTGATCATTTGGCTCATCAAGCTGTAAATGACTACTAGTCTATGCATTTCGAGTTTCTAGACGAGGATATTATGGTAGTCACCGATTATGAAGAGCCTAGACCAGACGAAGGACCTGAGCTTGGATCCCGATGGACTATGGTCTTCGATGGAGATTCTAACGCACTTGGAAATGGTATTGGCGCTGTGATTAAATCTCCTAAAGGCGGCCATACACCTTTCACTGCCACACTATGCTTCGACCGCGCCAACAATATGGCTGAATATGAAGCGTGCATTATGGGTATCAAAGCTGCTATTCACTTAAGGATCAAGTTCTTACAAGTATATGGAGACTCAGCTTAGTGATCAGTCAGATTAAGGGCGAATGGGATACGAAGCATCCAAACCTCATTCCATATCGAGAATATGTGTTGAATTTGATCCCCTACTTCGAAAAAATCACTTTCGAGCATATTCCACGAGAAGATAATCAATTGGAAGACGCGTTAACTACCATGTCATCTATGTTTAAATTCATATGGGGACAATGAAGCTTCTTAAATCACTATTGAAAGACTAGACGAACTGGCGTACTGTTGCAAACTTGATACTTAAGGAGTAGAAGAGAAACCTTGGTTCTACAAAGTGAAGAGGTATCTCGAGGCTCAAGAATACCCTGAAGGGGCATTTGTCAACGATAAGAAGTTCCTAAGGAGGTTCACTGCCAAGTTATTTCTCATTAACGACATCTTATACAAACGCAACCATGACTTGGCCTTACTCAGATGTGTAGATCAGAGGACATCCAGACAAATTATGGAAGAGTTACATGAAGACGCATTTGGTACCCACTCCAGTGGACATACAATGGCTAAGAAGATTCTGAGAGCAGGTTACTATTGGTCCACTATGGAAGCTAATTGTTATCGCTATGCTCGATATTGTTACAAACGCCAGATATACGCAAACAAAGTGCACGTACCTCCAGTTCCATTAAATGTTCTGACCACCCCGTGGCCTTTCGCGATGTGTGGCATTGACATGATTGGAGAAATCAAACCTACCGCTTCTAATAGGCATCGTTTCATCCTCATCTCTATCGATTACTTTACCAAGTTGGTAGAAGCAGCCTCGTTCGCATCTGTTGCCAAGAATGTTATGTCTCGATTCATCAAACATAATCTCATCTGTCGATTCGGTGTCCCTGAAAGGATTATCACAGATAACGTTACCAATCTCAACAACAAGATGATCACCGAACTCTGCACACAATTCAAGGCAAAACATCACAACTCCTCTCCATATCGACCAAAGATGAATGTCATAGTGGATGCCGCCAACAAGAATCTAAAGAAGATCATACATAAGATGATAGTGACTTACAAAGATTGACACGAGATGTTTCCATTTTCTCTCCACGGTTATCGCACTTCAGTACGAATATCTATAGGGGCAACCCCTTTCTCTCTCGTATATGGTATGAAAGCAATTCTAGCTATCGAGGTTCAGATACCCTCACTCAGAGTACTAAAAGATGCAGAGTTAGACGAAGATGAATGGGTCCAGACTCGGCTTGAGCAGATAAAGTTGATCGACGAAAAGCGGCTCACAGCCATCTTCCATGGACAAATATATCAAATACGCATGATTAAAGCCTTCAATAAGAAAGTCAAGCACCGAGTGTACCAAGCTGGCGATCCAGTAGTCAAGCGCATCATACTACCACAAGGTGATCCCAGGGGAAAATGGACTCCCACCTATGAGGGACCATTTGTAGTCAAGACGGTATTTTCCGGCGGAGCCATGATATTGAGCACTATGGACAGAGAAGACTTCCCACACCTTGTGAACGCCAACAAAGTCCAAAAATACTACGCATAAATGAGACCCGCTAGGTTGATTGGCCTTGGCAAAAATAAGGGCATCCTGGCGAACCAAAAGGGTTTGGGAAAAATTTAAGGACATATATATATATATATATATATATATATATATAAAATGTACACCCGGCAAGTCGAAAACCTACAAAGGCGGCTTGGGAAAAAAGGGTATCCCGGTAGACTAAAAACACGAAAGGGCGGTCTAGGCAAAAGTTACAGATTAAAGCGTGCGACTATGTCTTGACAAGATCATCTACATACATACTACACTACTATCAGCTTCAAATGACGCAGATCAATCTAATCACCTTCTTCTAGCAGCAAAGAGATGAGATAGTCGAAAATATATGGGCAATAGAAGAGTTAAAACTCGACGAGATTGTTTCCACATAGCTTTTACTATTTTTCAAATGTTTCCGACAATTTCCTCTTACTAGGATATTTGTCTCTCTGTATACGAACTTCCTGTCTATAGGCCCCTTTTCAAAATTAATACAATCCTCCTTTTCCAATCCCAAACTTTTACTTTTATCTGTTTTGTTTGCATAAAGTCCAATGATTGCTTTGAATGATTATATGCATCTGACAATAAATATTTGTTCACACATATGAAAAGTGAAAGAAACAACAATTACTACAGACTCTAGGAATTGAGATGACAACCAAAGTCACCAATAAATCCCCACAGAGCCATTTTCACAAGAAATATCTCCATAGGATGATCTCTATAATCCCCACATAGCCATCACTCCCCCGACAAGAGACAGATCTCTCCAACAAAATTACTACTCTATCATCTCCTTTCAAAAAGTGTCCAACACTTTAGTTCATCACGTTAGTGCCCGAGCAGTGATCCTATCAACTTCATCACATTAGTCCCTGAGGAGTGATCGTATCAACTCATCACATTAGTCCCTGATCAGTGACCCTATCAACTTCATCACATTAGTCCTCGAGAAGTGATCGTCTCAACTCATCACGTTAGTCCTCGACTAGTGATCCTATCAAATTCATCACATTAGTCCCCGAGCAGTGATCCTATCAAACTCATCACGTTAGTCCCTGAGCAGTGATCTATCAACTCACCACATTAGTCCCAAAGCAGTGATCATATCAACTCATCACGTTAATCCCCGAGCAGTGGTCATCTACATTATCACGTTAGTCCCCGCGCAGTAAACGTTAACCTTGTTACATTAGTCCCCAAGCAGTAACCAATCATCAATCAACTTATTATGTCAGTCTACGAGAAGTAATAGGTTATTCAATATCACATCATTCTCCAACAAGTTTTATACATAATACCTTCATCCCCAACTGAGTACCTCTCAAGGATTATCATTCCCCAACAACATCAATATCCAGAACCGAAGCTTGGTCAGATAATGCATCGGAGGAATCTACATCTCTTTTGATCCTAAAACATCTACATTCATACATTATTCATAAAAGTCATAACATGTGCATATGTCATTCATGAGCATTATCATATACTCGCATGCATCATAATCTGCATAGAACTAACCATATCCTTTCAAGTTAAATTTCCCCAACAAGTGAAATTTATTTTCCAGGCAGAAGGTCAAAGATTAATACCCAAAACAAGATGGGAAAACTATCTGAACTACCAGACAAGTTTATCAACAGACACCAAGATACAGATTAATACCCGAAACAAGACGGAGAAGATATCTACATCCTAACGAATAATCATTTCAGATATATCCAAGACGAAGTTTTATTTTGACTATCTCTTACTCCAGATGGCATCATTAAGCCGATATCCGACTACACATCATTATCTCTCCACCTGCAGAATGCTGCATATATGGTTAAAAATTAATGCATACCAGTAATCTCATTCAAAGATGAGCATGGAGTCTAACGTACGATTCACTCTCCATCATCAGCTTCTCCATATGGCATCTATAAGCCCATTCCAGCGCATCATCAACTGACGATCTCATTCCATACACCAGGGAGTGCAACTTTTCAGGTGTACTCGAGTGTTCAATCATCTTCTACCATCAGGTCACGAAAGAAAAACATACCAATCTAACCCTTAAGGTACAAGAAGATTAAACAGGGGCAACTGTTATACCCTAAATTTTCCCTCCTATTTCCCAAGTCAATCCACATCTCTATACTCAAGAACTTCTCAAGGGTTGACCAGATGAACCCTCTCCTGAGCAATCAACCCACAACTAGGGTTTTGATTCTATCAAGTAAAATATGATTTATAATTCCTCAAATGTTCACCATACCTCCTCATATATATCACGGGATCAATATGTCAAGTTGCAAGCCTCACAGCTCAAATTTGCTCAGTCAATTACTTAGATGGTTGAAATTCAACTTTATTGGACAAAAAGTCAACTATGGTTAACATACAATCAAACTTCATCATTTTTTGTCAACATCAATATTTTGAAGTTACATTCATAATTTGATTAAGGGTTGATCATGATTCATCAAGAAAACTCAAGATTTGATCAAAAGTCAAAATTTCCAAATTAGGGTTTTTGAACAAAAAGTCAACAGAACTTTGACCAGGCATAACTTTCACATGTTTTATCAGAAATTTCTCCACCAAAGATGATTTTGAAGAGAATTCAATTCTCTACAACTTCATGTCTTACAAGCTTTGGCCAAAAATGCCTCATTTGAGAGTTATGGATCAAGACATTATAGGTCCTTCTAAAAGTCAACAAAAAGTCATCATTTTGCAAAGAAGTGTGCATGGGCATGGAAACTTCAATGAAGATGAAACAAAAATAGTGTTTAGAGGACATCTTGAGCTTTCTAAAAGGTCCAAGAAAACTTCAAAATGTTTAAATTTGAGCAAGCTACAAGTTGTGCAAGTTTGGCATTTCTGAAGAAGTGCATGAAGAGAAATAATTAGAAAATTCAGTTTTTTCTAAATGAGCATAAGTTTTTGTGATCCAAACTTATTCTTGAGATTATCTGTAACCTCTAAACTCATTGCCACGAATTTCCTTTATTTATTTAATTTATTTTTTGAATTAAATGGCTAAAATTCAAATTCAAATTTAATTAAATAAAATATAAGATAAGAGATAAGGTGAGTTGAGCTTAGTATTTGTATGACTTGAGATCCAAGATAGCTCATCACAAGCTATCAAATTCGTATAAGAGGCATTCAGTCAAGATTGAGCCAATTTAGGAAAGTTTTGATGAAGTTTTCAATCAAATATTCTTCATTGAAATGCAATATAATTTCACTTAATGCTTGACCTAATGCACTCCTCACTATATATACTACAAGATCAGAAGCCAATGAGGGAAGGGGATGCAGCCATAAAGCTAGGGTTTGTGTTCAAAATTTTCAAGATAAATTTGCACCGTTGAAAACCTAGTTCCATCCACTCTCAAAACATTCCATCCATCCATTCATTCTCCTGAGCATTCCATGAGTCGGTCCCAGGACTTACACGATCCTAAAGCATCCAGAAATCGCTTCCCCAAGTGCACCAGTTTGGTAGAGGTTTCTGAAATTCAAACTCTTGATTCATGAAAAATAAATTGCATTTATACATTCATTCATGTTCATGATGTTATTTAGAGTCATTTTGATGCTTTTATTTTGAGGTTTAACGCAGTAATGACCAAACGCCATTGTTAGGGATCCAAAACTGTTGAGCATTGTATCCCTGTTTCTAAACACTTTCAGGCCAAATCAAGGCCACCATTAGATTTGCCACCCTAGATTTAGGGGGTAGGGTTTCTCTTGATCATTTATTTGTCTTATTTTACAGGTTTGGAAACTTAAATCGCTGAAGAAGACGACTGAAGCTAGGGCTCTGGCGTCCCTCAAACCTTTTGACTTTGGTCAACCATCGAGGCTTGGTGTGGCATGATCTAATTTTTCCATTCAAAATCCAAGGGTCCCATGCGCGTTTTTATGTTAAAACCTGATTTCATGAACTTTGTCTCATATATATTTATGAATGCATCCAAATTAATTGATGCATCACCGCCCCAATGGTAAGACATGCGTGCGCTAGTCCATCCCTCTATCAAGTTGCTGGTTCGAACCTGCCTTTTGGCAACAAATTTCATAACTTTTAATTTTTGAAGGTTATCACATATAATCAATTGGAGGCATGTTTCTAACACCACATGCATAGTGGTCCAGTGGTAACCTTTGAACCAGTGACCTCAAGGTCACAAGTTCAAGCCTCAGCAAGGCCATCCTAATTTTTTACCACTCGTTTTGTCTAATTTTTCTATTTTCTTTCAAATTTTCTAATTAGTTTAATTTTCTTACAAAAATTAAATAAACCATTTTCAAAAATCACAAAATTATTTTAATTTTAGATCTAGGTAATTTAACATTTAATTAATTTTTTACATAACAATAAATTATTTTTATCATGATTTAAATTATTTTTCATAATTAATTGATGATTAACTTAGAAAATAGGTTTTTATTAATTAAAATCAATCCCAAAAATACCAAAAATATTTATTTTTTTGCAATTAGGGTTTAGACGCTCTCTCTTATCATTAAACATTTTTCTCCAATTTATTTACTTAATTTCGCATTTAAATTCTAGAAATCGATGTTTAGGTCACAAGGTTATTTTTGTAACAGTGTAGATTTACTTTTCTCGTAATTTACTTTCCGCACCTATCTTATGTAACTGCCCCAAAGCCATGTAATAGCGTAGGACATTTACTTTTTGTACTTTACCTTTCTGCACCCTATAAATTGTAGATACACTGCTTAGATGTATGACTAATAGGATTATTTTTCACACCTCACACTTCTTTCTCACCCTATGACTAATAGATACACTGCACCCAATCAAGATGCTTTTCACACCTCACACTTCTTTTCAAAAATTATTTTTCAAACCAACACGTTGTATACATTCCAACAAGAATCATTACAAAGCTTTACCCTTTCAAAGAAACATTTCCAAACACTTCGTATACATTCTTGAGGACTGGTACAAGAATCATTATGAAGTCAAAGCGAAATACTTTTCAAAATACTTTTCAAATCACACACACACACACAGAGAAAATTTTCGAAAGTGAGCTAAGCAACTAAGAGCCCGTAGATAACTACGGATAGAAAGGGTGCTAATACCTTCCCTTTTCATAATTTCCTCCCGTACTCAAAATCTAACGAATGTCTTTTCCTGTTCTTTTCACCTTCCCTTTATTGGATAAAAGAAAAGTCGGTGGCGACTCTTTCTATCCTCAACATTTGCGATAAAACGCAAAACAAACAAGTCAGTTCTCCCACCGTGTTACATCATGGAATCACGCCTTTGGATGAATACCATTCTATCAATAAAATTTGAGCTTCGTGCCCACTTGCTTGAAATTCTTGTTTTATTCTGTTTTGCAAAATAATGCTTTTACTTATGATAATCACTTTTGAAACAAAAACAAAAAAAGTTTTAAATGAATTTTTACTTCAAAACTTTTTGAAGTAAAAGTGAAATTTTCCTTCGAACTCTGAACATAGAAGGAACATCAACAATTATCTCCATGAGTGTTTTGACCTCAAAAAAGGATAAACAACTACTGAGAAGCTTTCTCTTCCCCGAAAGAGATTATCAAGCAACGGTATTCTTATTCAAAAAGAATTTCCAAACCTGGTACCGCCAGTGAAAAATGCTTTTTCACTCTAGAGAAATTTAAAGCATGCAACTCTTATTCATCACCAGTGATACCTACACATTGCGGAAGATTTTGCTGAGTATCTGATTGAACTGCGATGTAGTCCTTTTCCAAATACGCTTAATTGTCTTTTCAAGTATCGTCAACATGCATAGACATTGATGACTTTCATCATTCATACATAATTGCATCATTTATGCATTCTTGGATTCTTCAATGTCTGTTCAAATATCACATGTTTAGGTTGCATATATTCCCAAAAACAAGTATGGATGTGTCATCTCTCCAATAGAATGCCACTTCTAAGAAGAAAGAGCACATTCTTTCTCCAGTTCCCCAATCGAGTTCGTTCCTCATTGGGTCCAAATTCTTATTTGATCGTTTCATTCTAGTTCATTCCTGGATAGAACCTTGTCTCCAATCAATTCAGGTCAAGATTTCACAACAAAAAAATCAACCTGCAAACAATAAGTAATAGGCTCCTCATCCGAGCTGCTTATTTCCTTTTCATCTTTGAACTTACCATAAACGATTGTTCTTCTTAACAAGTCCAATCATGAAAGTTCAAGAAATCCCCATAGTTGTCTTTCTCTTTGAGAAACCTGTATTTTACAATCAAAACGCCCACATCTTCTCAAAAAGATCCTCGACACGATTGTAATTGAGAAAATAGAAACTCATTTGAGATCTGTTTCCATTATTGTTTGTCATTCACAAAGTTGAATACTTAGTAAATTTCTCTCAAGAATTACCTTGTTATAGTTATCACTTTGTTGATAATTGGTAATATCTTCAGAACTCATACCATTTACCATCACAATGTTGATAATCGGTAAATGATTCTTCATTTCAAATTACCATAAATTGTCGACAGGATGATAATTGGTAATATCACCTTTGCTTACCTTTAACATTGTCACAAGGTTGATAGAAGGTAATCTCCTTGTTTCCCAAAGCGAAACAGATATTCACTTCCTTTGCGAATCTATTTTCCCAGTGAAACATACACTTGTTTCTCAACAAACAGGATTCTCTTTTCTTAGACAGATTGATACATCCTCACAAATGTTTTTTTCACCAGTTGTGTAACCCTTTGGTACCACCTTGGTAAATTTTCCGTAATCGCTTTGCATCATTCGCATTTTTTGGCATCTTAGGCCCAAAATTTGCGTATTCTGATATTTAAGTCTCTTCACACCTATCGAGATGAAGATTTTCATCTTCATATCTCTGGTTGAAGAAACTTAAATAGAGGCATCTGTCATACCCCAATTTTTGACCTAAGATATCATCTCATATCATTCACATATGCATCATTGCATCAATGACAAATTTTAGAACAAGTTAGCTTGTGTGTGGGCTCCTTGAGCAAAATTAGGGTTTTGAATCAAATATTTCATCTGTTCATGATATGATCAATTAGGGTTTGAGTCTACACTCACCACTAATGATCTATCTTCAACGATCATCAATATTTGATCTCCAAAATTCCAATCATTTCCTCAAGATCAATCTTGAATTGACCAAATTTGGGTTTTGATCGAGGATGGTGTATCATTTACTTTTTGCTCAATGAATGACCTAATTTCTTGGAGCATGATCTCAAAATCAAGAATGCAATATCTTGACCTAATTTATTGATTCAAAACATCTCCAAAGCCATGGTTGATCATCAGAGAAATTCTGAATCATCTGACAAAAAGTCAACTATCCAGATTAGTCAAACTTTGACTTTTTGGTCAACTTTTGAAATTCAATTTTTTCAATCATCAAAATATTTCATATTATCCATCATGATCATCAAAAATAAAAAATGTTTGAAAAAGTCAACAAAAAGTCAAAACTTGATTTTTCTAAACACTTAGAAAATTTTTCAAGTGTTTTTATCGCTTTTTTAAATCATTTTTATGGCCATTTTTCACCAAGATTCATTTTGATTCAAGAAAAACTTTCAACATGAAAGTTTTAGATCTTGTTCCAATATTTACCAAATGTCCAAGAACATGAAAAATTATTTTGTGGAGCTTTGGTTTTGAATTTAGAACTTATAGGTCCATAAGCTTGAATTATAGGTCACTTTTCCAAGTTTTCAAGTCATTCTTGCCAAAATCCTCTTCTAGAAGCCTTGTCATCACCAAGGGATACGTTTTATCCCAAAATATATCAAGCAAATGGTTTAATAAGAGATAAGATCACTTGAGTTTTAAACCATGGTTTGCAAAAGAGTCTTCACCGAGCTTTTATTTTATGCAAAGGATTAGAAAAAAGAGTGAATAACATCCTAACGAAATAGATCAGAGATCTGGGACCGGGGGTTAATTATGCAAAGGAAAGTTGTTAGGAACCCAAAGCATCTACGGTAATCCGCATGAACCTGTTTAAAAATTTGTATATGTGTGCTAAAAAAGAAGATATGTACAAAAGTGTCTGGAGAGATGAAAAAAAGAAAGTATTTTTTACAATTTTTGGTTTGGTAGAACTTCCAATGAGTTTCAGGCCTACATACCAACAATGTACAATGTTGAAATCAAAATGTATGTAGTTCGGGTAAAAAAGACTTAAATTGGTGTGTTGATTGATTTTAAATAAAGAGACAAGTCATAATTTTTAAATGAGAAGACTCGTCTAAATGCCCATAAGGTATGATAAAGAATAAAAGACTACGCACCAACATGAGGGAGGTTTTGAGAATGCATCTAGTACTCAAGTGGAGACGTCGAGAACCATGGGGATATAGGAAAAACATCTCAATTATAAATGACTCATGTCTAATCACAAAAAGGTTTTAAAGATAGAAAGTGCACGAGGGCACAAAAAAAGGTTATATGGATTAACATTTGATTAAGAAAAATAAGTTTGAAAAAGTCGCTCGACATAGTCGAGGTTTATTGTGAAACCGGTTTGAGTTTAAAACAAGAAGATTTTGAAAAAGATGAGAAGATTTTGAAAATTAAAGAATATGGGAGGAGATGAAGAGGCTAACCTATGTATAGGAAAAGTAAACGGTAAAGAGTAAAGAAACGGTCTAACCGAGCGAGAAACAAGTACTTGACATAATGAGTCAACAAAGAATTCTCATTCTTTGGATTAAATCCAACAGCAGATAAAAAGCCAAGAATATACCGAGCAGCAAGTAAGAATAAATCACAGCAGAAGGCGAGAATAAATCGCAGCAGAATATGCGTCAAATAATAATTAAGGAAGCAGATGAAGCTCATTGGGTGAAAATAAATCACCAGTCGGAAAAAATGTAACAGGTAAGCTCAAAATGTTAGATAAGGTCTCAAGGTGTCGGATAAAAAACCAAGATATCGAATATAGATCCATGCATCAGATAAAAATCCAACAGACAGACAAAACCAATAGCAGAGATATAATCGAATTCTCGTGCAAACCGAATCCGAATGAAGTAGTAACTTGTACAAGAGTTAGAATGAAATATACAACATGGAATGAATGTTTAATTAATTAAATTTAAAATTTGATTAAATTAAGTAATTAAATTAAAAAGTTGATTAAATTAAGTAATTTAGTTAAGAAAAACCAATTAGCCGAATCTAATTAATTTTTAATAACAAAATTAAATAACCAAATCAACTTTTAGTCAATTAACTAAAACAAAAGGTAATACGAAATGAAAGAGAAAGTTTAATCGATTAATCAAGAGTGAATTGACTTAATTAATCGAATTAAGAAAAAGAGATTAGTAAGCTAATTAATTTTTAATAATAAGATCAAATAAATAAATCAAAACTTGATTAATTCGTCAAGGTGAAGTAGATAAAGATGGAAGAAGAAGTATGGTCTTGAGAACCTTGCACAAATCAACAAAACGGTTAGTATTTACAAAGTATAAAATCAGAATGAAACAAGTATGATTATACATGAACTAATGAGTATTTACAAATGTGAAACAAGAAAAACAAGTTAATATTCAATGTACATGTAAAAAATCAGCATTATATGCATTATGCTAAATACATTTAAACTCAAGTAAACACAATGGTAAACATGATAAATCATCAAAGAATTCGAGATTAAACACCAACAAAAACATTGTCAACACAAATTCGTCATCAAAAAATGAAACAAGTAACAAACATTGACATCAAAATTAAATACAGTTATAAACAGACTCTTATTCACTAAGGCTGACACTAAAAAAACGAATTCACATGATACTCAATACACTTGCAAGATGGAGAAATCATATATCAATCTTAACTAAGTAGAAATTGTCTACTACCATGAACTATAAATAATCATCAATTCAAAATAATAGTCACACATATAAACCAAAAATTATCAAAGCAAACACACAATTCCTTTTTCTCTGTCTTTTTCTATGTAAGATCCAAACCCACATACACGTTACAAACCAACAGATCCAACCAAAATATTTGTCCTAACATCCGAAATTCATTATAATCCAAAAAAACCACAAATCAAATTTAAACAAAATGAAAGGGAAGCATTGACATTAACACTTTAACACAATGAAATTCATTTCAAACAATCAAAATCAAACATGAACAACAAGGGACGCCATAACCGGGTTCATTCGAGTTAAACATCAAATAATGCAGTGAACCAAAATTCCACAAACAACAACCTACATGGTCGGTCTCATATCACACCCCAAAAATATATGATGAATCATGAATCTTTTTTTACATATATTTTTTGAATGATGTATGATATGAGACCGACCATGTGGGAATATGGAAAGACTCAAAAATGGAAAATTTGTGGTATATTGAATGAAATGATGCGGAAAGACACTTTTAGAAACAACAAGATATTTCTGGATATCCGTCGGAGTGACAAAGAGTAACCAGTAATACTTTGAAAAAGAGGGATAAAACCCTAGAAAGATAAGTATTTACATCCAAGAATGAATCGGATGGAAACTACAATCGAGATAACGGCGCGCCCAAAAGATGTCCAAGAATGGCATTTAACTCTACTGGGGATTATAACATCCAATAATGGCTTTGGATGAAAAAGGACTCGACATATAATAATGGATTTCCATGGATACAGATCATAATATCTGTTATAACCCAAAATTTTCCCTCCTATTTCTCAAGTCAACCCACATCTCCATACTCAAAAATTTCTCAAGGGTTGACCAGATGAGCCCTCTCCTAAGAAATCAACCCCCCAACTAGGGTTTTGATTCTCTCAAGTCAAATATGGTTTTCCTATTGCCTCAAGTGATCATCATACTTCCTCATATGTCTCAAGGTATCACCATGTCAAGTTTCCAACCTCACTACTCAAGTTTGCTCAATTAATTGCTCAGATGGTTGAAAATCAGTTGTATTGGACAAATAGTCAATTGTGGTAAACATACAGTCAAACTTCATCATTTTTGGTAAACATCAAGATTTTGAAGTCACATTCATCATTTGATCAAGGGTTGATCATGATTCACCAAGAAAACTCAAGATTTGTATCATTTGTAGTAGTGACAATAACATAAACTATAAATATGTCTAATAATCAACAAATAACAACAACAATAACAAAAATTAATCCAATCTTAACTAAAGAAATGTGATCATACAACAACAACATAAACACTCAAGAACAACAACAACCCCCAAAAACAATCAACATCAGCAACATAAACATGAAATATTCAAAATCAACACAAAAACATCAACATCAACAACAATGGAAACTAAAGTTTACTAAAGGCATGTGTTGTACCCCAATTTTTTCCCCTAAGATTCTATGATACTTCATACAATTTCATTTCACAAAGATCACAAGTTGGTTTCTCTCTCTCTCTCTCTCTCTCTCTCTCTCTCTCTCTATCTATAGGGTTTTCCTTTGGGAGATCACCAATCACCTTGTAGAGATGACTAATTTTGTGTGTGAAGATTGATATTGGATTAACCATTATATGTATCCATTGCTCTCTAAATGTTTTAGGTGAATGGTGCACGAGTTCCTCAAAGAGTTGGTAGGATTCATGTGTTTATTTTCACGCCTTCTCTCATCATTTCTCAAGATTTTGAAAGTGTTATATATCATTTAAGACTCCTATTATCATAAATAATGCTATCTTATCTTGAATATGTACTCCATGCTTGAAAGAGATCATTAACTTCAAGAATTCCTTCATCCCATGGCCATCTTTCTTAAAATTAGGGTTTTGGACTTCTAAGGACCATATCTTGATATGTGTGTGAAGTTTAAGGATGGGTTCAAGATAATTTGATTTTTAAAGGACTTCTAATATGTATATGCTTTTATTCAAGAAGCTTAAGTGATGAGAAGATTGTTTTGAAGACCTATGGTTGCCCACTCTCTAGATTGATACTTCATCTATCTTATATAACTTCAAAGGATCATATCTTGGTAATCCCTTGCACATTTGAGCTCATTTTTCTTTCACAATGTACCTAAGGATCTTTACAATAACTTAGTTCAATTGGTGAGAAAAGAAAATGCTTGGAAGTTTGCCTATGAGGTCAAAAGATTACAAGTCTTTGATGAATTCCTCAACTTTTGGTCAATCAACTTCAAATGAACATATCTTGATCATCATTTATCATTTTGTGGTCATTCTTTTTGCACAACAATCTTGAATATGTCTACTTTACCTCCATATAATCCTTGAAGATTGAAAGTGTTTGGAAATTTCTTGGAAGAATCAAAAGATTATAGGTCATTTCACAAATTTGCATCAACTTCACAAGGCCATAACTTTCTCAACTTTTGGAGTTTTTGAGTGATAATTTTTTCCAAATGTTCTTTGAGAGGTCTACATCATATCATCTTGGAAAATAAAGAGAAAATTTTGAGTGGAAAAAGCATTTTTGAGAAAGAAACATTTTAGGTCATTTTTTAAGAAGAAGCATGCTTGACCAAGGCCTGACTAGAAAATTCAATGATTTTTCAAGAATCCTAAAGGCTCAATATCTCAGCTCAAGCATCCAATGGATTTGATTCTTTTTGCATTGTGTTCTACTCTTTGAATACTTCATTTGGCTTAAGGAAAATCAGAAAACGCACGAGGGAATTGGATTTGGCCTCAGTTCAAAGTTTGAGCTAAAACCTGTTTTACACTCACCATCAGTTTGTGCATTTGCACGTGTAACTTGATTTTAAGCCAAATTAAGCCTTGCTTTCGTGACTAATTGTGATTAGGAACTTCCCAAGATTAATTAGCACATCAAAAATCAAGAAATGATTGAGTTTTGATGCAGACAAGGTCACAATTTCTTCATGAACACGGGTGTGCATGATTTCCACTCAAATGTCATCATCCACCCCTCATTTTGATTCCTTTCGCCTCTCCTATAAATAAGGGACACATTCCACTCATTTCCAAAAGGCTTTGATAGCCAGAAAACCTCTTCCAAACTTCCTCCATGACTAGATTTTCTGTAACTTCGAATTTGTGTTTAGACCACTTCCAGCTTGAAATTAACCATTCATTCTTCTTCCTTGAACCCGACTGAAGCTAATAGAACACGAATTGTTCCTTGAAGCTTCCTGAATCGAGCTATCCAAGTCCAGTTTTAGAGTTCTGAAAATGAAATTCGTTCAGGTAGAAATCTCCATCAAACCTTGCAAAATAAAACATCGTTGCACTCTCCTCATCTCCCTGATCCCCGTGATCTTCACCATTTGCATTTTCATTGAAAATTGACTGAGAATTTTTGAAAACAAGTGCTCGCTATTATTTCTGTTTTTTCCAAATTGTTCATGATAGATGAAGGCTGGAGGTTGAAGACGACCTACGTGTCCGTCTTCAAACAATGAGGGTCGAACATGTAATTTCTTTGAATCTGATCCAGTGAGAACGTTGTATCATGAGCGCGTAATGTGAGCCCTTGGATCTGATTACTTTTGTCAGTCAGACTCCATCCAACGCGCAACATTAAATCTGATTTTATTTTTTAAATTTAATTAAATTGGTGATTCGGTGTGAAAACCAATAAGGTCCATATCAAGCACAACGTGTCTGATCAATTGGATTAGCTTACTAACGTATTGTAACTATGGTCAGATGGTCCACATTTTTTCTTCTCTTTATTTTATTTTCTGATTTTATATTTTTAATGTTTTAAACTTTAAAAATTCATTAAAATTCATTTCTAGTCCAAAAATTATGAAAAAATTCACAAAAATATTTTGAAATATTAACTTTCTGAATTTTATTTTTTCATAATTATATTTTCAGATTTGATATTTTTTTATGATTTTTCCCTTTTATTTGATATTTTTAATTGTTTTAAAATAATTTTTGACATTTAAAAATTCTGGAAAAATTCTGGAAGGATCCAATGGTCATTTGATAAATATTGGTGATCTCATTTTATTTTTATTTCTGATTTTTCTTTTTTTTGGTTATTTTTGGTTTATTTCATCATTTTCTTTTTTATTTTAAAAATAGTTTTTAACTTAGAAAAATTCTAAAAATATTTGTCTACACTTGTTGACCTCTTATTGACCTTGGGTAATTTTATTGGAATTTTATTTTGATGAAAAAATATTATTTATGTATTTCGTCAATAAAATCAAATTAAATAACCTAATTTTAACATTTTATTTAATTCTTTATTTTCATATTTATTTTGACAAATTTTTTAATTTAATCTGAAGTCATAAATTTCCTCAACATCAACATTAAAGAGAGTTGATTGATTTTAACAAAGTTAGATCGATTAAATTCATCTGATGCAAAATAAATTTGAAATTTATTCTATCTGCTCCATCTTATTTTTCTTTTGTCCCGATTCGGAAAAAGTGATCAATTGGTGGCATGAACTTCAAAGTTCAAACATAAGCCCCAAAAGATGACTTGAGTTTTGATCTTGGTTTAAAACTTGTGGCGCTTGTCGTGTGGTCGCGTTGATTTCTAATCAAGCTTTTGGCAAGTTTCCACTAACTTTAGCCATTTGAAACTCTCAATCATTTTTGATCAAGTGATGTGATAATCCCAAAACTGGTGATATACTTGACAAAAAACAATTGAAACTTGTCTTGTGGTCGTGTTGATTTTATCAAGCTTCTGGCAAGCCTTCATGCGTGAGTTTCAAGATTGTCACCTTGCTGACGACTAATTACTAATCTCACTAACATTTATTAATTGTTCTTTATTTTTCTGCTCTTTACTTTCCGCATTTATTTTTATGCTCTTTATTTTTACGCACTTTACTTTTAGCATTTACATTTCATGTCATTTTTCCTTTTGCTCATTTGAGCATTTTACTTTCTTGTTATTTTGAATTTGCTCACTTGACTTTTATTTTTCTTTTCAAAATACTTAATAATACAACTTAAACATAAAAAGCTTTTAATTGGACTTGGTTATTATCCTTGTGCATGGAGCTTGATCTTTGCACTTAGGATTAGGACCTTTAGCTCAGCTTGTGAGATCTCTGTGCTCTTGGTGTTATTCTGTCTTTGTCTGGTTATTATCTTTGTATGCAGGTTCTTGAAAATACAGCCGTTACACTGCCCGTTTTTCTGTAGACAAGAATTCATCTGAGACATGGTGTTATCTGAAGCATGTTTTTTTGTCTAGTTAATTGTTGCTTGTGTGGGTTATCCAAAGGATGTAATGTAGTATTGGCTCTTGATGTCAAGTACTAATTTTTTTACCCGGTTAGATCTTTATTTACCCTTACCTTTTACTTTATGTACTTAGGTTAGCCTCTTCATCTCCTTATCATTCTTTA
Source organism: Vicia sativa (assembly GCA_021764765.1). Taxonomy (NCBI): domain Eukaryota; kingdom Viridiplantae; phylum Streptophyta; class Magnoliopsida; order Fabales; family Fabaceae; genus Vicia; species Vicia sativa. Next base: position 267,326,798 of record CM038792.1, read on the forward strand.
ATTTTCAAAATTTCCCCTCTTTTTCAAAGGATTCTCGTTTTCAAAACTCGAACCGCTTTCATTAAAAACTTGGACTTAGGTCCATGAATTTTTCAAACTTCTTTTCTTAATAAACTTTCAATCCATTTAATTACACTTTGACTTCCTTTTTCGTAAGACTAAAAAACACCTAATCTCATTCAAACCCTTTTTGAGCTCTTTGTAGCTTTTTCAAATTAGCGTTTTCTTAAAATCAACCAACACATAATTTTGGTCCTTTTTTAACCAAACTACTTGTTTTTGATTTCAACATTGCACACAGTTGGTATGTAGGCCTAGAACTCATTGGAATTTCTATCAAACCAAAAATACTTTAAAAAAAATACTTTTTCTTGTTTTCTTCTAAACCCTCCAAACACTTTTGTATAAACTCTTTTTAGCACACATATACAAATTTTTAAAAAGGTTCCTGTGGAGTACTGTAGATGCTTTGGGTGCTTAACACCTTCCCTTTGCATAACTAACCCCCGATCCCAGATCTCTGATATTTTAGGATTTTATTCGCTCTTTTTCCTAGTCCTTTGGATAAAATAAAAGCACGGTGGCGAATCTTTTATTATTTTTTGAGTTAAGTCAATTCAATGGCTTATACTTGCAGTTTTTGCCGCTACAACATGGGAAAAACGTTTATGTACGGTAAACATGATGAATAAGTTAAAGAGCTAAACAAATATCGTGAGATTGTTATTCTTTCTCAATTTTGAATATTAGGGTTCATAATGGTTTCGTAATGGACATGAAAAATTGGTAATTAAGAGACAATCTAGCTCTTGTAAATGATTAAGTAATTCCACCATGATCCCTCAAAACAACTGATGTGATATATGTTTTACTTAATAAAATTATAAAGCAAACAACAAATTTTTAGCATTTTAAAATTTTAAAATAAAATGCAAAATATATCACAATGGTTGAGTTAAACAACCGTAGTGATATCACATTTATATTTTATTCAAAAATAAATCAAAATGAAAGACACTACTAAAATATTAAAGAAATCACAATTTTATTGGCGCTGAAATTTGAAACGATGAAAGGTTAAAGAAAGATATCACCACAGTTTGTCTAACCAACTATGGTAATATGTTTACATTTTTTAATAAAAAAATGTTGGTGCCTGCTTTTAGAGATGTCACTGTGATCCTTCAAAGGACTGTGGTAATATGAGAGTTGTTGGGGATACTTTAGTAGTAGTGTACTTAGGCTTTTCGTTCAACGACATCAATCCTTGTCCCTGAAAAATGTCTTTAGAAATACACGTCATAATGAATATATTAAAGAAGGGGTTTAGAGATGTCTCTTTATCCTAGTATTCACACTAATACTAGAATATGTTAACTAAAGCCCTGCTTATCAGGTGTAAACTGGAAAGGGGAAATCCTTAAATGTCTTAACACCGTCTCCTCAAACTTGTTCAAGGGAAACTTGAAATTTAGCTAGGAAAATAAGCATTGAGAAATGGGAACGAAACATCTATCAAAGGAACTATAAATATTCTTGTCGGATTCGACATGAGAGACCAACCAGTTAGAGGATGAAACATTTTCTACGTGAGTATCCTCGATACTAGTCACACTTATGTAGAAGGATATCGTCTCTAATAGTTTATGATCCACTCTATAGTATGAACATGCATCAGCCGGTTCCACCAAACCTTTAAGCTCCTGTCAAGCCATGTATACCTGACTCTCAAAAAAGAGAAAATGCCAGTTAGAAACTACATATTGTAAGTTCAGAGTGCGCCTAAGGGAGGGGGGAGGGGAATTAGGACTTTTAAAATTTATGCAGTTTTATGAATACTTGTTCTTATTTTTTTGGTTTGGTTCAAGAGTTTAGATATGTGCTTATTTCTTTCTTGGTTATAATTTATGATAAAAGCGATAAAGTAAGGAAAGTAAAGAACACAAAGATGTAACTAGTTTCCTTCACAGTCCGAGAGTACATCTAGTCCACTTACAACATGCAAGAGATTTCACTATAGTTAGAATTATTCTACAGCTTATTCACACCAATGGTGATGCTTACTATCTAACCTATAGGGAGACCAAAGGCTCTTAAAACCTATAAGGTCTAAAACACTAATTGCAAGAAGAACAATCCTCATCAATACATAGACTTGCTTCCAACAATCCTGGACAACAAGGATAAAACAATTATATTTGATGTTTACAAGAGTTTGAAAGATGTCGAATACTATATTAGTCACTTGATTGATCTTCCCTTTCAATCATGAAAATATAAAGACAATAGTTCTCAAGTGTTGATGAATATGGAATGAATTTTTTGTATTGGTTTTGAACAACAAGTGCAGAAAATTATTTGATGAAAGTTTGATAATGTCAACACTTTGTTTAAAAGTTTGAAGGAATATAATAAGTTTGATTTGCAAATTTGAAAGAGGTAATTTGAATTATGAAAATATGTAGTTTATATAGTGCCTTAACACCTATTTGAAATGATGCAAATGAGTATGGAAAAGTATATTTGAAAAGGTATCAAAGGGAATTCGTTCATGCAAAAAACAATAAGTATTTGGTTCTGTCAAGTTCAGAAAATCGATTAACCTATATAGGTAATCGATTTCCTCCAAGCATTATGATCAAAATTTGAAATTTAAACATAGGAAATCGATTAACCATATATGGTAATCTATTAACGCTCTTAAAAAAAGATTTCCAGAAAAGGATTTTTGCATCGCATGAAGAGGAAATCGATTAACCATATATGGTAATGGATTTCTTGAAGATTTTTCAGATATTTTTCATGCTAAGGTTGTTTTGAACCAAATTAAAATGTAAATGCATGCATATGATTAAATGATATTTTGAGCACTAACTATCAATATAGATGCATGTTTGTTCCTATGGAGCTTGAACCAACAATGAGTCTTCAAGAATCTTGAAATTTGTTACTTGAATGATACAATGGCTTGATAAATTTTGCACATCCTTTCTTGATACAAAGAATTTTGTCTTCATAAAACAATAAAATATTTGGAGAAGGTTGATTTTACACATATTAGATCCAAATATTAACGTGATCCATATTTTCTATATCAAAGTGTCTCAACTATGAGTCGGCCGAAAAGTTCTAGAAAAATAGAAAAATCATGATATCCCTCATTTTGAACTATTATAACATCATTCAGGGTTAGCGTTTAAAACATTTGGATTTTCAAATATTGTAGACGACGAAAAATCCCTATCGTTAGGGTTGTTTATCAAGTTAGTAGCTGTAATCTCTATATTTGTCATGACAAATACAAGAAAACAAGGCAACAAACACTATTACAAAAGTACATTTCGTAACGCCATTGAATTTTATTTCACCATGGTCAAAGGATCCACCGTGGTAGATGTAACACCCCAATTCTACCCCAAGTAATTATTCAGTAAAATCAGAGTATAAAAGTTTCCAACATAATCAGGATATCAAATTTTTCAACTTAAACATGTCATTTTTATTCAAAATGGATAAATAACACTTTAAAGAGGCAGAACTAAACACAACGCATAATTATTAGTCTTCAAACATAAACAACTTCATTAATCATGCAACAGATTCATAATAGTTTTACACACAAGGCATAACATCTTTTGAGACTTAACAATATCAACAATAATAAAATTCTCAAATAATGACATAAGTTTCAACACAAAAAACAACCAAATAATACAAGTGTTCATTTCCGCTGAGTGCTACGTATTAGAGCAATGACACGAAACTCGAACTAAAATCGGTAACAACTACTCCTCCTGGTTACTTGCACGTTACCAATATAAAGGCAATGGAGAAACAAAAGAAAGGGTGAGATATCAAACTATATAATTGAGATCATGATAAATAATATATAGTTAGAATGATATAAAATCACTATTTTGTCATCTCACAAACAATCAACAACAAATACAATTTAACCACGCAACAACATCATTAGACACTAAAGTATGCGACTTGGACAAATGCAAATGCATGTGGTACCATCGGAGTAAAACTCCCAACATAGAACATTGATAGTAATTTTGAGGCATCAACAAGGCATAAGCCTTCAATATTTTTTCAATCCAGGCCAGCATGGGTGAGCATAGCTCCAACTTTAATGAAATGCAATGTATGTGAATTTCATGTATGGCATACAAAAACAACATTCAACACGACAACTTAGAACAACTAAAACAAACAAAAACAACTTTTCAACATCGACAACTTTCAACAACAACAACTTTCAACAACAACAACTTTCAACAACAACAACTTTCAACATTGGCTTTTAAACCTCCAACAAAGTTTATTCGTATTTAGGGAAACAACCAACTTATACTTGTAATTCATTACAACTAATATATATTAACCAAAACAAAAACTCTTCGATAGCTTACTAGCGTGTACGAGCAATCCCTTAAGTTAATCCAATTTTGGCTAATCGGCTATATCGCATACAATTACCAACGTATTAATTCAAAACTATTTATAATCAATTCCTATATCATTCCTTACTAATTACTAGTGTTATTCTACTCGTAAGAGCCTACACAAGGTATCCTAGTTAAAGTGTTTAAAATTGCGCAGAATTCAAAGTCAGAAAAATATGTTCAAAACAATTCAATACGCACCGCGATGGAGGGTTCGCGCCACAACTTTAGCGAGTTCGATACACACAACCCGTTGCCATGAACCGAGTGATGATTGGTTTCCTTGAGCAAGATCTCTTCAACAACATTTTTTCCAAAGTTTTGGCCCCCAACACCCACATAACCTAAAACGAACTAACCTAAGGTACTAGCAACATGAGTAATCAAACAAAGAAAACATTTACCAAAACATTCAACAAATTTCATGGATTTTCAAGTTTCAATTTGAATGTTTTCCAACAACAACCACAAGACACAACCTAGAAAAATTACAAACCCCACTACCTATCATTCATCATGTTCCAAATTAGAGAGCAAGAACCCCATCCTTACCTTGTGAATCAGATAATGAATGGCATAAAGATGGTGGTTTTTCCCTATCCAAGCTTCACTTCTTCTCTTCTCTTCCTTTTCTCCCAAAAACCTCTTTTCCTCTACTACTCATAAAATAACCTTCTTCTCTTCTTATTCTACTTCTTTTAAAATAATAACTTTATTATTATTATTCTTATTAATATTATTATTATTCTTACCACTCATTTTAATTAATTACCCCATAATCAAATAATGACATAAATTGGTATTCTACATTATTACCAATTATTAAGAAAAATATACGAAAACATTAAATTAAATAAATAATTCAATAATTCAATAAAACGGGTGTTACAACTCTCTCCCACTTAGAATATTTTCGTCCTCGAAAATTTACCTGGTTCAAACAATTTGGGATAGGAGTCGCGCATCTTGCTCTCCAACTCCCACATCATGCTTTCTCCAGCAGCTCCCAACCAGACAACCTTCACCAATGCAATCTCTTTCCCTCTAAGAGTCTTCATTTTGCGATCCGCAATTCTAACCGGTGTCTTCTCTACCATGAGATTATCCCATACTTGCACATCATCCATTTGAATCACATGAGAAGGATTAGGATTATACTTCCGGAGTTGCGATACATAAAACACATCGTGCAACTTAGCAAGATTTGGCGGTAACACCACACGATAAGCAACTTTCCCAACACGATCTGATATCTGATACGGTCCAATAAAACGAGCAGTGAGCTTCTTAGACATCAGAGCTCGCCCAACACCAGTCACAAGTGTGACTCTCAAAAACACATGATAGCCAGCTTGGAATTCTAAATCTTTTCTTCTCTTGTCATGGTAACTTTTCTGCCTACTCTAGGAAGCCTTCATCTTTTCCCGAATAAACTTCACTTTCTCAGTAGTCTCTCAAACAATTTCTGGTCCAACAACCACACTTTCACCAGATTCATGCCAACACAACGGAGTCCTACACCTCCAACCATACAGTTCCTCAAAAGGTGCCATCCCAATACTAGAATGGTAACTGTTATTATAAGTGAACTCGACCAAAGGAAGATAAGTATCCCATGAGCCTCTTTGCTCAAGAACACATGCCCTAACCATGTGCTTCAATGACTGAATAGTTCTCTCAGTCTGACCATTCATCTACGAATGATACTCCAAACTCAACCTCAACATAGAACCCAACGCCTCTTGCAAACTCTTCCAAAAATCATAAGTAAACCTCGGATCTCTATCCGACACAATACACAAAAGAACACCATGCAACTTCACAATCACTCTGACATATATCTCAACCAACTTCGCAATTGGATAAGTAATGTTAATATGTATAAAGTGTGTCGACTTTGTAAGCCTATCAACAATCACCCAAATCAAATCATGTCCTCTAAAGGTATTAGGTAATCCCGTCACAAAAACCATCGAAATGCTATCCCATTTCCATTCTAGTACTTCCAACAGTTGCATTAACCATGCAGGCTTCTGATGTTGGATCTTTGACTTCTAGAAAGTCAAACAAGCATACACAAACTGTGCCACATCACGTTTCATTCCAGGCCACCAAAACAAACCCTTCAAGTCTTGATACATTTTCGTAGCTCATGGATGAATACTCAAATTGCTTCTATGACTCTCTTTAAGAATCACTTTCTTTATCGTTTCATCATCAGGAATACAAATACAATCTCATAATCTCAACACGCCTTGCGCATCCAACTTGAAATCATCATTCTCAGGTCGATCAGTTCCTACCATCAAATCCACCATCTTCACATCTCGCTTTTGAGCCTCTTTGATATTGTCGAGAAAGTCATTGTTAATCTTTAACATTCCCAACTTAACACTATGCGGTGTCACTTCACAAACCAAACTCAAATCTCAGAATTGCTCAATCAACTCCAACTCCTTAACCATCATGGCCGACATATGCAAAGTCTTTCGGCTTAAGACATCGGCTACAACATTAGCTTTTCTGGGATGATAATTCAAACTGAAATCGTAATCCTTCAACAACTTTAACCAACTTCGCTATCTCATATTCAACTCTTTTTGATCAAAAAGGTACTTCAAACTCTTATGGTCACTAAACACTTAAAATCTAGAACCATAAAGATAATGCCTCCAAATTTTCAACACAAAGACCACTGCAGCCAATTCAAGATCATGTGTAGGATAATTGTTTTCATGAGTCGTCAATTTCCTAGATGCATAAGCAACCACTTTACCATTCTGCATAAGCCCACCACCTAACCCCATCAGACAAGCATCATAGTACACAACAAAAGGCTCTCCTGGATTAGGTAAAGTCAAAACTGGAGCCGACGTCAACCTCTTCTTCAATTCATTGAAACTCTCTTCACATCGAATATCCCACACATAGTCTTTTCCTTTGCAAGTCAACTTAGTCAACGGAAGTGCCAACTTAGAAAGCCCTTCGATAAACCGTCTATAATAATCGGCTAATCCCATGAAGCTCCTAATCTCAGTAACCGACTTCGGAGTTTCCCATTGCAACACATCATCAACTTTAGAAGGATCCACTATAATGCCACTACCAGAATTGACATGGCCAAGAAAACTAACCTCTTTCAACCAGAATCCACATTTGGACAACTTCGCATACAACACCTTCTCCTTTAAAACTTGCAATACGACTCTTTGGTGTTCTGCATGTTCCTCTTCCAATTTAGAGTAAATCAGAATCTCATCAATGAATACCAACACAAATCGATCCAAGTAAGTATGAAAAATACGGTTCATGTACTCCATGAATACTCCGGGCGCATTAGTAACACCGAAAGGCATCACCGAATACTCGTAGTGTCCGTACTGAGTTCTGAGCGTAGTTTTCTGAACATCATATTCCTTCACTCTAATTTGGTGATATCCGGATCTCAAATAAATCTTAGAAAACACACTAGCACCCACCAACTGATCCAACAATTCATCAATTCTTGGAAGCGGATACTTGTTCTAAATTGTCACATTATTCATCTGTCGATAATCGACACAAAGTCTCATAATTCCATCCTTCTTCTCTACTAACAACACAGGCACTCCCCACGATGATACACTTGGTCTTACAAACTTTTTCTCAAGAAAATCTTATAATTTCTTCTTTAATTCAGACAACTTAGATGCAGGCATCCTGTACGGTACCATAGAAACAGGTCTGGTACTAGGTACAAGATCAATCGCAAATTTAACTTCTCCTTCAGGAGGTACATCAGGAATTTCATCAGGAAACACTTCAGGAAATTCTCGTACCACCTACAACTCATCCATTCTAACTTGATTCTCAACAGACAACGAAGCCATCAACAAGAACATTTGTGCTTCGTCTTGCATTAATCGCTTCAACTATTTACCAGTCAACAAACCATCTCCTTCCTCTCCAGGAGTAGAAAACTTCAAAGACTTGTTATAACAATTGATATGAACATAGTTATACTCTAACCATTTCATACCCAAGATCACATCTAGTTTGCTTAACGACAAACAAATCAAATCAACAGCGAAGTCTTTGTCGAAGATCGATAAAGGGCAATTCAAACATACAAGAGAGGTAGTCACTGATCCCTTAGCCGGAATTTCGACGACCATTTCTCTAGTCATAGAAGACAACATAAGACCCAGTCTTTCGACACAATTAACAGAAATAAAACAATGAGTAGCACCAATATCAATAATACTATTTAAAGGCGTATTATTAATGAAACATATACCTCTAATGAGTCTGTCCTCAGTAGCTGACGAATTTCTAGCCAAAGCAAATGCTTTCCCACTAGACTGCCCCTTCTTTGGTTTCGGACACTGACTACCAATGTGTCACTCTACACCACAATTGAAACAAACCATCTCTTTGTGCTTTCAATCAGACATTATATGTACCATCTTCCACATCTGAAACACTTCTTCACATCCGCAGTTCAAACATTACTCTTATGGCCAGGTTGACCACACTTGAAGCATACAATCCTAGCAGGAGCATCTCCCCCACTAGACCTATGACCATGAGCAACTCTTTGTTTACCTTTTCCCGCATCATAAGGCTTGCCATGGTTCTATTGATTCTTTCCTCTCTTATCACTAAGAATCTTGTGACGAGCATTGTTATCTCCCTCAAAGATTCTGCAACTATCAATCAAATTAGAAAAGACACAAATCTTCTGATAGCCAACAACCTTCTTGATATCCGAGTGCAACCCGTTCTCAAACTTGATGCACTTAGAAAATTCATCACCTTCTCCATCAAAATGTGGATAGAACTTAGCCAACTCAATGAACTTCGCAGCATAATCATTAACAGACTTGTTCCCCTGCTTCAGCTCAAGGAACTCAATCTCCTTCTTACCCCGAACATCTTCAGGATAGTACTTCCTCAAGTATTCCCTACGGAACACAACCCAAGTGATTTAGTCACCTGCAGCTTCCAATCTCGGACGTGTCTCTAGACACCAATCATCAGCCTCAACTGCTAGCATATGAGTCCCATAACGAACCTTCTGTGCTGGAGTGTAGTCCATCACACGAAATATCCTCTCAATCTCCTTCAACCAATCTAGTGATCCATCAGGATCATTCTTAACTTTGAATACCGGCAGATTCCCTCTTTGGAAAGTCGTCAAACCACGAGACCCGTCATTCTCGTCAGCATTCGGTTGATTCTGCATAGCCTGAGCCATCCCTTGCAATCCACCAGCAATCGCGACATCGTTCCTTCCAGCCATCTCAACTTATCACTACAACACAAACAAAGTTATAACTAAATAACAATACTCGATTGTTAAAAGGCTCAACAACTTGATCGGACAGACCGACCTGCTCTGATACCACTAATGCAACACCCTAATTCTACCCTAAGTAATTATTTAGTAAAATCAGACTATACAAATTTCCAACATAATCAGGATGTCTCACTTTTCAACTTAAACACATAAACAGGTCATTTTATTCAAAATGGATACATAACACTTTAAAGAGGCGGAACTAAACACAACACATAATTATTAGTCTTTAACATTAAACGACTTCATTAATCATGCAGCGGGTTCATAATAGTTTTACACACAAGGCATAACATCTTTTGAGTCTCAACAACATCAACAATAATAAAATTCTCAAATAATGACATAAGTTTCAACATTAAAAACAACAAAATAAGACAAGTGCTCATTTCCCCCGAGTGCTACGTATTAGAGCAATGACACCAAACTCGAACTAAAAAAGGTAATAGCTACTCCTCCTGGTTACCTGCACGTTACCAATATAAAGGCAACGACGAAACAAAAGAAAGGGTGAGATATCAAACTATATAATTGAGATCATGATAAAAAATATAAAGTTAGAATTATATAAAATCACTATTTTGTCATCTCACAACCAATCAACAACAAATAAAATTTAACCACGCAACAACATCATCATGCACTAAAGTATGCGACTTGGACAAATGTAAATGCATGTGGTACCATCGGAGTAAACCTCCTAACTTAGAACATTTCTAGTAATTACGAGGCATCAACAAGGCAAAAGCCTTCAACATTTTTCCAATCCAGACCAACATGGGTAAGCATAGCTCCAACTTTAATGAAATGCAATGTTTGTGAATTTCATGTATGACATACAACAACAACATTCAACAAGTCAACTTAGAACAACAAACAACTTAGAACAACTACAACAAACAACAACAACTTTTCAACACCGACAACTTTCAACAACAACAACTTTCAACATTGGCTTTTAAGCCTCCAACAAAGTTTATTCATATTTAGGGAAACAACCAACTTCTACTTGTAATTCATTATGATCAACATATATTCAACAAAACAAACACTCTTCGATATCTTGCTAGCATATACGAGCCATTCCTTCAATTATTCCAATTTCGGTTAATCGGCTATACCGCGTACAATTACCATCGTATTAATTCAGAACTATTTATAATCAATTCCTTATCATTCCTTACTAATTACTAGTGTTATTCTACTCATAAGAGCTTACACAAGGTATCCTAGTTAAAGTGTTTAAAATTGGGCAGGATTCAAAGTCAGGAAAATATGTTCTAAACAACTCAGTACTCGCCGCGATGGAGGGGTCGCGAACATTAGCAGGGTTCAGTTCGCTCCGCGTCAACCCGTTGGCGCCGCGAACTGAGCGTTACAAATTGGTTTGCTTTAGCGCTGCCAGCATCTGTTCAACACCATTTTTTCAAAAGTTTTGGCACCCAACACCCACACAACCCAAAACGAACCAACCTAAGGTACTAGAAACATGGGTAATTAAACAAAGGCAACATTTACCAAAACATTCAACAAATTTCATGGGTTTTCAAGTTTCAATTTGAATTTTTTCCAACAACAACCACAAGACACAAACCTAGCAAAATTACAACTCATTTTCCCTAGTCAAGCTTCACTTCTTCTCTTCTCTTCCTTTTCTCCCAAAAACCTTGTTTCCTCTACTACTCATAAAATAACCATCTTTTATTATTATTATTGTTGTTGTTGTTATACTGCTAATTTTTTAAATGAATTTATAGCACTTTTAACATAGATGTTAAGACTGATGTCCCAACACCAAAAACACAATGTCAAGACCAATGTTAAGCCATCATCTGCTGATAAAAAACTTTTACCAAACAATAATTATGCATGAGTAAATTGAAGAAGCTAAAAAGACACGATTAATTCTGAACCCAGTTCAGTGCAACATCACCTACTCTAGAGGCATCCAAGCCAAGAAGGAAATACACTACTGATAATATTAGTTCAAAGCTAAACAACCCTAATTTACACCTAATCACTGACTTATGAAACTTCTACCTAAGAACCTCCTATATATAAGAACCCCTTCTTACTTTCCACAATCACCTCAGTGATAATAACAAAAGATCAAAACAGAAGAATATACTTCGAATTACACATAATCCACTCTTTCCTTAAAAGCTTATGAGTGATTGACAATGAACAATGAACAATGAACAATCAGTCAAACTCCATGTATCAATATGAGAATATCATGTTTCCCATTTTTTTTATTCAGTTTTGGATAAAAATTTGTTTAGGTTTTTCTTTTATAAACTTCCCAATAGTCCATGAGCTTCAAAATATTCACCCAATTTGCTGTTGATCCACAAGCTGAAGGTAGCATAAATTATGCAAAAAAATCTCCTTGAATCTTGGAACAAAACATCATAAGTTTCCTAAATTGTCTCAACATCCAATTTTAGAAAGGACAAAACTTAGGTACAATTCTCTAGCTATGGTTCTTACTTTGTTCCAATAAAAATATGACAAGTGTATATTTTCCTTTTACACAAATGCAAATTTCTCCTATTTTCATGCAAATTGCTCCTATTTTCTCTCTTTAAATGATGTTTAAGTATACTTGTCATATTTTCATTGGAACAAAGTAAGAACCACACCTAGAGAATTGTACCTATGTTTTGTCCTTTTAGAAACTAATTTACAACTAAAGATAAACTCATTTGTTCTAAATAAAATCTTCTTGACCTGCAAAAATAAGGGAGATGTATCCAAGACAATCTCACAAAATCAAATCAAATCAATCAAAAAAAATAATAGCTCATGTTATATCAGTTGGCAAAAATGTCACATCATGTTTCTCAATATTTGGTGCAGCAACACCTTGCTCAACATCTGGTTGTGATACATGTTTTTCCAAATGAAACATGTTTTACCAAAATTGTTTCCAATTGTAAAATCACAAACCTAACATTTTATATTTTACCAAAAGATATACAACAACAGTTGATTATTACAACATTTGTTGTATGTAGCGCATTGTCATGAATTCAAATCCTGTTGTTGTTGTTGTTTTTGTTGTTCTACTGATGCAATTTTCATATTTTATAAAAGGATATACAATGACAGATATTTAATATGATTGTTGTTGTATATAGCGCACTTATTGAGTTTTTTCACTACCCTTAAACAAATCTTGGTTAACCATTTATTGATTATCAACACTTAAGACACTATAATTAGTTATCAGCGTGAAACCTAAAACTTAGACCAACGTCATCTTCTACCTCCAAATGTTATCTTTAATTTATGACACTCTATTTCTCCACTAAACAAAGGCCAAAAATATCATTTCTTCAATAAACAAAATTCAGAAATATCATTTATTTCATTAACAAATTTCAAAACTTCATCATATCTTCTTCAACTTGAATGAGACAAGAAAAGTATGGACTTCAGTTAGCAATGTTATTAGTTGTTGTTCATGTTGTTATTCTTGTTTTTGTTGTTGTTATTGTTGTTACTATTGGTCTTGTTGTTCTTTCTATTGTTATTGTTGTTGTTCTACTACTGTATTTTTTTAAAATTGTATTAAAAGACATACAATAATGGTTGTTTAATATAATTATGATTGTATGTAGCGCGTTATCTAGTTTACTACCACATGTAATAGACCTTGATTGAATATAACACACTTACAACCACACTATACCTAACAACATTTGTTCAACCGTTATTATTGGTCTTTCGCGTCCGTTGTTATATGTATTTTTCGTAGAAGTGAAAGCGTAAGAAAAGGGGGTGAGAAATCGTACATGAATAACGAGGCAAAGCGAAGAAATAGTTAAAGGAAAGTGAAACTCAGAGATGATGGTGAATCAGGAAATGTTGAGCCCATATAGAAATAGAAGATTGTGAAATTAAATGTCACCAGAGCTCAGGGGAGGAGGAAAGAGTGCACTCGAACATCATAAAGGGAAGTCCACGCCTAGCCTATGAATCTAAGTCCACATATAAGGAAATCATATGAAACATCTCAATGATGAGTCTAGCATTAATGCACATGTTTCCTATATCACTTCCAAGTCTCCACATAAAGAACCTGACATAGAGAACCCGTCCTAGTTTTGTGAAAAGCTTACCGTATATCACGTCAGCACAAGTCTTAGGAACAATTGTTTTTGGTCGACCATATATCCAATATTATATAAGCCCAATTCCTACCCATCATATATAAATCACTACGTGTGTAATCAGAGGTATGATTTTGATGATATATAATTCATTCAACTCATTTTTATTGACTCACTAGTTTAAACGTTGGAATGTTAACCTTACCGTTCACCCCACATATCAAAAATTTGTACATTGCATAAGAATCCACCTCATCAATTAATTAATAGTTATAAATATATTAAGTTGAATTATTCAAACATTCTTATAATCAATGACAAGTGTAGTAATCTCTAATGTATAAGCATTAACTATAATTATTTTATTTTATGAAAACTGTATTTCTATTTAGAGTGAGCTACCAATGGAGGATCTACAGAAGAGCAAAAAGAACAAGATTAATTCTATTTTACTATAAAGTCACCCTTTTCACGAGATTATTTCTTTTTGTATGTGTTTATTTCAATGATATCATTTGTTTGATTTGAACAATCAACATTAACAGTAAAGGGCGTGACTTTAACAAATTCTACAGGTACTAAAACTCTATAGTAATCATGTTATCAAAGTAAACACTTGGAAACTTTTATCTTTTAATAATTTGATTAAACATGCAATTTGTAATCACTACTATGATCCCAGGAAACTTCTGTAAGGTCAAACACATTATTTGACTTAAACTCTAGTATGTTAAACTCCATAATTATAATTATTACATGTTAGTTTGATAGTATGGTAAGATTTTTATTTATTAGCATAGAGACTAGCTTTATGTAAATATTCGGTGATAGTATGGTAAGATTTTTTCCATGATGATGCTATAGGGAAAAAGATCTAAAACACAATGATGGTTACTAAGCATATGCTGCCTGCTTCAATATTCCCTCAAAACACTTTTCCACTCAGACAGTATCATTTAATAAGTGTCTCACTTGTTTCATATCCATATAGACAAACATGGTACTATATATAATACAAGTGGTAATATTCGTTTATTTAATCATTTCATTAAACTCTAATCCGTACGTATGGAAACTATATGTTTAAAAGAAACTAATTACCCTGGTTGGGATGATATAGGTAAAAAGAAATTTAACCTGGTTGGAATGATATAGGTAAAGAGAATTTCTTTTCCCATCTATGGGTGATGAGTTATACCACTGAAAATCTCAAAACACCATTCGCAAGTGTACTTGCAAGTTCATCTTTTAATGTCTTTCGCAAGTATATTTGTGAGTTCACCTAATTTTGTAAAATTTATAATTTCAAATGTTTGATTTTAAAAAAATCAGGTAAATTCACAAGTGTACTTACGAAACACGTTGGAAGGTGAATTTGCAAGTGCACTAGCGAAACTTCCTCTGAATATGCTAAAAGATGTTCAAAACTATATAGTTTTCATTATATTTGTTTTTACAAATTCGTTTTCAAAAACTCAAATATTTTCACATTCTATTTTCAAAAACAAACAAATATATTACGATGTGATGGAAAAAATGGTCATAAATATCAAAATACATAAATTGTTCGGAAAGTAAGTTTGGTCAAACTATTGCAACAACAATAAAGAACAAAACATAACACTACTACGTATGCCTAATCGTAACCCCATGCACCCTTCTCTGCGTGCGGTACTGCGATGCACCGGATGCCTCACTGAAGATCCTCTCCATCACAGCAACCGCCTCAGGACCACCTGTATCGACAATCTCTGTATTCAACGCCTCTTGTCCAAGTTGGTGGATATGTTGACAAATGGGTAATAGATCAATCGCATGGTCATCCTGGGCCTTCTCGTTCTCCAAGAGCTCCTCATGAGCTGGCCTCGCTGGACGTCCAAGACCATCCAATATCACGAAAGGATATGACACCATATGATTCCATATGATTCTCCCAATCTTGTGACTCCATATGATTCTCCCAATCTTGGAAGATGTTATCGAGATCCCATTGTGTCATGGTGTCGGGAGCAAACTCAAAAGGAGATCTAAGTATCATCTGCATATAGCCAAATTGGTGGATACACCGCATCCGAAAGATACCTGATCATCATATTTGTCCCCCAAGAAAGCCACCCCAAGTATAAAGAGACGACATCGAATGGGACAACCTCCTTGTAGTCCCCTAACGAAGTCCAGGTGATGTCATCATGAGCAGTACGATTAAGATACACCATGTACGACAACATGTAACACCCCAAAATTCTAGATTAATTATTTAATTAGTTATTTAATTAATTTAGTGTGAATATATGAGTCATTGTGAAGTATTTGGTATATATATGATGTTTTGGTGTTTTCTTGAGAGTCTTTGTGATGATTTGTATTGTGTATTTGTGGTGTGATTGTGATGGCTATGTGATGATTTGTGTGATGTAGTGGGAATTAATATGGTTAAGAGGATTTTTGGATGATTTATAATTATTAGAATAATTGAGTGGAATTATTTTAATTAATAAATAGAATAATATTAGTATTAAGAGATGACAAGGGCGAAGTAGTCATTTTGAAAGAATAAGTGAGGACATGATGGGTAAACCAATATTAGGGGTCCAAAGGTTAATATTGGTATAAGGAAGGTTTGAGAATTTGGATCAATCATTATGTGCGATAGCTTTTGGGAGAAAGAGACAGAGGCAGAGCTAGGGCACAAAGAGGCAGGAATGCGCATAGGAATTTCGGTAGAGCACGAAGAGGATTTGATGGCTAGAAATAATTCTAAATTAAGGGGTGTTTATCATTGTTATTATAATTGATCTAAGGTCTAGATAATTGTAGGATTGTGTTTGTTTGATTATCTTGGGATGAAGATTGATGAACTTGATGAAAAACCATGTGTTGAATGAATGAATGAACCTTTGGTGAATGTATGATGTTATAACCTTTAAATAATTTTTTATAGTTGTTGATAATGTTATAGAATCATAGGATTTAAGAATTTTAAACCGGAACTTTTTACGGAATCGAATTCGGAGGTCACGAAGGCCTCCGACTACTAAAACTCGTAGGAGGAAAAGTGCAGAAATATTCAACATACGAACAGTAGGGGTCATTTATAAAGGTGCATTTAGAATATTATATTATTATTATTATTATTATTATTATTATTATAAATAATTATAATTATGATGATAATTGTATTTTTGTTTTTAATAAAAATAATTCTTTTAGTAGTAAGAGGAAGGAAAGACACAATGGGAATAATAACATTAGGGATCAAAGGGTTAGATAAGTAAAAACCAAAGAAAGTGAAGAGTGTTTGTGATTTTCATCGATCGTAGAATGAGAGAATAGAGAAGAAAGATCGCATTTTGGGAAAAGAGGCTAGGGCAAGAGAGAACCATCATGATATGCATGTTAAATTTTGGGTAGATGATGATATGCATGTTAGACTTTGGGTGCAAATTTTTAATTGAATGCATTGAAAATTGGCTATAATCGATGAAATTAATGGTTGAAATATGTGGTACCTATTGTATGATGATGGTAATGATAATTGGATGTTTGATTGTGCATTATTTCATGAAGTTTGTGTTTTTGGAATTCAGACAAAAGGGTTTTCCTACAGTACTTTACAGAATTTGAAAAAATGTTTTTTACAGAGTGCAATCGATTGCAACAGAAGAGCAATAGATTGCACTGTTTAAAAATTGGGATTTTTGCTTCTGTTTTAGTAAGCAATTGATTACACTAAAAGAGTATCGATTGCACTGCTTAAAAATGTGATTTTTGGCCTCTGGAATTGGAATTGATTTCACTAAAAGAGTAATCAATTTCACTGCTTAAAAATGTGATTTTTGGGCTCTGGAATAGGGTGCAATTGATTGCTTTGTTAGTGCAATCGAATGCTCACTATTTGATAGCATTTTTGAAAACTCCATAACTTTTGAGTCAGGTGTTCGTTTGACGCGCCGTTTGGGCCGTTGTTAAGCTAAAAATGTTTTCTATAATATGAAACTTATTTTGATAACATTGTGTTAATATTTTGTTGGAAGAATTTCGATTTGTTTATATGTTGCATGTGTGGTAACGCAAAATGTTGCAATTGGATGTACCAGTGTTATATACTTAATGTATAAAGAAATTGTAGGTGATGTTGCAGTTTTTATACCCTAATTTTTTACTTAAGATACCATCTCATATCATCCACATATGCATCATTGCATAACTAACAATTACAAAATAAGATAGCCTGTGTGTTTTCTTCATGTGCTAATCAGGGTTTTGAATCAAGAATCACTCATCAGTGCAAGATGTGACCAATCATGGTTTGGTTCTCCATTCATCTCAAATGATCCATGTTCATCAACAATCAACATTTGATCCTCAAATTCTAATCATTTCATCAGGCTCAAGACCTTGAATTGGCCAAATTAGGGTTTTGATTGAAGATAGTCTTACAATGGCTTGACCTAATTTTTTGGCTCAAGACATCTTTAATGCCATGGTTGATTGATAGTAGAAGATTTGAATCATCAGATAAAAAGTCAACTATCCAAACAAGTCAAACTTTGACTTTTTTGGTCAAACTTGGAATTCAAAAACTATCAATCATCAAGGAATTTCAAATTATCCAACTTGACCATCAAAAATAAAAAATATCAAGAAAGTCAACAAAAAGTCAAGATTTGAAAATTTTCTAAACACTTAGAAAAATTTTCAAGTGTTTTTTCAACTTTTTTCACCAATTTCATGGCCATTTTCACCATGATCCAAATTGATTCAAGAAAAGTGTTCAACATGAAAGTTAGAGATCTTGTTCCAAGCTTTCAAAAATTTCCTAGAGCATGAAAAATATTGTGTGGAGCTAGGGTTTTAGAATTTGAAATTATAGGTCATTAAAGTTGCATTTTTAGGCCATTTTTGCAGAGTTTTCAAGCATTTTGTATGCAAATAGATAAGAATTGATCATACACATCTCCAAAGGCCACGTTTTATCCAAAATATCCAAATATCATGATTGGAAAAGGATATGAGCACTTGACTGCTAAAACACACGGCTAAGCAAGTTTAACCTTGTGCATTAAATGGTGAATAGTCCTTTCTTATCTCTTGATCTCAACCCTTCAAAATTTTCACTTGCTCACATTGATCAAAATTATTGGCCTATAAATAGAGGTCTCTACCTCATTCAAAATAACACCTAAACAATTACAACCCTTGTTTTCTCACTTCTTTCTTCTACTTCAAGTTTCTAAGTTCAAAAGAAGTAAGAATCAAAGTTTTCAATCCTTGCAATTTCTTTCCAAACTAATCATCCAAACACCTTCTGAATACCATTTAGAATCAAACTTTTAACTGGTGATATAAGGGACGTGGGTTTAAGTCTCTTTGGCTACAAAACATTTTTTACCACTATCATTTAGTAATAAAAACTTCTCATTTTGAGATGATTTTTTGCACACTTATCATTTAGTATGTCTATTTTATGATTATGTCAAAAAATCGCAAAAAATATTTTTCTTTGATATATTTTAATTAGGTTTAAAAGTGGTACTTTTTAAGTGTTTTTTTAAATACTTTTATATGTTTTCTTCTTGATTTTTCTTTAACCTAATCTCTTTCAAACACTCATGTGAATAAACTTTCACACTTTAAGTCTTTTCAAATGTTCACAAAAATGTTTTATTAACTCGTAGACCTCTTATAACATGATCGACTTGATTTATTCTTTGAAAAACACCAAAATGGATTAGGTTTTTTCTTGTAAATCTTTTAAACTCTAAATTCAATTTGATTACGGGCCTCCCTTAAACTCAAGTCAGCCATACCATAGCCTCCTCTTGGTCTTCATACAAGGACCCTCGATGTACCTCAGATAGGCTTCTCTTGGGATCAAAATATAAGGACCCTAAATGTCCTTCAGATAGCCTCATCTTGGGCTTCATACAAGGACCCATGGGCTTCTTAAAAACATCCCTAAACAAAACACTTCGCCTCAAACATGAGACAGGAATCATTTATATGGAAAAAGTATCTCCTATATAGCATCACATTCAAATCAAATATTTTCTCAAAAAAACATCTTTCTCATTTTAAGAACTGTAAGTGTTACACTTGTATACTCAACTTAAAACCCCTTTCTTACAATGAAAGATTCAACATTCGATCCTAAAATGTTTGTGGTGAAATAGATTAGATACAATTTTCATTAAGATGACACTTGTCGTTGACTCTTATAAAACATTACTTCCACTAGCACATAAGTGGGAACTACGATTTCTCTGACTTTCTCAACTTCCTTTTGAGAATACGTACGCACAAGGTTTTATCCTTGGCGATCATACTTCTTTCTTCCTCAAACCACACAAACCCTAGTTGTCTTAACCCCCGATCTACAATTTATATGATTCCCTCTAAGGGATATATTTGTAGGATATTGCGATAATCTTTGCGAGCATAATCAGAAAAAACCCACTTAGGTTCTCACTCAACTTACATGCGTACTCCATCTTCTTCTTCCTCAAGCTCATAGATTCCTATCTCCTTCATTTTTTGATGAAATTGGATGAAGTGAAAATGAAAATTGCTTGATTTTTACCCAAGAACATGATGATGACAATTAATTTCATTTATTTTAAGCCTATCAACTCTTCTTCAAACCATTTCACAAACTTGTTTTTAAATAAAATTAAATGAAAGCGTGTTAATGACAAGCCACGCATGTGGCCCAATGGTTAATCTTTTCACCTTCGAGTGCAAGGTCCTGAGTTCAAACCCCCTTAGGACCAAGATCAATATTTTATCACTTGTTTTCTTCATTTTTTTATCAAATTTCAACATTTTCAAAAACCAATCAAAACTTCTCATTTTGAGATGATTTTTGCACACTTTTCATTTAATATATATATTTTATGGTTATGTCAAAAAAATCAAAAAAATATTTTTTTTGATATATTTTTATTAGGTTTAAAATAGATGTTTTTAAGTGTTTTTAAATGCTTTTCAAAAATGTTTTCTTCTGGATTTTCAATCCTAATCATTTTCAAAACCTCTTGTGAATAAATTTCACTTTTTAAACCTTTTCAAAACATTAAAAATGTTTTAATTAACTTACATACCTCTTTGAAAATACAAACCGAACTAGGTTTTCCCTCGAAAATATTTCAAACTCAAAATCAAATTGATCATGGGCCTCCCTTACGGTGTAAGTCTCAACCCTCCTATGTACATATTTAGTTTCCATGTACATATCCACCCTTTGTGTAAATATTCAATTCCTTGTCCATATTTAATCTTTTTGAAAATATTCAAGTATAAACTAGTACCGTTCGCTAGTTTTTATTCTATTTGTTTATACACCAATTCTACTGGTATTAAGAGGAGCATTATTCCCGGTGAAACTGGTCTTAAACCAGTGGGCCTACCTTAAGGTGTAAGTCCCACTCCCTTGTATATATCCAAGTATACTAGCTTATCCGCTTGTTTTAAACACTTATTTAATTATTGTTTTCACACTCCTTTATATATATTCAAGTTACACAAGCTTTTATTTGCTTGTTTTATACACTTGTTTATTTATTTACTTCGTAAAATCCTATGAATGCACACACACACTTTGTCATATATATATACTTGTTCATATACTTTTTCATGTTTATTTATGTCGTTATAACTAGTATAACAACTAGGTTCCCCATAGCCTCCTCTTGGGCTTGTACAAAAGAACTCACTTGTTGAGTTAGCCTCTTCTTGGGCTTCATACAAAAGAACTCCTCTGTTGAGTTAGCCTCCTCTTGGGCTTCGTACAAAAGAACCCCCTCGTTGAGTTTAGCCTTCTCTTGGGCCTCATACAAGAAAGAGACTTGGAAATTTCTAACAACCTCCTATTGGGCTTCCAATACAAAGAATCACTTTCGCTGGGATAGAACCCTATGAGTATGGTTTCTCGGTGAAATCACTCTTAAAGCCAAGCCAGCCATACCCTATAGCCTCCTCTTGGGCATCATACAAGGACCCTTGATGTCCCTCAAAAAGCCTCCTCTTGGGCTCACAATACAAGGACCCTTGATGTCCCTCGGATAGCCTCCTCTTGGGCTTACAATATAAGGACCTACAAGCTTCTTAAAAGCATCCCCCTAATCAATAATAAAACATTTCTCCTAAGAGATAAAACATGAATCATCTCTACGAAAGAAGTATCTCATCTATAGCATCACATACAAATCAAACATTTTTTCAAATCAAACATTTTTCAAATCAAACACTCTTTCAAAGAAAACATCTTTCTTAACTTGTAAGTGGCAACGCTTGTACACTCAAGCAAAACGCCCAATGCTTATAATGAAAGATTCAAACATTTTTCAAACATCTTTCTTAACTTGTAAGTGGTAATGCTTGTACACTCAAGAAAAACACCCAATACTTACAATGAAAGATTTAAACAATCAAATCAATGTTCAAAAAAATGTATATGATGAAATCGATTAGATACATTTTTCATTAAGATGACACTTGTCGTTGTCTCTTAATTTTTGCTTCCACTAGCACATAAGTGGGAAATACGATTGCTCTAACTTTCACAACCTCCTTTTGAGAATACGTAGGCACAAGGTCACACCCTTGGCGAGCATACTTCTTTCTCCCTTAAAACCAAACAAACGTTAGTTCTCTTAGATCCGAGCTACAAATACTCTGATTCCCACTAGGGGATATGTATGCAGAGGATCCCAATGATCCTCGCGAGCATAATAATAATAAACAAACTTAGGTTCTTCCCTAACCTACACTTCTTAAACCCCAAAGGAGAAATTTTCCCAAAATAACATTGCAAATAAAACACACAAATGCATAAAAAAGTTCCTATAGAAAATTATAGATATATAGGGTGCTAATACCTTCCCTTTATATAACCAACCCTCTTACCCTGGTCTCTCCCCAATGCATTGCGTCTAGTTCACGCTAGTCGCATCACATATCTTATTTAGGGTATTTCAACTATCTCTTTTTCCGTCTTCTTTCTTGTTTGGAAACAATAAAGCTTGGTGCTCGCGGCATCTTTTAAACAAAAAAAAAATCAAAAGAGCAAATTATTTTAAGTCGAAGATTTGAATTCCGATTTGATTCCCTCGTTCATCACTTTTTACTGTGAACAGAAAAATGGCAACTCTACTGGGGAAGGCCAAGATTTCTTTTTTTTTTTTCTAAAAACGTAAAAAGGGTTAAGGTTCATTTATGCATATGTTTGTTTTTATTTATTGCGTGTTTTGTTCCGTTAATCGCGATTTCATCTGATGGAAAAAAATTCTAACCCGGATTTTATAAACATTTTTAGAATTAGGTGGGGTTATAGTCCTATTAACTTACGAGGAGTCTCAGTCCTTAATAAGTTAATTTGATATCCCTCGCTCAATGGAGGTTTTCATGGGGGTAATTGTGTTTAGCATGTTATTTGTGAAGACATTTTTTTCTTTTCAAGCGAATCAATAAAGCTGAGTTGGCTGTAGAACCCATAACCAATCCTGGCCATTTAGGATTTAGTGCAGAAACTATTCAGGTATAGACTTCGATTAGTTTTCACGCGAGACTACGATCAGGCGAGTTTTTCTTAAAAATTATTATTGGACTACGAGTTAGTTATTTAAACTGATAATATTTCAAAGAGAAGCATAGACCCTGTATTATCAGTAGAACATGTTTTACAGGTGATTAAGCCCATAGAACTTACCCACGTTTGGTTCTTATCGTTGGCCTCATGCTCGTGACTTCAAATGCTTGAACGTGTGTATAACCACTAACCATGTTTGTATCTTTGTGGCATTCATGCATTCATTCAAAAACCTCAATTTCTCATTTTCTTTCCATTAAAATTTCCAAAGTATTTAGAGATTTTTTATTTGCAAACATTTTAGGTTAGAGGAATGGATCTATGAAGAAGAAATACCAAGAGATACGGTTTTAGATTTCCTGATGTGAAAAAGTTAAAAGAGTTAGCATCCTTGGTAGAAGATCCCTCGGATTTCAGAAAATGCTATGGAACCCTTTTAACTATCTGGAACACTAACTTTGATGAAGGACTTCTTAAAACCTTGGTTCAGTTTTACGATCCAGTCTATCATTGTTTCACTTTCCCTAATTATCAGTTGATGCCTACTTTTGAAGAGTACTCAAATCTGTTAGGTATCCTAGTATTTGAGAAAGTGCCTTTCAATGGTTTGGAAGCCATTCCGAAGCCACAAGTTATTGCAGCAATGACTCATTTAAGGAAATCTGAGATAGACAAAAACTTGACTACAAAAGGAAATCACTTAGGACTAACTTCAAAGTTTCTAATGGAGAAAGATTTTAGTTTTTCTAAAGCCGGTAGTATGGTATCTTTTGAGGCTATTTTAGCTATGCTCATTTATGGGTTGGTTTTATTTCCTAACGTCAAATATTTTGTTGATATCAATGCCATAAGGATCTTTTTGATTGGAAATCTTGTTCCCACTTTGCTTGGTGATATGTATTTCTCAATTCATCATAGGAATAGTCAAGGAGATGGAATTATTATGTGTTGTGTGCCTTTGTTGTTCAAATGGATTGTTTCACACATGTCTAAGTCTCCTATCTTCAAAGAAAACAAAACTGGTTGACATTGGCCTCGACGACTCATGTCTCTTACTAATGACGATATTCATTGGTATAACTTGGCCTACAATGAGATGGAAATCATTGAAAGTTGTGGAGAGTTTGCCAACGTACCTCTCATTGGTACAAAAGAAGGAATTAACTACAACCCATTCTTGGCAAGACGTCAACTTGGGTATGCAAACTCGAGTAAACCCCTTGGTTTTACAGTATAGGGTTTCTTTTATCATGAAGGGGAAGATTCCCAAGGTTTGAAAGCTAGAATTATAAGAGCTTGGCACCATATTTGATGGAAAGAAAAAGGTGATGAAAGGAATTATGTAGCCATGAAAATCAACACTTCTTGGGTAAAGAAAAGAGTGAAGGAATTCCGAATGCCTTATGCTTATGAAGAACCCATATTCCCAATGGTATCTAAATCGACCACCATTCCCATTGAGACTATGGGAGAATACCAAGAATTTTTGGCTAAGATAAGGCTAGAGAAAGACGCTTGGGAAGAAAAATTTCTTAAGGATGACTTTGAGAATGTAAAGCTTAAGAAACAGGTCAAGGATCATGAAAAAATGCTCTACTTTAAAGATGGATGGATCATGGAGAATGATGAGAAAATTCGTTGAAAGGATGACGCAATCAAGAAATACATCAAAGAAAGAAAAAGAAAGCTTGAAGAATTGACAAATAGCACTCCTGCTCTAGACGAGTGGAAGAATGTTGTTAACAAGCTAAGAGCCGAGAAAGCTGAATTGAAAGCTTACTACGGGAAAGAGATCCTGAAGTTGAAGTTGCATCAAGCATTTGGTTCTTCATCAAACGAAGATGCTTAATTAGGATAGTTTAGCTTTTATTTTTATTCGCTTTGTTGTAAGAGCTATGCTCCAAAAAGAAAACGAAAAAAAAAACTTGTTGTAATATTTTCTCAAAACTATCAATAAAATGAGAGTTTTATGTTTAAATGTTCGCAAGAAATATCTTTTTTAATAAATTCTTTAGAAAAATCATTTCTTTTCTTTTGCATTTCATATAGATGCATCATCTTTCATTTCAAGTTTGGTAGCTAGAGTCTTATCTTTTGGAATTTTCTCTAGAGATTGTCAAGCTGCCGCGTCTTAGAGTTTCCCGATTGCATTCACAATCAGCTCACAGATACAATACTCGTGCAAATATGAAAGAATGCAATGAAAGCAATGGAAATACTCAATGCTTTGGTGATCTCGTTGGTATCTGCTCAGAACCTGCAACCACCACCTAATAGTCAAGTTCAAGCAACAATGATTTCAGAAATCACTACTATTCCAGCTTCTGCTATCGCAGTTAGTAATCCGCTTTTCACTATGCCAGAGGGTTACCCTTGGGGAATTCCTTTCAATTTCGGCGTAGGTTTTCGTCAAAATACTTATTAAGTACCGACAACCACGACTGAGGTTCCTACTTTGCAGGATTCAGTGTTCACTCCACATCCCGGAGTAACTTTTCCTCAAGTCACTATGTCGATTTCTCAACCAATTATGACAAATTCAGTTCTCGTGGTTCACACTATTTTCGTTTATCATGATCTAGACAACATAGGTCCTCGTGGACGTATGGAAGATCTCCAAGAACAGTTCCATAATATGCAGTTAGAGATCAAAATAATCAGTGGAAAGGATTTGTTTGGGAAAAATGCCCACAATTTGTGTCTAGTTCCTAATGTGAGAATACCAGCCAAGTTCAAAGTCCCTGATTTTGAGAAGTACAAAGGCAACTCTTACCCATAAAGCCATCTTTTGATTATGGTAGGAAGATGTCTACTCACAACGATAATCATCAATTTCTCATTCACTACCTTCAAGACAGTCTTACTAGCGCCGCTCTAAAGTGGTACATGGGATTGGATAGTAATAACATTCGAACTTTCAACGACCTAGGCGAAGCTTTTGTTCGACAATATAAGTACAACTTGGACATGGCTCTAGATCGAGACCAACTCAGATCAATGTCTCAAAGGGATAAAGAGACTTTCAAATAGCATGCCCAACGATAGAGGGAAATTGCTGCCCAAATCAATCCACCATTGGAAGAGAAAGAGATGACTAAGATCTTCTTGAATACTCTTGGTCATTTCTACTATGAGCGAATGATCGCTAGTGCTCCAAATGATTTCACCTAAATGGTAAACACGGGGATGCAATTGGAAGAAGGAGTATGAGAAAGACGTTTAACAAAAGAAGTTGGATCTTCATGCGGAACCAAGAAATTTGGAAGTGGTTTCCCAAAGAAGAAAGAACAAGATGTTGGAATGGTATCCCAAGGGAGACCAAGAAGAAACGTTAATTACCGACGACAGGTAGCCACTGTTGCACCAGTTGTTAGTTCAACTTCAAACACGGGATTTACCCCATAATTTTAGAAACAAAATCAGCAGCCTCGACAACAAGCTCAGCCGTTTAACAACAATCAAAATCGTGCTCCTAGAATTTTACAGTTTGATCCAATTCTGATGTCTTACACGAAATTATATCCTGCTTTATTTGAGAGGAATCTTGTTCAAACTAGAGCACCACCTCCAGTGCTTGATAAGTTACCTTGGTGGTACAAAGTTGATGTGTCTTATCCTTTTCATCAAGGAGCAACTGTCCATGATCTCGAACATCGCATAGCCTTGAAGGCTGAAGTTCAAAGATTGGTTAAAGCTAATGTTCTTTATTTTAAGGATATAAATCTGAACGTACAAGCTAATCCGTTGCGTAATCATGGAAATCAAGATGTGAACATCATATATGGATGTCCTGGCCAATATCATGTCTTCGACATAAATTTGGTAAGAGCAAATCTAGTACGAATGCATGCCATATTCTACGTAATGGGTGGTTTTTCTCGAAACAACTATAGATCTTGTAGGATTTGTTCTATAAATTCTCGTGGATGTTTTACTATGAAAGAATATCTTAAACAATTGATGGATAATGGCAACATTTGAATTCTCAAAAATAGGAATGAGAATGAGGTGAATATGATAGGATGTTATCCGCATGAGCTTTTAGTCTCAAATATCAACTCGGTAACTCCTGAAGTAAGCATCATCATTCCTCATTTTAACATGCCTGAGCGCATAGAAATTACCTACAACAATCCAAGGGTTCCTGTTTCTCCCTTAATCATCTGTCTACCTGGACATATTCCTTATGACTCTGACAAAGCGGTTCCCTACCAATACAATGCAACAATGATGGAAAATGCGAAAGAAGTACCCATACCTACTCTTTCATTTGTACTTAACATCGTCGAAGAAGGTCGAGTAACTAGGACTGGACGTGTGCATACCCCATTTCCACCAAAACATCCTATCGCTCCTGCAGCTAGGCAATGTCTTGTTGATGTACCCATTGTGAATCCTGTGGGAATTCCTGTCGGTAATCCAGACTTAAACATTGGTTCTTCTGGTGGAACCAATATTAATCCAGACTTTGATGAAATTCTAAAGTTGATCAAGAAGAGTGAGTACAAAGTTGTGTATCAACTAATGCAAACTCCTTCCAAAATCTCAATACTCTCTTTGCTATTAAACTCTGAAGCCCATCGAGAGGCCCTGATGAGATTTTTGGATCAAGCCTTCATAGATCACGATGTAACTACCGATCAATTTGGTGGAATCGTAGGCAACATAACGACTTGCAACAATATGAGCTTTAGTGATGAAGAACTGCCTGAAGAGGGTAGGGATCACAATTTCGCTATGCATATCTCTATGAAATGCCAATATGACTCTTTGTCCAATGTGCTAGTGGACATTGGCTCTTCCTTAAACGTACTTCCGAAAATGACTCTTGCTTATTTGTCTTACATAGGAACACCTATGAAATTCAGTGGTGTGGTAGTCAAAGCTTTTGATGGATCACGAAAGTCTATTATTGGAGAAATCGACCTTCCAATGACAATTGGTCCGCATGATTTTCAAGTCACCTTCCAGGTTATGGATGTTCAAACCGCCTACAACTGTTTGCTAGGTCGACCATGGATACATGAAGCTGGAGCAGTAACATCTATGCTCCACAAAAAATTGAAGTTTGTAACAAATGGAAAGTTGGAAACCATAAGTGGGGAGCAATCCTTGTTGTTAATCCACTTATCCACTTTCTCTTTCATCACTACTGATGATGTAGAAGGAACGCAGTTCCAAGGTCTCATGTTAGGATATGAATCTACCTGTTCGCGTTAAAAAGTGTCGTGCTAGGGAATCGAATATGAATTCAGATCCTCTGGCTCGAAACGATTTACTCTTTTGATTTGTTTATAAAGATGCCGCGAGCATCAAGCTTTATTATTTTCATCACAAGAAAAGATGATTTAATGATTATGAAAAAGGGGAAAGCTGTTAATACCCTCAATTGATATTGATATGCGTAACGACTAGCGCAAACTAGACGCAACGCATTGGGGAGATTCTGAGTAAGGGGGTTTGTTATATAAAGGGAATAGATAGAGCACCCTAAATATATATAGTTATCTATAGCTTTATATATGAATACGTTTGATATGTTTGTGTGTTTTAAATGCTATTTCTATGATTGGGAAAGTTTCTCCTTTGGATTTTAAGAAGGATAGATTAGGTGGGATCCTAGTGTTTGTTATTATTGTGCTCGCAAAGATCTTTGGATCTTCTGCATACATATCCCTTAGTGGGAATCAGAGCATTTGTAGCTCGGATCTACAGGGATCTATGGTTTGTTTGGTTTGAGGGAGAAAGAAATTCGCTCGGCAAGGATGAGACCTTGTGCCTACGTATTCTCAAAAGGATGTTGAGAAAGTCAGAGCAATCGTAGTTCCCAGTTATGCTAGTGGAAAGCAACGGGATGTTAGTAAGAGACACAGACAAATTTCATCTTAATGAAAAATGTATCTAATCTATTTCATCACATACATTTTGAAAAGTTTGTCTGATAAAAATCTTTCATCGTAAGTTATAGGTGTTTTGCTTGAGTGTACAAGCGTTACCACTTACATGTTTAAGAAAGATGTTTTGAAAAATGATTGAATCTTTTAACTGTAACATTGGGTGTTTTGCTTGAGTGTACAAGCGTTACCACTTACAATTAAGAGATGTTTTTTTGTTTGAAAAGAAGTTTGAAAAGTTTTTGATTGTATGTGATGGGATAGATAAGATACTTCTTCCATAGAGATGATAAATGTCTAAATCTCGAGGAGAAATTGATTGGATTAAAAGGATGCTTTTAAGAAGCCCATGGGTCCTTGTATTGTAAGCCCAAGAGGAGGCATTCTGAGGGTCATCGAGGGTCCTTGTATGAAGCTCAAGAGGAAGCTATAGGGTATGGCTGGTTTTGGCTTTAAAAGGGAATTCACCGGGAAACCATCCTTTTGGAATTAAGAGCAATTTCACCAGGATATTATACCCTCAGGGTTCTATCCTAACGTGGGTGATTCTTTGTATTGGAAGCCCAATAGGAGGCTGTTAAGAGATTTCCTATCTCTTTCATTGTATGATGCCCAAGAGAAGGCTAAACTCAATTAGGAGTTCTTTTGAACGAAGCCCAAGAGGAGGCTGACTCAATAGGGGAGTGTTGTCTTATATGAAGCCTAAGCGGAGGCTAAACTCAGATGAATGAGTTTTCTTATATGAAGCCTAAGAGGAGGCTGAACTCTGTGGGGAGAGTTATCTTGTATAAAGCCCAAGAGGAGGCTATAACTGTGGGGAACCTATTGGTTAGACTAATTTGTTATGTTATAACTAGACAATTGTATAAACAAGTGTGTGTGTGATATGTATTCACAGGAGTTTATGAAGGAAATATAAACAATGCATGATGTTTATTTACAAGAGTTTATGAAGGAAATATAAACAATGCATGATGTTTATTTACAAAAGTTTATGAAGGAAATATAAACAATGCATGATGTTTATTTACAAAATTTTATGAAGTAAATACAAACAAGTGTCTGTGAAACGAACGTTTGAAACGAGCGTAACTTGATTATTTACAAGTTTGAATGTGTACAAGGAAGTAAATATGTACACGAACGAGTATTTATGTACAGGAGGATGTGGATGTACATAGGAGGGTTGGGACTTACACCATAAGGGTGGCCCATTGGTTTAAAATCTTTCACCGAATAATGCTCTTTCAATACCAATGGTATTCAAGTATATATCTAAACGAAAAACGATCGAAGTTTATCCGTGTTTGAGTAAAAAGTATCTGTATTATGTACAGATAAAAATTTGTATGTATATGAGAAAAAATTTGATATGTACAAAGAAATAATTATGTACATAAAAGAATTTTTTTGTTTGGGACTTACACCGTAAGGGAGGCCCATGATCGATTAAGAAATTCGAGAGAAAACGAATCGTTTTTATCGTTTAAATCGGATCGATCATGGTAAAAAGATGTAAGTTTGATGAAAAAAGTTTTGAAGAATTTTATTTGAAAATGTTTTTGAAATGTAAAGTTTACTTGTAAGAAGTTTTGAAAAGAATCGGGATTCGAAAGTTTGAAAAATTCACCTTTTAAAGTGGTTTTGAAAAGTGCTCAAAGCGCTTTCGCCCGATTAAAACATAATCGATGAAAGTTTTTCTGAAAATTTTGCACTATCATAAAATAGATACATTTATTGACAAGTGTACAAAAATCACCTCAAAATGAGGAGTTTTGATTGGTTAAAAAATGTTAAAGTTTGTAAAAATATGAAGAAAAATGAAAAGTTTGAAAAAATTGGTCCATGGGAGGCTTGAACCGTGACTGATGGGTGGATACGTGGCACAAAGACTTAAGAGTGAGTGGCAACACTGCGGCAATACATCCGTATTGTGTTTAAACTATGAAATTATATTTTAAACATGGATATTTGAATTCAAAAACGCACAAGAACTCATCTTCATCTTCCCCAATCTTCAATCAACCATAGATTTCGTGTTTCTTGATGAAATTGAATGAAATAAACATGGAAGTTGATCGTTTTTTAACAAGGAACATGATGGTATTACTTAATTTCATTTATTTTAAGTTAATCATGGTTGAATTTCCAGAAATCACGAAGAACCCTAGAATTGAAAATCCTAATTGAAATGGCGTATGATGGATGATTTTTCCAATTGATTGAGGGTTAATGGTCGTGTAGGGTGCAGAAAACAAATGGCCAAGAGTTTTTTCAAAATGAATCAAAGAATCATGGAGTTGAAGTTCAAGCTCTTACCTGTTGAACCTGTATTCGATTTCAATGGAGGAGTGTTTCCAGTTGAGTTCTAATGATTGTTTGAGCACCAACGGCCTATGTGGAAGGTGTATGAGTGGTCTGCTCACTTCAAATCACCCTGGATCAATCCAACCAAGTCAACCTGCATACAGCTCAAATGGAAACTCGAATTCGATATTAGAGTTGTTACAGATTGTTACTGAGGGTCTGCATCATCTCTATGATGTATATGGATGGTGTTTGGATGATCAGAACATCACTTGCTCGAGCCAAGCTATGGATTTGAGTTTTAAGGCAGTTTTGCAAGCGTAATGACATGAGATGTGAAAACTGTTTTTTAGCTTTGCTTATATTGATCTTATGTTTCAAACATGTTAGATATTGATTATAGGATATGTTAGACACCAAAATTCTTCATGGTTTTCACAAGTTTTCAAAATTACAAGTTTTCACAAATTGACATAAGTTACTTGAATTTTAAGAAAGTAAAGAGAAAGCATGTACTTTCATGGCTTTGGTGTAGTTTCAACTTGAAAATGATGCCTCTATTTATAGGCCATGAATTCTGAAATATTAGGCACAAAGAAATGGCATTGGTAATTCAAACTTGCCTTAGAGGGCAAGAAAGTCTTTTGGTAAAAGGAAAAGGAAACTTCCTTTTTAACCATGTGTGAAAATCCAATCTTAATCCTATCCTTCAATTATTACTTCTCACTGATTTTTATCAGTTCTTATCTCAATTTGGCAAGGTGGCATGTGTTCTAGAAGAAGAAATCAAAAAATGACCTATAATTGTGAAGTTTTGACCTTGAAATCCATGGTTATGGAGCCTTATGTTTCAATTTCAAAAGTATAGCTAGACTCCATGGATTTGAGAGTTCTTGGACATTTTGGAAAGCTTGTTTCAAGGGCTACAACTTTCATGCTTTGAGTTTTTTCCAAATCAAAGTGGAACTATGTGAAAAAATGCCATGAAGTTTGGAAAAAGTGCAAAAAAAATTTTCCAAAATTTTTCTAAGTGTTGAAAATTTTGACTTTTTCTTGACTTTTCCAAATTCTTTGATTTTTTATGATCATGATGGATCATTTGAAGTATTTTGATGATTGAAAAAGTTTTGTTTTGAAAAAATTGACCAAAAGTCAAAGTTTGACTTTTCTGTGTAGATGAAATTTCATCAGATGTTTCAGAAATTGGCTGATGAAGTCTGTGAACTTTTGTGATGTTTTGAATTTATAAATTAGGTCAAGAGGTTGTATCTAAGATATAATGACCAATCTCTAACCAAAAAAGTCATTCAAGGCTCAAAAAATCAAAGAATCTCTAACCCTAATTGGTCGATCCTCGATTGATCAATGAGAAAAGTTGGGTATTTGATGATCAGAGGTTGATGATTTGATCAAGATAGGTCAAATGAAGTGAGTAAAACTCAAACCCTAGTTGGTTGCCTCTTGAATCAGATGAAAATTTGATGAAACCCTAATTTTGACCTGTGAATGCTACACCCGATTAATTCTGTTTTGAACTGTTAGTGATGCAATGATGCAAATGTAAGGTGGTATATTAGGTCAAAAATTGGGGTATGACACTACCCAGATAAACAGATCATCTATCTCATCTTATAAAGAGGTAGCGCAAATAGTGAACGAAGGTATTGCCGCCGGTTGGGGACAAGTTGTGATTCCAGTCAATAACGAAACCAAAATGGGACTCGGATTTACTCCAGTAGTATCAAAAAACACTTAGTAGGATGAAACTCTTCGCCCAATCAAAGAAACGTTCCACAAGTGAGGTTTCCTTAACCCTGTTCCTCAAGAGGTTAATGTCCTTGTTGATGAAAGCAATGAAGAAAATATCTCTAGTTCTGAAGAATGGAAGTCTTATCTCAATGACTCTAGATACATATCTCAGGAAGAACCATATACACCGTTCTATCCCCCTTCATATAAGTTCTAAGGAATGTTCCATCAAGATGATAAAGAAGAAATTTCGCTTATCCCACCTGAGGTTTGGGATACCTTGGGGAAGCCAAGTGGAAAATTTGACTTCATGGTAAAATATATTGCACCTGAAAGTTCAAGAATTTCAATCGAAGACATCTAACCAACTGGATGGGAAGATCCTCTTGAATATCTTAGTCAACCAGAAAAGGTATACACGCCCTCTCAATCTCATCATCCATTTGAGATCACGACTGAAGATCTTTGCTTCAATACATCTACCAAGGTTGTTGAACATGAATTTTTCTATTTCCATATAAATGCAATTTTTGGAAACAATTGGGAAGATGGTCCTAAAAATGACTTGGAAAGTGTCTCTGACAACAAGTCTCTTCATCTAGAAGATTGGGAATTACACCCTAAAAGCCCGGAGTACATGTCGCTTGAATATGCATGTACCTTATTTTATACTCCTCGACCTGTTGAACAAGCAGAGGAAAATCGCATCAGCAGTACAAAGGACAAGGTTAACAAACCAGAGCCTTCAAACTATGCTCGACCAATAGTCAACATCATCACTGAAGATGATCCTAAGGGAAAAATGCCAGAATACATTGTCTACCAAGGAGTTTGTCACTATTGGAAAGTTGTTAAAGCTCCGACTGTTGTTCACCGTTCAAAGTAGTTATCTCACTTTTATTTTAAACTCTCGCCCAACCCAAGGCAGAGACATGTTTTATAGGGCTAGCTTTTAAATATTTTTCTCTTTGTCTCTCCGAAGACAAAAGAGTTTGTGTTTAGGGCCTTGTTTCATATATGAATCATAAATAAAGCGTTGTTTTAATTCCCACATTTTGTGTTTGTTTTTCGTTTTTTGCCTTTTTTCTGAAAATGGTAATCCTAAAAAACATATAAAAACAACACTTTTAAATAATCTGCATACACTTTTGTATTTTCTTTTTTTCTAAAAAGCGAACATAAATCACATGTGCAAATTAAAAATGAATAAACCAATCGAATGCAGTAACCCTATTGTCATACCCCAAAATTTGCCCTCCATCTACTCAAAAGATTTCATGCATCCATACTCAAGGATTCCTCAAGAGTTGATCAGACAAACTCTCTCCTAGACAATCGACCCAAACTAGGGTTTGGTATCTCTCAAGTCAAGATGGATTTCCAACATCTCCAATGGCTTTCATGCCTCCTCATATGCTTCAAAGATTCTCCATGTCAAGTTTCAAGCTTCACAAGTCAAGTTTCCTCAGACAATTGCTCAGATGGTTGAAAATCGGGTGTATTGGACAAAAAGTCAACTATGGTCAACATACAGTCAAACTTCATAATTTTTGGTCAACATCCTCATTTTGAAGTTACATACATCATTTGATCAAGGGTTGGTCATGATTCATCAAGAAAACTCAAGATTTTCCCAAAAGTCAAACTTTCTAAATTAGGGTTTCTAGATGAAAAGTCAACTGAACTTTGACTGATCATAACTTTCTCATACTTTCTCAGAAATTTTTCCACCACCTCTTGTTTTGAAGGAAATTCAATTCTCTACAACTTCATGTCTCACAAGAATGTCCAAAAATGCTTCATTTGAGAGGTATAGCTCAAAACATTACAGGTCATTTTCAAAGTCAACAAAAAGTCAACTTTTTGTTTTGAAGATATATTGAGCATGGTAACTCCAATTGAGATGAGACCAAAGACATTTGTTAGAGGACTCTTAGAGCTTTCCAAAAAGTCCAAGAACACTCAAAAATGTGGAAAATTGAGCAAGTTACACCATCCACAAGTTGGGCAATTTTGGAAGAATGCACAAAGAGAGATACTTCAAAAAATCAAATCTTTTGCAAATGGGCCTACTTTTTCTTCATCCTAACTTGTTCCTCAAGCAATTAGG
Organism: Vicia sativa; assembly: GCA_021764765.1. NCBI lineage: Eukaryota > Viridiplantae > Streptophyta > Magnoliopsida > Fabales > Fabaceae > Vicia > Vicia sativa. The sequence continues at coordinate 267,362,348 of CM038792.1, forward strand.
AGTGTCCAAGCCCAAAGCCACGAATTTTTGATTTATTTTTCTATTTAATTTGTAATTTATTCATTTAAATGCAAATTAAATCTTAAAATAAATTATAAAATTGAAATTAATGGCAAAGATTGATTTTATTCTTTCCTTAAGGTCCAATTAACTCACAAATGCCAGCAAATTCGAAATTGGAGCAAGAAAGGCAAGATTGGATTGAAATTGATCAAGCTTTGAAGATTTGATTTTCATGGAAATATCAAATTTGATTTCCATTGAATATTGATTGATTCTTTCCAAATTCAATCCCAAATCCATCCAAAGATAAATACATGATGCATACCTATCAAGAAAGAACGAAAAAATTGCTCTGCAAACCCTATTCTCAAACTGAAAAAAATCGTGTTCTTGAAGCAATTGGCAATCCTTGTTCCAGCTCGTTTCAATTGGTTTTGAGGATCCAAACACGTTCCTTGATACCCCAGGAGTGATTCCGCACTGCACATTGCCGTAAAACATCCGAATCGTGAAACCGAATTTGGTTTGTTCTTGAAATTTCAAAATCGTATTCTTTGATTCATGCATTGTTAACATGTTTTGTGTTTGTTTTGTGATCGTGATGTATTTGCAAACTTTCGGTGCTTTAATTGAATTTCCATGGCTCGAATCGTGTTATGCCATGATTAGGGTTTCTATGTCGTTTAGGGTTCCTCTTATTAGGAAAAATTGGACCTCAAGACCCATACCAGCGTGTTCGGAATGCTTCAAGGAATCGAACCATGGCCTTAGAATTTATTTATATTATGTTTGCTTGATTTTTTGAATTAGCCAGGGACATAGCGTCGAAGAACAGCCGACGCTAGCTTTGAAAATTTGAATCGGGGACGATGAAGCTTCGCGCACGGTCTGGAGCTTCAGGGAGCGACACTTGTCTTTCTTCTACTCGATCCGGTTTTCCAACAGTGAAGCAACGTAGCTCAGATGGCAAAGGCAAGGGGATTCAAAGTTTGAACATAAGGTCTCCAGTTCGAATCCTGGCAAGACCAATGTTTGTTTCTTTTTTCACAAACTCAATTATTTTCATATATTCATTATTTTTAATATTTCCATCCTATTTTAATTGTTTTCATGATTTTTATTCTGCATTAAAAATTACCAAAAACATTTTTTCTTTTTACATTATTTTTCTAAAAATGTTTATTTAATTTAATAAATTTAAAAATATAATTTTTGCATGCATATTTATTTTATTTTTAATTTTGCATTTAATTCACTTTTAATTGCATTTTAATTATTAAATCTTTTCCCAAAAATCCCAAAAAATTATTTTAACTTATTTATTTTATTTCCAGCCTATATTAATTTTCTCATATTAAAAATTGCATTTTTTCTAACATTTTCTCTTATTTCGATTTCATCATATTTTCCGATTTTCTTATTCTTTCACAGGTTGCACCGATTCGGACGTTTTTTTCTTTTATCGTTTTATTTTTCCAATAATGTAATTGCTCATGGGTTGTAATAGTTTAATTAGGCTTTTATGTTCCGCAAGTTTAAATTATGTATCTGTCCCAAAGCCATGTAATAGCGTAGGTTTATCTTTCCGCACCTTTACATTCCGCATTTTACTTTCCGCACCCTTATCAATTGCTAGTAATTAGGCGTGTATGGCAAGATAATAATTGGACATAGCTCACACTAATCTTCAAGATAAAATATCTGAATTTGACACACTTCTCTCACACATGCACCCCTTAGGGTAATTCTCTCTCGATGCCTTTCGATTTCAAAATGGTCATGTCCCTCGAACGTAGAGGTATTCTAGCACCGTCGCCTTCCAAACAAATCATCATAGTCCCTTCGATACAAAGATCATAAGACCCACGATGTCGCCTCCGAATACATGATCTTGACCCTTGATTGTCGCCTACGAAAAATGATGATAGTCCCTTCGAATGTGCTAGGATACTTCCTACAAGTTGCCTTCTATGACCATCCGATGTCCCTTCGAATGTCCCGCTTACATCCAACGAATGGAGCTACCTACTAACTAATGGTATGGCTAGCGCTATTCTAAAAGAACGTAGAAGTACAACAAAACGGCCAATTCTGAGTGGGTAAATAAGTCTTTTAGTTGCTCGCTCTATCAAATGCTTTTCACACCACACACTTTTTTCAAAGTTCAAATTCTTTTCAAAAACAAAACATTTCCGAACACTTTGTATACACTCCTACATGAGTCATTACAAAGTCAAAGCGAAATGCCATTTCAAAACATTTTTGTCAAACACACAGAAAGCAATTTTAAAAAGTGATCTAAGAGCAACTAAGAGCCCGTAGATAACTACGGATGGAAAGGGGTGCTAATACCTTCCCTTTTCATAACCATTCTCCCGAACTCAGAATCTAACGAAGGTCTTTTTCTGTTACTTTTACCTTCCCTTAATTGGATAAAAATAAAAGTCGGTGGCGACTCTTGCTATCCGCACATTTGGATACAAAAATCCTACAAAGTCAGTTCACCGTATCACACCTATGCCCTCTCCCAAAATTGAATTTCATGTGTTCGATGCTGAAGAAGAGGAAGAAGAAGGGATCCCTTATGAGATTTCCCGACTACTTAAGCATGAGGAAAGAGCCATTCATCCTCACGAAGAGCCTTTAGAAACATTCAACTTGGGTTTTGAGGAAAACAAAAAAGAAGTAAACATCAAAGCTCTACTCGACAATGATGTCAAGAGCAAACTGATAGTTCTTCTCAAAGAATACGTCAATGTGTTTGCTTGGTCCTACCGGGACATTCCAGGGTTAGATACCAACATCGTAGAGCATCATTTACCATTAAAGCCAAAATGCCCGCCAGTTAAGCAAAATCTGAGGAGGACTTACCCAAACATGGCCAATAAGATAAAAAGGATGTTCAAAAGAAACTCGACGGAGGTTTTCTCATCACCTCTGAATATCCTCAATGGTTACCCAATATATTGCCTATTCTAAAGAAAGATGGAAAGGCCAAGATGTGTGTTGACTACCGGGACTTGAACAAAGCTAGTCCAAAAGACGATTTCCCATTACCGCATATTGACATACTGGTTGATAACACTTCTAAGTTCAACGTCTTTTCCTTCATGGACGGTTTCTCTGTTTATAATCGGATCAGAATGGTTGTCGTAGACATGGATAAGACATCTTTTATCACGCCATGGGGCACTTTTTGCTACAAAGTAATTTCGTTTGGATTAAAGAATGCAGGCACAACTTACCAAAGGGAAATCACTACTCTCTTTCATGACATGATGCACAAAGAGATCAAAGTCTACGTGGACGACATGATAGCAAAGTCCGAAACTGAAGAAGAACATATAGAACATCTTTTAAAGTTGTTTCAACGACTGAGGAAATATCAGCTTCGTTTGATCCTAACAAATGCACCTTTGGGGTGAGATCTGGAAAGATCCTAGGTTTCATTGTCATCCAAAGAGGTATTGAAGTTGATTGATGGGTAAATTCTGCAAGTGCACGAAACTATCGAAGTAATATAAAAGATTGTCGAACCACTTAGACCAATGTTAACCTACTGTAATCTAACGTTACGTTGTAAAGCTAAGGCTAATGAATATTTGATTTGGGGGAAACTCCGAACTAAAAATAAAATAAATGGACTTAGGAAATGATAGTAAAACGAGACCGAGATATGATTTCCGCGTTCCTAAAGGACTAATAAAAACGGGTACTAATTACGACTAGAACTTAGTTCCGTAGAATATAATAACTTAAATACTCCGCCTCACGCTCTCGCGATATTAACTAAAGCCATACTTCCTAATCCCAAGATATTTCTCTCGCTCGCCCGGTAACTAAGAGGTATATTTTGTAAGCCAATAATATCCTAAACGCATCTAAAGCGGTCTCGCTGTATTTAGATTTGTAAGCCAATAATATCCTAAACGCATAAATAATTATAGTTACGATAAAAGATGATATAGAAATTAAATCGGCAAACAAAATAATAATAATAATAATAATAATAATAAATAATGCGATAAAAGGAATAACAACGATGATAATAATAATAATAATAATAATAATAATAATAAAGCGGTAAAATGAAGAACCTATAAATGCGGAAAATGGAAACAAAGAGAACTTGAATTGAAATACCCAGACCACTTTGAATCTAATACATAAATAGAGCGACATAAATAAATCATAAAACTAACTTGGTAATAGTCCCCCGATCTGGAGAACTATTACTTTTACATTCTAAGAAAAAGCCATGACTAATAAGAGATGGAAAAATGGACGAGAGAGGAAGAGAGATGCCAAGAGTGAGGCGTATAGAAAATGGAAAATGGAATCCCTATTTATAGATGTGAGGCTCGCTGAGAAAGTAGGACGTTGAGAGAATTTCTCCTCCAAAAAAACCTCTGTAGCGATCACTACGGTTTGTTGGGGAAGTCGTGACGGTCGCTTGGGCTTGTAACGGTCGTTACAAGCTTGCTTGTTGAGATTTTCTCACCTTCTAATGGGTAACGATCGTTATGGGAAGTGTGACGGTCGTTACGGGCTTGCTTGGTGAGAAAGCCTCGCCCTGTAATGCGTAACGACCATTACAGCTTGGCTTGAGGTGGTATGACGACCGTCATACCTTGCTGGGCTGGTGAAGGCGCGTTGGCTAAGCCTTAGGTGCTTTATCTCATTTCTTTATGTTCCAAAGTCCTTTTACTTGTGATGCACCCTTAATTTTCCATACATCCCACAATTGCATAATTGCTCTTTTGTGGATTTTAAGTACGATTTCCCGACTTTTCTCGACTTTCTTTGCACATGCCTTGTAAACATCAAATTCTTGAAAACATAGAAAATGCCAACATAATACGAATATAAAGAAACATAATTAAGATAAAATAAAGATATAATCTATGTAAATCAAGCTAAATATACGATACATTTTCGTGTTATCAAATACCCCCACACTTAAACCATTGCTTGTCCTCAAGAAATCAACCAACACGGTAAAAGAAAATGATTAAGCATGGTTTTTGAAACAAAGGCACGACACGACTCCTAGTCATACGTGGCTGCTAGGCTAATATTAGATAGATGGGTACTAATCGTCAACACCAAGGATACCGTAACGACACAATGTTCAAAGACTCCCTCTTTATGCAAACCAATTCAAATCATACCATTATAACTCTAGCTATATCTATTGTTTTTCTTTCACTTTTTTCATTCAAGCGCAATCACATTAAGCCCGTTATCCGTACACGCACATAGTAGGGAAATCGGTTAGTGACTATGATCCTTTTCTTTTTTTTAGCACGGGGTTCTGGTATTTAAGCGATGAAGCCCCATTTTTCCCAATTTCGATTACGGGGGATCGGACTGTAGCTTGCCCTACCAAGTCCAGTACTAGTGACCACTGGACCAACCAACAATGGGTGCTTAGTTTTAAATCCTTATAGGCGTAACAACCGTTAGGATAAATTACCGAGTGAAGGTCACCTAACTTAGAAGGTTATTTTTCTATTAAATCATTTATTTATTAAAAATGGGATCATTCACTTATATTCATCGACTCCATACGTAGTTTGTGTTTAAGATGGTGCTGACTCCTAATATAAACTATTAAGATCTACTTTGAAAACTTAAGCCTAAGGTATCGGCATAATGGGTGCCTAAATTCATATCACATAATGAGAGGGGGTTTAGGGTGTCCTAAGGTATTGATTTTATCGAAACTTTTCCAAGTTTCTCTAACACAACCTAAAGTTTTACAACCTATATACTTTCAGAGTGAGTGCACCATGCATCAAAAAGAAAATTTTCGTTGGAGGTTAAAATTTTAAAATTTCAGGGAAATTAATAACAACTGAAAATCACGTATAGAGACTCGACAACACATGCAATGACTCGATAAAATACTTAAAACAGATAAATCCCTAAATACATCGAACAAACTAGAAAGCAATCAATTAAACTAAAAAGAGATAAATCTAAGCGATAAAGTCACTACCCCTCACTTAAACCAAACATTATCCTCAATGTTTTGATGAAAGGTGGAAAAAGGAAAAATAAAACCTGAATGAACGACATTGCGTGCTACAACGACCAATTTTTGCTATGATCCTTCCTTTGTTGACCACTTCTACTCCAACGTCTTGTACTACGAGATATATGAATTTGCTAAAACTTCTCTTTCCTGAAGCGGCTCATCATATTTCTCATTTTCAGAGGAAGTACATTCTCCTATTGTACTCATTAATGGTGTCACAACCTGCAGCAGCAACATTTGTAGGAATGTGCGTGGGCATCGGTTCATTTTTTAGATGCTCAACTACATATGTTTTGCCTAGATATGGTCTATACGTGACAAGTGATCCGTATCTTTATTTTCTGCAAGTTCAAACAATAAAAGGAAAACATTAAATTGAAAACTCGTGGGTTGCCTCCCACGCAGCACTTTGGTTAACGTCAATAGCTCGACGGCTCAGGAGTGCAAGCACTCATGGTGGTTCTCTTGAAAACGAATACTCGATCGGACTTTTAATAATCTTTGGTTTCCATGGTCACTTATCAAGCCATCTCACATATCCCTCACCTTTTTTTTCTTTCTTTTGTGGGGTGGTTCATTCATTTGGACTTGTGGTGGTGGTTTTGGGTCTATCCTAAGTATCAACATTTCAAGTATATGCTTAGTTATTTCATCCACCATCATGAATGTTTACCTTCCCTTATTAATGCTAATGATTTCCCTAGTTTCATGGTCCTTAAATTTTTTTTTTATACAGGACCTCAGACGAAGGTTCATTGGTGTGGGTATTTTTCAATACCTCCACATACGTTTTGGATTGGGATTATACCTGAGCTAACACAAAAATTTGAGGGAAAAGAATCGGTGGTGTATAGGGAGGAGGAACAACAATGGGTGTTTGCTTCTCTAGCTTTTCTACAACCTTCCTTTCGGATGATGTTGGTGGATTTTTCTCAATCTCTACTTTTTTCTCACCAGAACTCTCCTCAACCTCATTATCACTCTCTTCAACCTTATTATCATTCTCCTTAGGTTTTTCAATTTTTTTTCCGCTACTGGTTGTTACAACATAGACATTCTCCTCAAGGGAGGGTCTTAGAGATGTTTATGAAAGCATGGATATTTGGGCCTCTAATGCTTTGTTGTGAGTCACTAGGGACTCAACCGCATTGTTCAACTGGCTAAGAGTTTCAATGTTCTCGAGACTTTGTTTTCTGATCTCTTCATTGTGGATAGTTTGTCCCTCTACCAAGTGCTCCATCACAGATTCTAGCCTAGAGTGATTTAACGTCTCATCGAAATCCTCCATTGATGTTTCGAGGTTGAAATTATAGGATTCATGCGGTTCCTCAAAGTGAGTTAGCATCGCATTTTGTGTCTCCAGAAAGCGCTCTATCTTCATTGGTTCTAGTCTAGAGCGAGTTAATGTCGCAGTCATATCCTCTATTAATGCGTCGAGAGTGGAATTCGGGTATTTTTGCGACTCCTCAAAATATTGGGCGTGTTGATTGTAGAGGAATTTTAGTTGGGGATAGGTTAGCGTCGCATTGTAATCCTCCAATGATGTTTCGAGATCAGATCTTTGGTATTCTTGCGACTCCTCAAAATGATGTGATTGATCGTTGTAGAGGTAATTTGGTTGAGAGAGAGTTGGTGACACAACAAATTTCTCCATAAGTATTTCGAGGTTAGATTTATGGGATTCTGGTGATATCTCGAAATACTAAGAATGAGGGTTGTAGAAAAAGTTTGGGTGACACATAATAATTAACGTAAGATTTCCTTAGTCTATAAGGTGTAATAATAGATAAACAACATTGACTGTTGGTCCCCGACAACGGCGCCAAAAACTTGATGGGTAAATTCCGCAAGTGCACGACACTATCGAAGTAATATAAAAGATTGTTGAACCATAGAGACCAATGTTAACCTACTGTAACCTATCGTTACTTTGTAAAGCTAAGGCTAATGAATAATTGGATATTGGGGGGAAACTAAGAACTAAAACTAAAATAAATGAAATTAGGAAATAATACTAAAACGAGGTTGAGATATGATTTCTGTGTTACCTAAGGACTAATAGAAAACGAGTACTAATTACGAGTAGAACTTAATTTCGTAGAATATACCAACTTAAAGAATCTGCCTCACGCTCTCGCGATATTAACTAAAACCATACTTCCTAATCCCAAGATATTGCTCTGGATCGCCCGGTAACTAAGAAATATATCTTGAAAGAAAATAATATCCTAAACACATCTAAAGCGATCTCGATGTATTTAGATTTGTTGCCTAATTTCCACTATCTGGTTCGATCACCACGCCCTCGCAGTGCTGACTCTAACCTTAATTGATTTCTCACTCTCGTGACAAAATCGTGTTAAATAACTCTCACTCTCATGACAAAGCTATTTAAGTTAGACTTGGAAAATAAAACCAAAATAGAATTTTAATCATAAATTTGCACCTATTGTTTTCTACCGAGTCCCGTAAGGACGATCCTCATACACTAAACTCAAGACTATTTAGCCAGACATGTTACTAATTAAAAATGCATAAATAATTATAGTTATGATAAAAGACGACATAGCAATTAAATCGGAAAAAAAAATAATAATGATAATAAATAATGCGATGCAAGGAATAACAACGATAATAATTATAATAAAGCGATAAAATAGAGAACCTGCAAATTCTTAAAATGGAAACAAAGAGAACTTGAATTGAAATACTCAGACCAGTTTGAATCTAATACATAAATAAAACGATATAAATAAATCCTAAAACTAACTTGGTAATAGTCCCCCGATGTGGAGAACTATTACTTTTACATTCTAAGAAAAAGCCATGAACGAAAAGAGATGGAAAAATGGACGAGAGAGGAAGAGAGAGGCCAAGAGAGAGGCGTCCCGAAAATGGAGAATGGCAGCCCTATTTATAGATGTGAGGCTCGCTGAGAAAGAAGGACATTGAGAGAATTTCTCCTCCAAAAATTCCTTGGTAGCGATCGATACGGAGCTAGCTTGGCCTTGCAACGATCGTCATAACTTGCTTACTGAGGAAGTTTGCACAAACCCTAGCCGTAACGATTGCCACAACCCTTAGGGCTTACGTGGAACGACGATTACACATTGTAACGCGTTGGGCTCAATTTGCTTTCTTTGAGTGGGTTGAACCTTGCTCCTTTGAGTTTCTTTTTGTGTTCTTATTCACACCCCCATTTCGTTCTATGCATACACATTTCAATAAATATTCTCTTATTGTGGAATTTGAGTGTGATTTACCCAACTTTTCTCGAATTTCCTCGCGAATTCCTTGTAAACATCAAATTCCTGAAAAATATAGAAAATGCTGGCATAATACAAATATAAAGCAACATAATTAAGAAAACAAAGATATAATCTATTTAAATCAAGCTAATTATACGATACATTTTCATGTTATCATTGATCCCGACAAAGTCAAAGCTATTCAAGAAATGCCTGCACCATAAACTGAAAAGCAAGTAAGAGGATTTCTTAGACGGTTGAATTATATCTCCAGATTTATCTCTCAAATGAGTGCTACTTGTGGGCCAATATTCAAGCTTCTCCTCAAAAATCAAGAGGTTGTGTTGACAGAAGATTGCCAAAAAGCGTTCAACAGTATCAAGGAATACTTGTCAGAACCTCTGATATTGATTCCTCCAATTGAAGGAAGACCTCTAATTATGTACCTTACCGTGTTAGAAGATTCTATGGGATGCATGCTTGGACAGTAAGATGAAACCGATAAGAAGGAGCATGCCATCTATTACTTGAGTAAAATGTTCACAGATTGTGAAACTCGTTACTCCATCCTCGAGAAAACCTGTTGTGCTTTGGTATGGGCTTCGAAACGTCTCCTCCAGTACATGATCAACCATACGACTTGGTTAATCTCTAAAATAGATCCAATCAAGTACGTCTTTGAAAATCCTGCCTTAATAGGGAGGATTTCCTGATGGCAGATGCTATTATCTAAATATGACATTGAGTACCGCGCCCAAAAAGTAGTAAAAGGAAGTATTCTCGCCGATCACTTAGCTTATCAACCAATAAACAAATACCAATCTCTCAAGTTTGAATTCCCTGAAGAGGATGTTATATACTTAAAGACGAAAGAATGTGGCGAACCATTACCTGAAGAAGGTCATGATCCTGAATCAAGATGGGTCCTAATTTTTGGATGGAGCAGTAACATTTTCGGGATTGGATTTGGGGCAGTCATCATTACTCCGAGGGTAATCATATCCCGTTTTCCGCCAGATTGCTATTTGATTGCACTAAAAGTATCGTAGAATATGAAGCTTGTATCATGGGTACCGAAGAAGCCATCGACTTAAGGATCAAAATCCTTGACATATATGGAGATTCAGCCCTTGTGATAAATCAAATCAAAGATAAGTACGAAACACATCACCTTGGTTTGATTCCCTACCGAGATTATGCAAGATGCTTGTTAACTTTCTTTAACACAGTTGAATTGCATCACATTCCTCGAGATCATAATCGAATGACGGACGCCTTGGCTACTCTATCTTCCATGTTCAAAGTCAATCATTGGAACGATATGCCTAAGATCAACATCAAACGTCTTGAAAGACCTGCCTATGTGTTTGCAACTGAAGTAGTCATCAACGATAAAACGTGGTTCCACTACATCAAACGCTTTCTTCAAACTCAAGAGTACCCACTCAGGGAATCACACAAAGATAAGAAAACTCATAGAAGGCTTTATGGAAATTTCTTACAGAATGGAGATGTGCTATACAAAATAAACTTCGACATGGTCTTGCTCATATGCATGGAGATACACGAAGCAGATATGTTAATGCACGAAGTGCATGAAGGGTCATTTGGAACTCATTCACATGGGCATGCAATGTCCATAAAAATTCTAAGAGCAGGTTACTATTGGATAACAATGGAATCCGATTGTTGTAAGTAGGTTAAGAGATGTCACAAGTGCCAAATCTACGCAGATAAGATCCATGTGCCACCGACTCTACTCAAAATTCTCTCCTCTCTATGGCCTTTCTCCATGTGGAGTATCGACATGATTGGAATCATTGAACCAAAAGCTTCAAATGGTAATCGTTTCATCTTAGTGGCCATGGATTACTTCACCAAATGGGTCGAAGCAGCATCTTACGCCAATGTTACAAGATAAGTGGTTGTGAGGTTCATCAAGAACAACCTCATTTGCCGATATGGAATTCCAAACAAGATCATTACAGATAATGGATCAAACTTGAACAATAAAATGATGAAAGAACTATGTGAGGAATTCAAGATTGAGCATCATAACTCTTCTCCTTACCAACCAAAAATGAATGGTGTTGTGGAAGCCACCAAAAAGAACATTAAGAATATCATCGAGAAAATGGTCTTCACTAACAAAGACTGGCATGAAATGTTGCCATTTGCTTTACATCGGTATCGCACTTCAGTACGCACTTCAATAGGGGAAACCCCTTTCTCTTTAGTGTATGGAATGGAAGCAGTGTTCCCCGTGGAAGTTGAAATTCCATCAATGAGAGTCCTCATGGAGGCTAAGTTATCTAAGGCTGAATGGTGTCTAAGCAGATAAGATCAGTTGAACTTAATTGAAGAAAAACATATGAGCGCTTTGTGTCATGGACAATTATATCAATGAAGGATGAATAAAGCCTTCGACAAAAAGGTTCGACCTTTTGAATTCCAAGAAGGCGACCTCGTGCTTAAAAAGATCTAGTCTTTTCAAACAGATTCTAGGGGAAAATGGTCTCCTAATTACAAAGGCTTGTACATTGTTAAGAGAACATTATTTGGCGGTGCTGTGATTCTCACAACCATGGAAGGCGATGAAATACCGCATCCTGTGAATGCTGATGTAGTCTAGGAATACTTTGTCTAAAAAGACAAAAGAACAACTCGGTAAGTCGAAAACCCGAAAAAGGAAGCTTAGGAAAAAATGAGCGTCTCGGTGGACTGAAAACCTAAAAGGCCGGCCGAGGAAAAAATTAGAGACAATAAACAGAAAAGTTTATCCTGGTAGATTGAAAACCTGAAAAGGAAATCTAGGAAAAAATTAAGGATTAAATGACAAAGTTACTGCACCAGTCTGTACTTCGTCAACCTAAAGAATCTTCCATCAATGGATCTTCAATCAAATCTTCTGAATCAACAAGCACAATTGGAATTCAAAGTTGTTAGGGAGAATAGCGATTACTGCTTTCAGTATAGCCTTTTCCTAATATATTACCATTTCCAACTTTTGTAAATAGTCCATGGAATCATGCATTTCGCTGATTACCATGCTATCAATATATTTGAGCCTTGTGCCCACTTGTTTGCAATTCTTGCTTTATTCTATTTTGTAAAATAACCCTTTTATTTGTGATAATCACTTTTGAAATGAAAAAAAAAAGTTTTAAATGAATTTTTACTTCAATTTTTTTTGAAATAAAAGCAAAATTTTCCTTCGAATTATGAAAATAGAAGGAACATCAACAATTATCTCCATGAGCGTTTCGACCTCTAAAAGATTAACAACTACTAAGAAGTTTTCTCTTCCCCGAAAGAGGTCATCAAACACGGTATTCTTATCCAAAAATAATCTCCAGTACGATCGCCAGTAAAAATTCTTTTTCTCCCCAGAGAAGTCTAAAGCATACAACTCTGATTCATCACCAGTAATATCTACACATTGCTGAAGATTTTGCTGAGTATTTGATTAAACTGCGATGTAGCCTTTTCCAAATACGCTTTGTTGTCTTGTCAAGTATCGTCAACATTCGTACGACATTCATGAAATTCATTATTCATACATAATTGAATTCTTCAATGTTTGTTAAATATCACGTGTGTTAGGTTGAATGTATTCCCGGAAACAAGTATAAACGTGTCATCTCTTCATAATACTGTCATCCCTAAGCAGAAAGAGCACATTCTTGCTCCAGTTCCCCAATCGAGTTCATTTCAAGTGTTTTTTTACACTTTTTTCATCATTTTCATGGCCATTTTTCACCTAGATCCATTTTGATTCAAGAAAAACTCAAAACATGAAAGTTGTAGATCTTGTTCCAAGCTTTCCAAAATGTCCAAGAACTTGTAAAAACATTTTGTGTAGCTAGGGTTTTGAATTTGGAATTTAGAGGTCCATAACCATAATTTACAAGTCATTTTTCCAAGTTTTCAAGTCATTTTTGCAAATTCTTCCTTCTAGAAGCCTTGTCACACCATAAGAGATAGGTTTTGGCTCAAAATATCATATGAGAATGATTGATAGGAGGATAATAACACTTGAGATTTTGAACCATGGTTTAGAAATTAAGCATGTACATTTATGGCAAAGATTTCATTCTTACTTCTTAAGCCAACTTGCACAAAGCCTCCAATTTTATCTTTCCTTGCTCTCCAAACCTCTTTGCCTATAAATAGAGGTCTTTACTCATTTCAAAATCACACCAAAGCATTAATAAACTTTATTTCTCACTTCTTTCTTCTTTTCCAAGTTTCAAAGTTCCAAAATGTGAGAATTTTCAAATCTCCAAACCTTGCAATTTCTGAGGAATGTTAAGCTTCAAACACTCTCCAAATACCCTTAGGAAGTTGTTAGAATCGTCAAGCCATCACAAAAACTAGCCAAACTCATAATCATATTCAAAACTCCATAAACTTGCATTTTGAGCCTTAACTTGCAATCTCTCAATTCACTCTTGCAAACTTCAAACTTTCACTTCAAAATCATCCATACACTTCATATAACTGATCCAAGCACTCATCCCTGACCTGTAACATCTCCAACATCAAAATCAAATTTCACTCCAAGCTATGGCATTGAGACTCGGGCAAAGTAACTCAGAGGTTCTCAATCCAGTCTAAGCATCCAAAAACGTTCCATAGGGTTCAGTGAAGCTATATAAATCATCAAACAACTTCTAGAAACACTCTAGGAGAGATTTCATTTTCTGCTCATAAGAGGTAAGTTTCTCAACTTTGAATTCTATGATTTTTGCATTCTAGTTCAAAAATTGCCATGCTATCATGTTTCTGCACCTATGAGGATCATAAACCCTCAACTAATTGCTTTATTTGCTATACCTACACGATTTCACGACCAATCTTGAAAATTAGGGTTCATCTGATTTCTTCGAATTCAGCTATCATAGGCTTAAAATAAATGAAATTAATTGTCATCATCATGTTACTGGGTAAAAATTTAGTAAGTTTCATTTTTACTTCATCCAATTCCATCAATAAATGAAGGAGATAGAAACCTATGAGCTTGAGGAAGAAGAAGATGGAGTACGCACGTTTTTCTGTTTTCAAAAAATTCAAAAATCCAGTTTGTAATATATACATATCCTTCTTGTTTAATTAACGGGTGTATAGCCACCCCAGTGGTAGAACACTCACTTCTTAGTCCTTTTCCTTGCCCAAGGTCTGGGGTTCGAACCCCACCCAGGCCTTTTGTTTTTTTTTTAACTTTTCAATTTTCAACTCTTATTCAAACCATTTTACAAACTTTTTTTTAAATAAAATTAAATGAAAGCGTGTTTATGACAAGCCACGCATGTGGCCCAGAGGTTAATCTTTTCACCTTTGAGTGCAAGGTCCTGAGTTCAAACTCCCTTAGGACCAAAATCAAATTTTTATCACTTATTTTCTTCATTTTTCTATCAAACTTCAACATTTTCAAAAATCAATCAAAACTTCTTTTGATATATATTTATTAGTTTTAAAATAGACGTTTTTAAGTTTTTTTAAATGGTTTTCAAAAATGTTTTCTTCTTGGTTTTCAAACCTAATATTTTTCAAACCCTCTTGTGAATAGATTTCACTTTTCAAACCTTTTCAAAAATTTCAAAATATTTTAATTAACTTACACACCTCATTTCCATGATCGATTCTAATAATCTTTGAAAATACAAACCGAACTAGGTTTTTCCTCGAAAATCTTTTGAACTCAAAATCAAATTGATCATGGGCCTCACTTACGGTGTAAGTCCCAACCATCTTATGTACATATTTAGTTTCCTTTTACATATCCACCATTTTGTGTACATATTCAATTCCTTGTACATATTCAATGTTTTTGCAAATATTCAAGTATAAACTAGTATCGTTCGCTAGTTTTTATTCTACTTGTTTATACACCAATTCCACTGGTATTAAGAGGAGCATTATTCTCGATGAAATTTCTCTTAAACCAGTGGGCCTCCCTTAAGGTGTAAGTCCCATTGTCTTGTGTATATCCAAGTATACTAGCTTATCTGTTTGTTTTAAACACTTGTTTATATATTGTTTTCACACTCCTTTGTATATATTCAAGTTACACTAGCTTTTATTTGCTTGTTTTATACACTTGTTTATATATTTCCTTCATAAACTCCTATGAATGCACAACACACTTTTCATATATATACTTGTTCATATAATTGTTCATGTTTATTTATGTCATTACAACTAGTATAACAACTAGGTTCCCTATAGCCTCCTCTTGGGCTTCGTACAAAAAAACTTACTTGTTGAGTTAGCCTCCTCTTGGAATTCGTGCAAAAGACCCCCTGTTGATTTAGCCTTCTCTTGGGCTTCGTTTAAAAGAACTCCCTCGTTGAGTTTAGCTTTCTCTTGGGCCTCATACAAGAAAGATACCTGGAAATCTATAACAGCCTCCTCTTGGGCTTCCAATACAAAGAATCACCTTCGCTAAGATAGAACCCTAAGAGTATAGTTTCCCGGTGAAATCACTCTTAAAGCCAAGCCAGCCATACCCTATAGCCTCCTTTTGGGCTTCATACAAGCACCCTCGATGTCCCTCGGAAAACCTCCTCTTGGGCTCACAATGCAAGGACCCTCGATATCAATCAGATAGCCTCCTTTTGGGCTTACAATACAAGGACCCACAAGCTTCCTAAAATCATCCCCCTAATCAATAATAAAACATTTCTCCTAAGAGATAAGACATGAATCATCTCTATGGAAGAAGTGTCTCATTTATAGCATCACATACAAATCAAACATTTTTTCAAATCAAACATTTTTCAAATCAAACACTTTTTCAAACAGAACATCTTTCTTAACTTGTAAGTGGCAACGCTTGTACACTCAAAAAAACGCCTAATGTTTACAATGAAAGATTCAAACATTTTTCAAACATCTTTCTTATCTTGTAAGTGGTAACCCTTGTACATTCAAGCAAAACACACAATGCTTACAGTGAAAGATTCAAACAATCAAATCAATGTTCAAAAAAATGTATGTGATGAAATAGATTAGATACATTTTTCATTAAGATGACAGTTGTCGTTGTCTCTTAATTTTTGCTTCCACTAGCACGTGTTCGCGTTAAAAAGTGACGCGCGAGGGAATCAAATCTGAATTCGGATTCTCTAGCTCGAAACGATTTACTCTTTTGATTTGTTTATAAAGATGTCGCGAGCATCAAGCTTTATTATTTCCAACACAAGAAAAATGATTATGAAAAAGGGGAAAGCTGCAATACCCTCAATTGATATGATATGTATTACGACTAGCGCAAACTAGAGGCAACACATTGGGGAGATTCCGGGCAAGAGGGTTTGTTATATAAAGGGAATAGATGGAGCACCCTAAATATATATAGTTATCTATAGCTTTATATATGAATATGTTTGATATGTTTGTGTGTTTTAAATTGCTATTTCTATGATTGGAAAAGTTTCTCCTTTGGGATTTTAAGAAGGGTGGAGTATGTGGGATCCTAGGTTTTGTTATTATTGTGCTCGCAAAGATCATTGGGATCTTCTGCCTACATATCCCTTAATGGGAATCAGAGCATTTGTAGCTCAGATCTAAATTGTTTGGTTTGAGGGAGAAAGAAATTTGCTCGCCAAGGACGAGACCTTGTGCCTACGTATTCTCAAAGGGATGTTGAGAAAGTCAGAGCAATCGTAGTTCCCACTTATGCTAGTGGAAGCAACGGAAGTTATTAAGAGACAAAGACAAATGTCATCTTAATGAAAAATGTATCTAATCTATTTCTTCACATACATTTTGAAAAGTTGATTGATTAAATCATTCATCGTAAGTTATAGGTGTTTTGCTTGAGTGTACAAGCTTTACCACTTACGAGTTAAGAAAGATGTTTGAAAAATGATTGAATCTTTTAATTGTAAGCATTGGGTGTTTTGCTTGAGTGTACAAGCGTTACCACTTACGATTAAGAGATGTTTTTGTTTGAAAAAGAGTTTGAAAAGTTTTTGATTGTATGTGATGTGATAGATGAAATACTTCTTCCATAGAGATGATAGATGTCTAAATCTCGAGGAGAAATTTATTGAATTAGGGGGATGCTTTTAAGAAGCCCATGGGTCCTTGTATTGTAAGCCCAAGAGGAGGCATTCCGAGGGTCATCGAGGGTCCTTGTATTGTTAGCCCGAGAGAAGGCATTCCGAGGGTCATCGAGGGTCCTTGTATGAAGCTCAAGAGGAAGCTATAGGGTATGGCTGGCTTTGGCTTTAAGAGTGATTTCACCGGGAAACCATCCTCTTAGGATTTGAAGAGCGATTTCACTAGGAAATCATACTCTCAGGGTTCTATCCTAGCGCAGGTGATTCTTTGTATTAGAAGCCCAATAGGAGGTTGTTAAGAGATTTCCTGGTCTCTTTCTTGTTTGATGCCTAAGAGAAGGCTAAACTCAACGAGGAGTTCTTTTGAACGAAGCCCAAGAGGAGGCTGACTCAACAGGGGAGTGTTGTCTTATACGAAGCCTAAGCGGAGGCTAAACTCAGATGAATGAGTTTTCTTATATGAAGCCTAAGAGGAGGCTAAACTCAGATGAATGAGTTTTCTTATACGAAGCCTAAGAGGAGGTTAAACTCTGTGGGGAACCTATTTGTTAGGCTAATTGTTATGTTATAACCAAACAGTTATATAAACAAGTGTATGAAATTTATTCACAGGAGTTTATGAAGGAAATATAAACAAATGTGTAATGTTTATTCACAAGAGTTTATGAAGGAAATATAAACAAATGTGTAATGTTTATTCACAAGAGTTTATAAAGGAAATATAAACAAGTATGTTAAACGTGCGTTTGAAACGAACGTAACTTGATTATTTACAAGTTTGAATGTGTACAAGGAAATAAATATGTACACGAATGGGTATTTATGTACAAGGAAATATGTATGTACATAGGAGGGTTGAGACTTACACCGTGAGGGAGGCCCATTGGTTTTAAAAGAAGTTTCACTGGGAAGGATTCTTCTCTTAATACGAATGGTATTCAGTGTATATACAAGCGAAATGAAAACAAACGGACGAAGTTTGTCTACACTTGAATATCTACAAAAGACGTCTGTATTATGTACAAGGAAAATTAATATGTACATAAAATAATTGGATATGTACAAGGAAATAGTTATGTACATAAAAAGAATTTGGGACTTACACCGTAAGCGAGGCCCATGATCGGTTAGGAAATTCGAGAGAAAAAACGGGTTCGGTTTTATCTTCAAATCGGGTCGATCATGGAAAAAAGATGTGTAAGTTTGATGAAATGTTTTGAAAAGATCTTGAAAGTGTTTTTGAAAGGTGGAATATATCCACAAGAAGTTTGAAAAAGTTTCGAGTTTCGAAAGTTTGAAACAAACATCTTTTAAAAGTACTTGAAAAGTATTTAAAACGTCTCAATTTCAGCTTAATGAAAATATCATCAAAAGAAAACATTTTTGGATTTTTTTGACATCATCATAAAATTGACATGTTTAATGACAAGTGTGCAAAAATCACCTCAAAATGAGGAGTTTTGATTGGGTTTTGAAAGCATTGAAGTTTGAAAAAAATGTGAAGAGAAAAGCAAAATTTTTTTGACAAAATGGTCCCAAGGGGATTCGACCCCTGGACCATTGGGCAAGGCAAGGCAAGTGACTTAAGAGTGAGCTGGCAACCGCTGGGACGGAAATACATCCGTTCATTTATGCCATTCCATGTTATTATATTATAAACTTATTATTTGAATTTCTGGAAATCCAAAAACACGCGCAAACATGTTCTTCTTCTTCCTCAATCCTCATTCAATCATGGATTCTTCGTTTCTTGATGAAATTGAAAACTATAAACATCAATCTTGCTCGAAATTTAACCAGGAACATGATGGTGGTGATTAATTTCATTTATTTTTAGTTTTAGAGGATTAATTTTCCCAGAAACACGAAGAATCCTAATTCCTAAAAATCAATATGAAATCGTGTATGGCCATGGAATTAATCAATTGATCGAGGGTTATTAATCAGTGAAAGTGCAGAAACAAAACGACCAAGAGTTTTTTGAACTGGAATGCATGAATCATAGAGTTCGAAGTTCGAGTTCTTACCTCTTGAAGTTGAGATCGGATTCTTTGAAAGAGTTGTTACAGAGTTGATTTAATGATTGCTATAGCACCAGTGGATCTCAGGGAACGTGTGGAAATGCTATGCTTGCTTTGAAACAACCTGGATCACTCTGACCAAGTCCAACTGCAGTTCCTTGACATGAGTTTCGAATTCGAGTTTGGAGGTGTTACATTTCAAGGAAGATGATTTATATCAGTTATATGAAGCATGTGGATGATGTTCAAATGATAAAATCAAGATTTGCTCGAGCCAATTATCAGTTTGAATGTTAAGGCAGTTTTTTGCAAGTTTGGAAATTTGAACAATGATTCTGGTTTTTAGTTGTTCTTGAGTTAATTTTAAGTTTCAAACAAGTTCTATATTGAGTTTAAAACATGTTAGACTCCAAATTTCTCTCAGTTTTTCACAAGATTTGAAAAATGCAAAAATTCTCACTTGAACTATAAAACTTGAATTTCAAGAAAGAAGAGTGAAAGCTTGTTTTGCATAGCTTTGGTTTGGTTTCAATTTGAAAACATGACCTCTATTTATAGGTCAATAAATCTGAATGGTAAGTGAAGAAGATTGGCTTGAACTTGAGCAACTTGCCTTAGAGGGCAAGAAAGTCATTTTTGCCATAAATGCAAATGGAATATTCTTTTAACCATGGTTAAAATCTTACTTGATCTTATATCCATCATAATTACCTCTCATCTGATTTTTATCATCTCTAGCCTATCTCAACTTGGTGACAAGGCTTCTAGAAGGAGAAAATGCAAAAAATGACTTATAATTTTGAAGCATGTACTTGAAATTCCATGGTTTTGGAGCTCTATGTTTCAAAATCAAAAGTGTAGCTAGACAAAATGGTTTTGCAAGTTCTTGGACATTTTGGAAAGCTTGTAACAAGGGCTACAACTTTCATGTTTTGAGTTTTTTCTAATTCCAAATGGAACTATGTGAAAAATTGCCATGAAAGTAGGAAAAAACATGAAATTTTTAACACTTTAAAATTTTCTAAGTGTTGAAAATTTTGACTTTTTGTTGACTTTTCCAAATTTCTTGATTTTTTATGATCATAATGGATCATTTGAAGTATTTTGATGATTGAAAAAGTTTTATCTTGAAAAAGTTGACCAAAAGTCAAAGTTTGACTTTTCAGTGCAGATGAAATTTCATCAGATGATCCAGAAATTGACTGATGAAAAATGTGAACTTCTGTGATGTTTTGAATCAAAAAATTAGGTCAAGATGTTGAATTTAAGATATGAAGATCAATCTCCAAGAAAAAAAGTCATTCATTGATCAGAAAATTAGTGATTCGCTATCCTCGATAAAAACACTAATTGGTCGATTCTTGATAGATCATGAGAAAAAGTTGGGAATCTGGAGATCAACTGTTGATGATTTGATTAAGACAGATCAATTGAGGTGAGTAGAAACTCAAACCCTAATTGATTACCTCTTGAACAGATGAAAAATTGATGAAACCCTGATTTTGACTTGTAGAAGCCACACCCGATTTATCCTGTTCTTGAACTGTTAGTGATGCAATGATGCAAATGTGAGGTGGTATATTAGGTCAAAATTGGGGTATGACAGACGTAAGTGGGAATTACGATTGCTCTGACTTTCTCAACCTCCTTTTGAGAACACATAGGCACAAGGTCTCACCCATTGCGAGCACACTTCTTTCTCCCTCAAAACTAAACAAACCTTAGTTCCCTTAGATCCGAGCTACAGATGCTCTAATTCCCACTAAGGGATATGTATGCAGAGGATCCCAATGATCCTTGCGAGCATAATAATAATAATAATAAAACTTAGGTTCTTTCCTAACCTACCCTTATTAAATCCCAAAGGAGAAAGTTTCCCAAAATAGCATAGAAAATAAAACATACAAATGCATAAAAAAGTTCCTATAGAAAACTATAGATATATAGCGTGATAATACCTTCCCTTTATATAACCAACCCTCTTACCCTGGTCTCTCCCTAATTCTTTGCGTCTAGTTCACGCTTGTCGCATCGCATATCTTATTTAGGGTATTTCATCTTTGCCTTCTCCATCTTCTTTCTTGTTTGGAAACAATAAAGCTTAGTGCTCGCGACATCTTTTAAACAAAAAAATCAAAAGAGTAAATCGTTTTGAGTCGGATATTCAAATTCCGATTCAATTCCCTCGTTCGTAACTTTTTACCACGAACACCTCGGACTCTGATTTTCACCGCGACAGAAAAATGGCGACATCACGGGGATCGAACTTCTTGTTTCCAAAAGTGGGTTAATCCTAAATTTTGTGTTTTTTCATTTTTTATATTTGTTTGGTTCTGTTACTTGTGATCTCTTGTGATTGAAAAAATCCTAACCCAGATTAAGAAACACTTAAGATTAGGTGGGGGTATAGTCTTGTTAGCTTACGAGGAGTCAGTCCTTAATGAGCTAACTTGAGAATCTCTTGCTCAGTGGAGGTTTCCTTAGGGGTAATATTTATTTAGCAAGTCCGTTGCAAAGACATTATTACTTTCAACGAACCTGGGAAGCTTATTGGTCGTAAAAACTTTAACCCATCTTGGCCTTTTTAGGATGTAGCACAGAAACTATTCAAGTGTAGACTTGGATTAGCTGTCATGCGAGACTGGATCAGGCAAGTTTTTCTTGAAAAATATTATTGGCCCAAGAGTAAAGTCATGTAAGTCGATAATATTTGAAAGAAGAGCGTAGACCCTGGATTATTAGTAGAACATGTTGTACAAGTGACTAAAGCCATAATACATACCCATGTTTTTTTCTTACCCTTGAAATCATGCTCGTTACGTCGAACCTTTGAACCTACCTTATGTGCAACCATGTTTGTATTTTTGTGCCATTCATGCATTCATAATTTCTCATTTTTCATGAAATTTTCAAGGAATTTAGAGAATTTTCTTCGCAAACATTATAGGTCAGAGTCATGGATTTGGGAAGAAGAAACACCAAGAAGTATGGTTTTAGATTGCCTAATGTGAAGAATATAAGGGAGCTAGCTACTATTGTCTAATATCCTTCTGATTTCATAAAATGCTATGGAAAGATTTTGACTATCTTGAACACTAGTGTTGATGAAGGACTTCTCAAGACTCTGGTTCAGTTCTACGATCATGTTTATCATTATTTCACTTTTCCAGACTATCAGTTGATGCCAACTTTAGAAAAGTATTCAAATATTTTGGGAATCCTAGTGTATAGCAAAGTACCTTTCAATGATTTGAAAGCCATTCCAAATCCACAAGTCATTGCAGCAACTACTCATTTTAGAAAATCTACGATAGACAATGACTTGACTACTAAAGGGAATCTTTTAGGTTTCACTTCGCAGTTTCGAATGGAGAAATCTTCTAGTTTTGCCGAAGCTGGTAGCATTGAAATTTTTTAGACTATTCTAGCTTTACTTATCTATGGGATGGTTTTGTTTCCCAACATCGATGACTTTGTTGACATCAACGCCATAAGGATATTTTTGATTAGAAATCATGTTCCTACTTTGCTTAGTGATACGTATTTCTCTATTTATCATAGGAATCGTCAATGAGATGGGATTATTGTATGTTGTGTGCCTTTGTTGTTCAAATGGATTGTTCCACACTT
This sequence comes from Vicia sativa, assembly GCA_021764765.1. Classification (NCBI taxonomy): domain Eukaryota; kingdom Viridiplantae; phylum Streptophyta; class Magnoliopsida; order Fabales; family Fabaceae; genus Vicia; species Vicia sativa. The sequence continues at coordinate 267,385,356 of CM038792.1, forward strand.
GCACAAGTCTCCTATTTCCAAAGAAAACAAAGCTAGTTGGCATTGGCCTCGAAGACTCATGTCTCTTAGTAATGATAATATTCATTAGTATTCCTTTGCCTACTATGGTATGGAAATAATTGAAAATTGTGTAGAGTTCTCCATGTACCCCTCATTGGTACACAAGGAGGAATTAACTATAACCCGTTCTTATCAAGACGTCAACTTGGGTATGCAAACTCGAGCAAACCCATTGGTCTTACAGTGGAGAGTTACTTTTATTATGAATGGGAGGATTCCTAGGGTTTTAAAGCAAGGATGATGAGAGATTGGTACAATATTCGAAGGAGAGAAAAAGGTGAGGTAAGGAATTATGTAGCCATGTAATCCTATACTTGTTGGGTAAAGAAAAGAGCGAAGGAATTCTGAATGCCTTATGCTTATGAAGAACCCATGTTACCAATGGTATCTAAACCACCCACCATTCCCATTGGGACTATGGGAGAATATCAAGAAACCTTGGCTAAGATGACTAGAAAAGGATACTTGGGAATAAAAGTTTCATAAGGCTGATTTTGAGAATAAGAAGCTGAAGAAACAGATGAAGGATCATGAGGAAACACTCTACTTTCAAGATGGATGGGTCATGGAGAAAAATGAGAAGATCTTTCAAAAGGATGATGCGATCAAGAAGGACATCAAATAAAGAAAAAGGAAGCTTGAAGAATTGACGAACAATACTCCTGCTCCCAACGAGTGGAAGAATGTTGTTGAGAAGTTAAGAGCCGAGAAGACCGAGTTGAAAGCTTACTATGGGAAAGAGATCCTAAAGATCAAGCTACATGAGGCATTTGGTTCTTCATCCGACGAGGATGCTTGATTAGGATTGTTTAGCTTTTCTTTATCAGTTTCTTTGTTGTTCTAAGAGCTACGCTCCAAAGTTGTAATCTTTTCTAAAGATGTTAATGAAATAAGAGTGTTGTGTTCCAAATATTTGCAAGAAATTTCCTTTGAATTCTATGGAAAAATCATTAAAACTTTCTCTTTTTCATTCATAATCATACATCATATCACATTTCGAGTTTGTTATTTAGATTCTTATCTTTTGGATTTTTCTCCAATAGATCGTCAACATGTCACGTCTCAAAGTTTCTCCTCCGCATTCACAGTCAACTCATAGATACAACACTCGTGCAAATAGAAAGAAAGTGATGGAATATTTTTAACAAGAGAATATCAAGCTTCGTGGTATAGTAACCACACTTCAAGAGGAAGTGGAAACACTCAGCGCTTTGGTATACTCATTGGTGGCTGCAGAATCGGCCACCACCACCCAACAGTCAGGTTTAAACAATAGTGATTTACGAGATCACTACTACTCCAGTTTCTGCAGCCACAGTTAGCACTCCACTTTTCACTATGCTAGAGGGTTACCCTTGGGGTTTGCCTTTCAACTTTGGTATAGGTTTTTCCAAAATATTTCTGAGGTACAAGCAACCATAACTGAGGCCTCTACTTTACAAAATTCAACGTTCACTCCACAACCTAGAGTAACCTTTCCTCAAGTCACTATGTCGGTTTCTCAACCAATTGTGACCAATACAACTCCCATGGTTCACACCATTCCTTATGTGAACAATGAAGTTTATCATGATCTAGGAGACAACACGGATTCCTGTGGTCGTATGGAAGGTCTCCAAGAATATTTTAATAAAATACATCTAGATATCAAGACCCTCAGTGGGAAGGATTTGTTTGGGAAAACTGCCCATGATCTATGTTTGGTTCACAGTGTAAGAATACCAGCCAAATTCAAAGTCCCTGGATTTGAGAATTACAAAGGTAACTTTTTCCCATAAAGCCATCTTGTGATGTATGCTAGGAAGATGTCTACTCACAATGAAAATCATCAATTTCTCATTCATAATTTCAAGACAGTATGACCGGTTCCGCTTTAAAGTGGTACATGGTATTGGATAGTACTAATATTCGAACATTCAATGACCTAGGCGAGGCATTTTTCCGACAATATAAGTACAACTTAGACATGGCTCTGGACCGAGACCAACTCTAAGCGATGGTTCAAAGAGACAAAGAGACTTTCAAAGAATATGCCCAATGATGGAGGGAAATCTCCGGCCAAATTAGTCTACCATTGGAAGAGAAAAAGATGACCAAGATCTTCTTGAACACTCTTGGCTCGTTCTACTATGAGCACATGATTGCTAGTTCTCCAAATGATTTCAGTGAGATGGTAAACATGGGAATGCGACTGGAAGAAGAAGTCTGAGCAGGACGTTTAACTAAAGAAGTTAGACCTACAAGTGGAACCAAGAAGTTTGGAAGTAGTTTCCCAAAGAAGAAGGAACAAGATGTTGGCATGGTATCCCATGCGTACTGAAGTGCGATACCGATGTAAAGCAAATGGCAACATTTCATGCCATTCTTTGTTAGTGAAGACCATTTTCTCGATGATATTCTTAATGTTCTTGTTGGCGGCTTCCACAACACCATTCATTTTTGGTTGGTAAGGAGAAGAGTTATGATGCTCGATCTTGAATTCCTCACACAGTTCTTTCATCATTTTGTTGTTCAAGTTCGATCCATTGTCTGTAATGATCTTAATTGGAACTCCATATCGGCAAATGAGGTTGTTTTTGATGAACCTCACAACCACTTGTCTTGTAACGTTGGCGTAAGATGCTGCTTTGACCCATTTGGTGAAGTAATCAATAGCCACTAAAATGAAGCGATGTTCGTTGGACGCTTTTGGTTCGATCATCCCAATCATGTCAATGCCCCACATGGAGAAAGGCCACGGAGAAGAGAGAATGTTGAGTAGAGTTGATGGCACATGGATCTTATCTGCGTAGATCTGGCACTTGTGACATCTCTTGACGTGTTTACAACAATCATATTCCATTGTTATCCAATAGTATCCTGCTCTCAAGATTTTTCTGGAAATTGCATGCCCATTGGAATGGGTTCCAAAGGACCCTTCATGCACTTCGTGAATTATCATGTCTGCTTCGTGTCTGTCCACGCATCTGAGCAGGACCATGTCGAAGTTTCTTTTGTATAGCACATCTTCATTCAGGAGGAAATTTCTAGAAAGTCTCCTTAGAGTTTTCCTATCTTTGTGCGATGCCCCAAGTGGGTACTCCTGAGTTTGAAGGAAGCGTTTGATGTCGTGGAACCACGGTTTATCATCGAAGACTACTTTAGTTGCAAACACATATGCAGGTATTTCAAGGCGTCTGATACGGATCTTAGGCATATCGTTCCAATTGTTAACTTTGAACATGGAAGATAAAGTAGCCAAGGCGTCTGCCATTCGATTTTGATCTCGAGGGATATGATGCAGTTCGACCTTGTTGAAGAAAGTCAACAAACATCTTGCATAATCTCTATAGGGAATCAAACCAAGATGATGAGTTTCATACTTGTATTTGATTTGATTGATCACAAGGGCTGAATCTCCATATATGTCAAGGATCTTGATCCTCAAGTCGATGGCTTCTTCGATACCCATGATACACGCTTCGTATTCTGCGATGCTGTTGGTGCAATCAAATAGCAATCTGGCGGCGGAAAACGGGATATGAGAACCCTCGGGAGTGATGATGACTGCCCCAATTCCATTGCCAAAGACATTAACTGCTCCATCAAAGATTAAGCCCCATCTAGATTCTGGATCAAGACCTTCTTCAGGTAACGATTCGTCACAATCTTTCATCTTTAAGTACATAACATCCTCGTCAGGGAATTCAAACTTGAGAGATTGGTATTCGTTGATCGGTTGATAAGCCAAGTGATCGGCGAGAATGTTTCCTTTAACCGTTTTTTGGGCACGGTACTAGATGTCATATTCAGATAATAGCATCTGCCATCGAGCAATCCGTCCTGTTAAGGAAGGCTTTTCAAAGACGTACTTGATTGGATCCATTTTGGAGATTAACCAAGTCGTGTGATTGATCATGTACTGGAGGAGACGTTTTGAAGCCCACACCAAAGCACAACATGTTTTTTCCAGCATGGAGTAACGAGTTTCACAATCTGTGAACTTTTTACTCAAGTAGTAGATGGCATGCTCCTTCTTACCAGTTTCATCTTGCTGTCCAAGCACGCAACCCATGGAATGTTCTATCACGGTAAGGTACATGATTAATGGTCTTCCTTCAATTGGAGGAATCAATATTGGAGGTTCTGACAGGTATTCCTTGATACTGTCAAACGCTTTTTGGCAATCTTCTGTCCACACAACCTCTTGATTTTTGCGGAGAAGCTTGAATATCGGCCCACAAGTAGCAGTCATTTGAGAGATAAATCTGGAGATGTAATTCGACCGTCCAAGAAATCCTCTTACTTGCTTTTTTGTATGTGGTGTAGGCATCTCTTGAATAGCCTTGACTTTTTCAGGGTCAACTTCAATACCTCTTTGATTGACGATGAAACCTAGGAGTTTTCCGGATCTTACCCCAAAGGTGCATTTGTTAGGATTCAGGCGGAGCTGAAATTTCCTTAGTCGCTGAAACAACTTCAAAAGATATTCTATATGCTCTTCTTCAGTGTCAGACTTTGCTATCATGTCGTCCACGTAGACTTCGATTTCTTTGTGCATCATGTCATGAAAAAGAGTAGTCATCGCCCTTTGGTAAGTTGCGCCTGCATTCTTTAATCCAAACGGCATTACTTTGTAGCAAAAGGTGCCCCATGGCGTGATAAAAGATGTCTTCTCCATGTCTTCGGGAGCCATTCTGATCTGATTGTAGCCAGAGAAACCGTCCATGAAGGAAAAGACGTTCAACTTTGCAGTACTATCCACTAGCATGTCGATATGCGGTAGCGGGAAATCATCTTTTGGACTTGCTTTGTTCAAGTCCCGGTAGTCAACACACATTCTGACCTTTCCATCTTTCTTGGAGACAGGCACTATGTTGGCTAGCCATTGAGGATATTCAGAAGTGACGAGGAAACTTGCGTCGAGCTGCTTTTGGACTTCCTTTAAGATTTTGTCGGCCATGTCAGGGTGAACTCTTCGCAGTCTTTGTTTAACTGGTGGACATTCCGGTTTTAATGGCAAGTGATGCTCCACGATGCTGGTATCTAAACCCGGCATGTCTTGGTAGGACCAAGCAAATACATCAACATATTCTTTGAGAAGATCTATCAGTTTGCCCTTGACGTTGCTGTCGAGTAGAGCTCCGATGTTCATTTCTTTTTTTGTCTTCTTCGGAACCCAAGTTGATTGCTTCCAACGACTCTTTGTGAGGCTGAATGATTCTTTCCTCGTGCTTAAGTAGTCGAGAAATCTCATCCGGGATCTCTTCTTCAACTTCTTCCTTGGCATTGCACACAGGGAATTCAAAGTCAGGAGAGAGCATAGAGTTATTGCGTTCAATGGATTTGTCCATCTCCTAATCTGCATATTTTGATTTATGTTTGATTAATTAACTCTTCTTTTTTCTTTTAGACAAAGTTAATGTGAAAGTGTATGCAGATTATTATTATTATATGTTTTTTTTTTTAAGATTGTTTTTTTTTTTTTTTAAGATTGTTTGTTTTTGTTTTTTTTTTTTAGGTTTTTTTTAGAATTACCATTTCCAAGAAAAAGGGTAAAAACGAAAAACAAACACAAAATGTGGAATCAAAACAACGCTTTTATTTATGATTCACAATATGAAACAGGGCCCTAAAATACAAACTCATTCGTCTTGGGCAAGACAAAGAGAAATTATTTAAAAGCTAAACCCTATAAAACATCTCTTCGCTTTGGGCGAGGCGAGAGTTCAAAACAAAAGCAAAAAAAACTACTTAGAACTATGAACATTAGTCCGAACTTCAACAGGCTTCCAATAGTGGCGAACTCCTTGGAAGTCAAGATACTCTGGTAATTTTTCATTTGGCTTAGTTCTTGAATAGACTTTGGTCGTTGGTCGAACAGGCCTTGAAGACTCTGGATGTTTGACCTTGCTTTTTGTGCTGCTGAAGCGATCTTCTTCTGCCTGATTGACAGATCGAGGAGCATGGAATACAGCATATGTACTTTCTGTTTGCATTCGTGTTGAATTCTTGGGATGTACTTTCCAATCTTCTGAATGAAGAGACTCATTGTCGGCGACGCTTTCTAATTCGTTTCCAGAATCGTATTCCTGATCTTCAGTAATTACGTTGATGTAGTGATAGTTAAGATCTGTTTTAACAAACTCCACAGGCGCGTTAAAGCAGAGATTTTCATTTGGAACCTCAATTGGTTGATGAGATCGAGAAGATGTGTATAACTCTTTGTTAGCTGGCAATTTCGAAAAGGATAAATTGGCATAAATGAATAAAATATTTCACATCCACCTGGAGAAGAAATCAATATTTATTATTGGTGGGTAAATATAAGACCTCTTTATTCCATGGAAGAGGGATTCTTCGATTGCCAATGTTAGATGATATTTCGAGTGGAAATCCTTAATGTTTAAAGTATGAAGAAATTCCTTTAGTAAGTACGTCAATATTGGAACGGTTCAAATAAAGGATTAATTCGAAATTCAAATGATTTGGGAATTCGAATTTCAAATAAAGACTGAAGATTCGAATTTTGAATAAGAGCGCCATTTTGAAGGACGCGTGGAGATTAGCGAACGAAGGAAGTCTGCATGTCTTAAACGTGGCGCAATGCTACAGTAGGACCGTTAGGGTCAGAATACTATAAATAGGTGTTGTCTATTAGATTTTTGTGTGTTCATTTTATGTACTTAAAATTCTCAAACACTCAAACTACCGCAATCGAAAGGGAAACGAGTCAAGGAGTTATCATGTATGTTATGAACATCATGGTCTTTCATAATTTAAATACAAGTCTGTTTATATTTACTTCCATTTTACTGTACTTTTATTCTTAAAGCATTTCGATTCCTTTCCATATCTTTACCTTATTTGCTTTAAACACATTCATCTCTCCAGAAATTACATTTTTATATTTATCTTTTTGTTCAAAGTACTTTACTTTCCAGAAACCTTTACCCTTTTCAAAGAGTCTTTATCATTACATTTAATTATCAACAGTCAAGTTTAAATTCGAAGTCTTTATATAAACAGTCAGTATATTTACATAGTCAATTCTAAGAAAGTTCCTTAAGAATCAATTAAAATCATGGGTTTGAATATAACAATCTATTACGACACATGTGTCCTAGGATCAATCTAGTCGATCCTGCAAGTAACCAATAGTAATTAGTAAAAATTTGAAGACTAGCGGTTATTTACGAGAAATCACCGTAAACAAATTGACACGCCCAGTGGGACAGTGTCATATTAGAAATTGTTTATTAAGATTGTGTGAAAATTGTAGATTGTAAACAAATGTTGGTATATGAACCTTCGAAGTGGTAAAATAAAAGATAATAATATATATATACCCATAAGACAACGTGCCAAAATAATGACAAATACAACTAACCAAGATAGGGGACAAACTTCCCTACAAGGGGCGTCAACAATCGTTTCAAGTTCGATTGATGCCTCTAGTGCCATCCCTGTCGGCAGTTCGAATGCGGTCCCAACTGGTATGACAGAAATACCATCTGGCATGTCAACTATGCCACACGTAGGAAGTCAGCCATATTCGACCCCCACTAGGCCTCCAGGTTTCGACCCTTCGAGGCCCAGAGACCCCCTATATGGGATGCCAACTTCGTTTATGGCAGGATTGCATAATGCACCCATTTTGTCCCCAGTCCGAGGATCTGGTTCAGGAACGAACCATTTTGCTACAAACTCCCAAAACTTAGGATATCGTACCCAATGGCCTGCCCTTACAACTAGCAATCAGGCAGCACTTAGGCAACAGATGGATGATAGTAACCATGATATGGTAGGGGTTCTAGCCCGCGAAATGAATGCTATCTTTGGTCCTTTAATTCAGAATATAAATAGAACAAACCAAGAAAATGCAGCCCAGATGTCTAGGATAGCAGATTTCTTTGGTGCCCCTGATGCATCTGTGAGACGTAGGCAGAACCAAGTGATAATTCGAAATGAAGAACCTACAATCGAACAAGTTCGACCCCCTATACGAGGGGTCGAAGAGGGAAACCTAGGGGCAGGATTAAGGCAACAAGACGTTCGAGAACGTCAGAACGAACAGCCTAGACCAATAGTGGTTGTCAACAGAGACCAAGATGCAGACGAAATTGTCCATAGGGTTAGAAATGACAATTTAGTGGCAGAAAATAACCTAACCACTATGGCCCAGAACGGTTTAAATTCAGGATTCAGAAGGCCAAATTACACTTCTCCTATTGTGGGTTACATCTTGCAAACAGAGTTACCCAGGGGCTTTAAAGTCTCTAAATTCACGAAATTTGCCGGTGATACCAGTGAATCGACAGTAGAACACATAGCAAGATATCTAACCGAAGCAGGAGATATATCCAATAATGAAAATCTTAGGATAAAATATTTTCCAAGTTCTCTAACAAAGAATGCTTTTACTTGGTTCACTACCCTACCTCCTAGATCTGTGGATACGTGGCCCTATTTAGAAAGACTCTTTCATGAGCAATTCTACATGGGTCAATCCAAAATTAGTCTGAAGGAATTAGCAAGCATTTAAAGAAAATTCATAGAACCCATAGATGACTATTTGAATAGGTTCCGCTTGTTAAAATCTAGATGTTTCACAGTAGTGCCCGAACATGAATTGGTCGAAATGGCCGCAGGAGGTCTAGATTATTCCATTCGAAAGAAACTGGATACACAGTATCTCAGGGATATGGCCCAATTAGCAGATAGAGTTCGACAAGTCGAAAGGCTAAAAGCTGAAAAGGCTAAGGCTAGTAAGAATCATAAGAAGGAACAAATAGCTTATATAGAAGCAGAAGGGGAAAACATAGATGATTTTCAAGATCCATATGATTTCGATCAGTTCGAAATAGATCTTGCAGAATTAAAAGAAGCACCCCCTTACGCTTGCAAAGTTCTACTTCCTTCCAATGGAAAAGACACTGTCGAAAATGAGAAGAATGAGAAATATCCTAAGAAAATATATACTTTCGATATAACTAAATGTGATGAAATCTTTGACTTGCTTGTTAAGGATGGCCAATTGATAGTCCCTCCAAACCTTAAGATTCCTCCTTTGGAACAAAGGAAGAAGAGGGGTTTCTGTAAATATCACAACTTTTTAGGCCACAAAACCTCACAGTGTTTTCTTTTCAGGGATCTGATACAGAATGCAATCAAGGATGGCAGGTTAAAGTTTTCAGACAAAGGAAAAAACCCTATGAAAGTGGATACGGATCCGTTGCTGATGGCGGAAACCAATTATGCTGAGCCTTTGGAGATCAACGTGGTCGAAGTTGCTGAGAACAAGGCTCAAACAAAGGTGGAGTTCGAAGAAGATGGGGGTTTCGTTCTGGTTAAGAGCAAGAAGGAGGTTACTGATGGCCTTCCAAAAGTGCTCAAAGCAAAATTACTGAAAGAAGCAATACAGGCTACTGAAGGCCAAGGTGTTGTTGACAAGAATTTGACTGAGGCTACTGAAGGTCTCAGGGTGAAATTCGAAAGGGTCAGAATAACTGATGACCAAATGCTGAGAGTGAACATGGTGGATTTTGAGCAGCCACATGCTGAGATGCAGGAGGTGGAGCGATGCTTGGAGAAAGAAAGAGAACAAAGAAGAGAGGGCTTGCCAAAGAAAGATGCGAGCCTGCGCGAATACCTGTTTCATTGTCACAAGAAGAATTAGGACAAGTTGCTGTGCCCAAGGTGCAGCATCATTTGCAATCCCAGAATAGTTGCTGAATTCGAGAGGGCCCAGCGTGAGCGAATAGGGGTCAATTGGAGGCAAGACAACCAATTGTACAGAGTCTACCCAAGGGCTGATGAGAGTCTGCTGGAGTTTATAGTTCGTTGCCACAAGATTGGCACAGAATGTCTGATTTGTCCCAGATGCGCAGCAGTCTATGATAAGGAAATGTCTGAGGCATTCGAAAAAGTCCCATTCGCTTCAGGTTGGGGGCGCCAAGGTGGAATTCCTTCGAATCACGCTGATGTTGGCAGAACCATGCAGAGAAGGCCAGACAGTCCCTATCCTAGGGGAGCGAAGAGAGTGTCTTTCAAATTACCTGCAGAGATTCCTACTGATAGGTGGCTGCAAGTGAAAGCTGACCAAGGAAAGAGCAAATGGCGAAGCTACGATCAAGGTGGAAGGACTGCAATGGCGTACCGAAGACAGTTTAATTCGAATAGGAGAGAGGAAATCAGATTGGAAAATTACAAAGGGAAAAACCCAATGTCGCGCTCCCAATGGCGCAGACACCAACGAAATAAGAAAGCTGAAAAGGAGTCGAAACCTATGAAGAGTGGAGAGTCTAGCACTAACAACCCAAAGTCGGTGACTCAGCTTGGGGGCAAACCCCCAGTGTCCAGGAAGTTGTTCTCACCAAAAAAGGAAACCGAAGAAAATAAAGCACAGAAGGAGACTACAAACGAAGAAGATCTAATGACTGACGATTTCGAGTCAGAAGGGGAGTCTTTCTTTAACGCTAACTGTAATGTTGTGTCAGTATTACCTTGTGAATTCGAACATAATACAGAGGTGTGTGTCGGAGAAGAAACTGACGAAGAGGAAATGGCCAAACATAGGCCAGTGTGTTACTATGTAATGAATAACGGAGCAGTCGAAGAGCAGAACGCCTTCTTCGAAAGACCAGACGAAGGAATGAAGAATCACTTGAAACCCTTGTTCATTAGGGCTAAAATAAAGCAACACGGGGTGAATAAAGTACTGGTTGACGGAGGATCTGCTGTCAATTTAATGCCTAGATTCATGCTGAAGAGGATAGGGATGCAAGATTTTGACGTTCGACCTCATAACATGGTGCTCTCCAATTATGAAGGTAAAGTTGGTAAGACATTAGGGGTGATACAGGTAAATCTAACAGTTGGCTCCCTTACTAGGCCAACCATGTTTATGGTGATAGTTGTAAAGGCCAACTATAATTTGTTACTTGGCCGAGAATGGATCCACGGGATTGGGGCCGTGCCTTCCTCAATGCATCAGAGATGGTACTATGGAGAAATGATGGAATAGTTGAAAATATAGAAGCTGATCAGAGTTATTATATGACAGACATTAATCACGTTGATAAGAAACATTTCGACCGCAACATGGCCAACATTGGGCCATGCAACCCACCCGAGGAATACTTCGAGCCAAACGAAAATGCCTACTATTCTCTAACACTTCGTCCCAATGGTTTTCAATGGGATAGAGAACTGATGTGGGATGGACAGGAAGTTGAGGAAGAGGGTGAGACTTCAAAGATTCGGCCAACTGGCTGGGGCAACGAAGGTTATTATGACTGAATCCAATTACTGTCAGAAGATTTTGGCCTATCTGGCTGAGAACAAGAAAAAGACGGCCCTCGAAGCCGAAATACAAAACATGGCTGCACAAGCCATAGACACAAAAACAAAAACAAAGCAGAAATAACAAGTCCTTAGGGCAATTATTTAACCCCACCCAATGATGGACAAACTTCCATACCAATGGATCAACGGCTAGATGCTATCTATGATCAAGAGCCATTGGGATTCGAAAAGGATCCAGAATCAACGAGTGCTAAAATGTTGGCTCAAGAACCTTTGGAGGAAGTTAATATTGGGGATGGAGTCGAAAAGAGAGTGACGTACATTAGTGTGAAACTCAGTCCCAGTTTGAAACACAAGGTGATTGAAATGCTTAAAGAAAATAAAGATTGTTTCGCCTGGGACTACGACGAAATGCCTGGTTTGAAAAGAGAACTGGTGGAACATAGGCTTCCGATCAAGGATGGCAAGAAGCCCATCAAGCAGACGCCTAGAAGATTCGCACCAGCAATCCTTTCGAAGATAAAGGCAGAGATAGAAAGATTTCTCTGCTGCAAGTTTATCAGGACCACGAGGTACGTTGAATGGCTTGCTAATATTGTGCCTGTTATTAAGAAAAATGGTTCTTTACGCATTTGCATAGACTTTAGGGATTTAAATACTGCCACCCCAAAAGATGAATATTCCATGCCTATAGCAGAGATGTTAATTGATTCTGCAGCAGGCTATGAATACCTGAGTATGTTAGATGGTTATTCTGGCTATAATCAGATTTTCATCGCTGAGGATGATGTTCCCAAAACAGCTTTTCGATGCCCAGGCGCTTTAGGCACCTATGAATGGGTAGTAATGCCCTTTGGTTTAAAAAATGCTGGGGAAACATACCAAAGAGCGATGAACATAATTTTTCATGATTTTATAGAATCATTTATGCAGATTTATATAGATGACATAGTGGTCAAATCTGTTTCTGATGAGGATCATTTAAATCATTTGAGCCAATCATTTGAGCGAATGAGGAAACATGGCTTGAAAATGAATCCTCTTAAATGTGCTTTCTTCGTGCAGGCAGGAGATTTCCTTGGCTTCGTGGTCCACAAGAAAGGAATCGAAATCAACTTGAATAAAACAAAGGCCATTATGGAGACAAAGCCTCCTTCTACAAAGAAAGAGTTGCAATCACTCTTGGGTAAAATCAATTTTTTAAGGAGATTTATATCTAATTTGAGTGGGCGAAACCAAGCTTTCTCTCCATTGCTGCGCATAAATCATGAGAATTTCGAATGGACGGAACAACATCAAGAGGCATTTGAAAAGATCAAGACTTACCTGATGCACCCTCCGATCCTAGCACCCCCTTCTAAAGATAGGTCAATGCGATTGTATATCTCTGCCTCTAATGTAACCATAGGTAGCATGCTGGCCCAGGAAAACGAAGATGGCATCGAAAGAGCCATCTATTATATTAGTAGGGTCTTAAATAAAGCAGAAACTAGGTACAATAGTATAGAAAAACTATGTCTTTGCTTATATTTCTCTTGTACAAAACTCAAGTATTATATTAAACCTGTTGATGTTTATGTTTCGTCTCGCTTTGATGTCATTAAACATATGTTGTCAAAACCAATCATGCACAGCAGGATTGGTAAATGGGCCTTGGCGCTCACTGAATATAATTTGGCCTTCAAGCCTTTGCAGGCTATGAAAGGACAAATTGTCTCAGATTTTATTGTTGATCACTCTGTGAATGAGAATTTCGCATTAAGCTATGTCGAAATCCAACCATGGAAACTATATTTCGATGGATCAACACACAAAAATGGAAGTGGTGTTGGAGTATGTATTATTTCGCCTGAAGGAATTCCAACAAAGTTCAAGTACAAGTTGGAAGGCCCTCCGTGTTCGAACAATGAAGCTGAGTATGAAGCACTGATTGTTGGACTTGAAGCATTGTTGGAATTAGGGGCAACCAGAGTCGAAATAAGAGGAGACTCAGAGCTAGTTATTAAACAAATAACTAAAGAATACAAATGTATCAAAGAAAATTTGATCATGTATTTTGTTATTGCTAATAGACTAATCAAGAGATTCGAATATGTGGATTTAAAACATATTCCTAGAATTGATAACCAGGAGGCAAATGAGTTGGATCAGATAGCTTCAGGATATAGGATATCAAAAGAAAAACTCCAATACCTCATAGAAACTAGGGGTAGAATAATGGCTACAAAGTTATCACCTTTAGACTTAGAAAATTCGAAATTGGCTTATGCAGGCCAGAAGGAATTCGAAGTTTTAAATATAGATGCCTTAGCAGATACGGATTGGCGGACTCCCATAGTAAATTATTTGAGAAATCCTTCAGTGAATACAGAGAGAAAAGTCAAATATAGAGCATTATCTTATGTGTTAATAGGAAATGATTTATTTAAGAAAACCCCGGAAGGATTATTACTCAAATGTTTGGGGGAAAATGAAGCATATTTAGCCTTGTCCAGTGTGCACAGTGGAGCATGTGGGGCACATCAAGTAGGCCATAAAATGAAATGGCTTTTGTTCAGATATGGAATGTATTGGCCCACTATGCTCAAAGACTGCATAGAATTTGCCAAAGGATGTGAGGAATGTCAAATCCATGCTGGCATTCAACATGCTCCAGCAAGTGAATTGCATTCGATTGTTAAGCCTTGGCCTTTTAGAGGATGGGCATTAGATTTAATTGGTGAAATTCGACCAACATCATCTAAAGGACAGAAATATATTCTTGTGGGAATAGACTATTTTACAAAATGGGTCGAAGCAATTCCTTTAGTAAATGTGGACCAAGAACTATTATAGAATTTATTCAGAAGCAAATTATTTACAGATTTGGAATACCAGAAAGTATCACAACAGATCAAGGTTCAATTTTTACAGGACGAAAAATGCAAGAGTTCGCACAAGAAATGGGCTTCAAACTGCTTACGTCAACATCTTATTATGCCCAAGCAAATGGTCAAGTAGAAGCAGCCAACAAAGTCATAATAGGTTTGATAAAGAAGCATGTAGATCGAAAACCAAAAAATTGGCATAAAACCCTAGACCAAGCTCTATGGGCATGTCGGATATCCCCTAAAGAGGCAGCGAATACTACTCCGTTTCGATTAACATTTGGAAACGACGCGGTGTTACCAGTCGAAATACATCTACAATCAGTCAGAATCCAAAGACAAAACGAAATACCAGTTGACCAATACTGGGAAATGATGATGAATGAGTTAGTAGATGTAGATGAAGATAGGCTACATGCTTTGGAAGTGATGAGAAGACAGAAAGAAAGAGTAGCTAGAGCATATAATAAAAGAGTCAAAAACAAGGTATTCTCAACTAATGATTTGGTATGGAAAGTTATTTTACCTATGGATAAAAAGAACAGATTATTAGGTAAATGGTCGGCCCATTGGGAGGGACCTTTTCGTATTTTGAAAACATTTTCGAATAATGCTTATGAAATAGAGGAACTAGCAGAAGATAGGAGGATCTTCCAAGTAAATGGGAAATACTTAAAGAAGTACAAACCATATCTGCAGGAAATTCGAATTACTTTAGAGTAAATAGACACTAGGATAAATAGAGCCAAGAGAATACTATATAAATATCAAAAATCAGTTATGTTCGAAGTACAGGAATACATTAGAAAACTCTTTAACACATCCAAGAAGTAAAAAGGGCATCTCGCTTCAACTTAGCAAATTTGCTTTTACATAAGTTGATTCTACATTGATTCATGTTTCTGATGCCTTCAAGCTCTTTAATCTCTTGGTCTATCCCCTCAGCCACCTCCATTTGCTTAAGGCTTTGTGAAACCAGATCTGCAAGCCCTTGATCATCAGCAGACTTCATAGTTGTTTGCAAAGTTACTTGTTCATTCCTTGCAGCCACAATTTTCTGTTTGAGCTCCTCAATATGAGATTCCCAGAATAAGATAGACCGATCCAGAACATCATGCCTGTCTTTAGCTTGATTTTTTGCAAACTCTAAAGCTTCTGCTTTTTCAGTAAGCTTTGAAGTCTGATCATATGCTTGGGATAAAGCTTCTCGTTTGGTTCGAGTTTTAGCTTCGATACCATGTAACCTGATGTATGCAGTATTAACTTCATCCAGCAAGCGTTGTAAATCATAAATAATTTCAGCCACATCAGACGGACAGATACTAAGGTCTATTCGTGACAACAAATCCTTCATTGAAAAATAGGTCCCAGGGTTGTCTCGTAAGAGGGTGAAAAAATCGGCCTGAAAGATAGTCTTATTAACTTCTTGAAGAAGTTGGTCAAAAGAAGTAAGAGGCACATCCTCTTTCGATTGGGTCGAATCACCAGATTGAGTTTTGCTCGAGGAAGGACCCCGTTGAGCTAGCATCAGTTTGACGTACTTCAGGGGATTGTTCTTTTTCATCTCTTCCTTCTGTTCTTCAGATAAGGTTGAAGGAGTTGGTTTGACAAAAGCAGTTCCAATAGGAACAGGAACCTCTACTTCTACTTCCATTTCTTCTTCAGCACCTTCGACTGGCATCCCCTCATCCTCATCTGCTACTTCCATTCCCTCATTTTCATTATCATTCGCGAAGTAGTGGCTAACAAAATTCGTGTCGCTCTCGTCTTCAAATGGATTAGTAGAATGTACCTTCTTTGGAGAAGAGTCACTAGGCATATCGATGACAGGAGTTTCGACCCCTGTGTCTGGTTCATTAGCCTCAAGTTCTTTTTCCAACGGAGGAGAGGTTGCCTGTTGATCTAAGACTTCATCCAAGGTAGGCGACGTTACTTGTTGATCTAGGGCTTTGACAGTCCCCACAGGGGTAGCCGCAGTAGATGAACCATTATTCAGAACATTCTCATTGGAGCCTTCGGGCTGAGGAGAAGCGGTAGGATTTTGGTTTTGGATGTTAGGAAGATTAGTGGGAGCAGAAGGAGTACTCTGAATAAAAAGATCAGAAATCAGTATACAAGAATGTTATGTAACTTATCAAGGAAAAGTGTCAAAGTAACATTTACCTTCTGCCCATCAGAAGTGGCATTGCTGCCAATTTGTTCTGAAGCAACATTCTTCGAAGATGGAGGTTTCGAAGAGACTTTGGATTTGGTTTGAGGAGCAGTTGCAGGGACTTCGCTGCTAGTGGGCTTGATAACTTGAGAAGCTTCACCATATTGTGAGGTCTTCTTTTTCTTCTTCCTCTTAAGAGGTGAAACGTCTTCGTTCTCCTCTGGTTCATCTTCTGGTTGAGTGTCTTCATGCTTTCGTTTTTTGGGAGACTTTGGGGGAAAACCACTTGCCTAAAAAATGTGACGAAGATGATTAATCAATCTAACAGGAGTCTCGAAAACAGTAAAAGGTAAGCATGAAAATACCTTTTTCCTTTTCTTTTTCAAAGTATTATCTACCTCAGCAGGAGGATTTTCAGTAACGGTAGTTGGCGCTTGCAAAGTTGAAGTTGAGCCTACTTTAGGCGCAACCTTTTCCTTCTTCAAGGATTTCAAGTCAACAGCTGAAAGGATTGAGATCAAGGTTAAGATAAAATAAAGTGAAATTTATAAGGGAACTTCGACTTGCTTTCAATTTCTCACCTTCGCATTCTCGAGATTTAACAGACATGGCTGACAAGTCGTAGCGAAGGTGCCCTCTGAAATTGTATAAATCATGTTTTGCCCACGTAACCCTCTGGGCAGGTTTTTTGGCATCATTTTCGCAGTTGCGAAAAATCTCCCTAAAATATAACCACACAGGGTACGGGGGAAAAAAGGCCAAAGCCAGCTCTGAAGTAGGCAAATTTGGAAATTTGGGTGGTTTGTGTCTAAAAGCCCACCCATACCTATCTTCAGGTTTTACATAAGGAGGACATCGAACTGTTGGAAGTTGTTTTTCAAATTTTTCTTTCAAAGTTTTTGCTGCATCACAAACAGTTCGATGTATGTCCATTGGATTATACACAATTTCAAAGTATTTTTGGAAGGCTCAAATTTCTTTGACATGAGTGAGTCTACCTTTTTTGACGTTTTCCTGCACAAAGGAAAAAGCTGTTGTTAATTGTTGTTGGATTTCGATGGTACCAAACATATTATTCGAATAATAGTCTGTCCACCAAGTGTAAAAATCTTTTGTCTTGTAGAAGGAAGGGGTAAAATAAACTAATGTAAACTCAGCAAAATCTTCATGTTGCTTTTGTCTTAATTCGATTTCCTTGAAAGGGTAAGGCACCCCTGCCAGGCATATATCTCTTTTTTTGTCGAAAAGAGGTTCAGGAAGGATTTGACATAAACCAAACTGTCGAGCCACGAAATTGGGCTGGTAAGCAAGGATATGTGCTTGACTTTTGACAGGGGTAATCCTGGAAGCGATTAATCTGGGGGTTAGAAAAGTACTCCAGATATCTCTTATTGTTTGTTCCAAAATAGCCTGCTCCAAAGGCATGGTGAACCAAGTAGGTCCACAGTTTCGAGTGACGAATGGAGCCATCGAAGAATCAAAATCATGTTTCTTTGAAAAGATCATCATGTACTGGACAAAGCTTGTTTTGAAATTCTCTTTTTCATCATTGGGCGTGAGTTTCAGCAGTCTGGTTCCCTCAATGCTGCGATTCACAATATCAGGATGTTCTTCATTGATTATCCCAGAAGTTGACAAAGACGATTCGAAAGTGGCATTCAGCCAGAGTTGTAGTAACCAGAAAGGGCCAGCCAGGAGGAGATTGGTGCCAGCTGTATAGGTTTTCAATTTTAAAACAGCAGCACATATGCTTTCATACAAGCTTGACAGCAGTAGTTCGCTGATGGAGATTCTTCGACCATGATGCAGCTGATTTGCCAAGGTAATAAATCTACTTGCCACTTGTAATGACTTACTGCAGAAAAAATATTTCGATAACCACAGCGCCAGGAATGCTATATGCTCAACATCTGAAACTTCCTCTTCGGCCGAATGGTAGAAGGCAATGTATTTGGAGAAGCTAGCATGCTTAAGGTCGAAATCAATGAGGTTTTCCGCGTCCTCATTATGGTCAAAAGTTTCTCCAATAGGAGAGAGTCCAGTAATGGCTGCTATATCGAAGAAAGTGGGTGTCACCATCCCACAAGGAAGATGGAAGGTATTGTAGGTACTATCCCAAAAATATAAAGAAGCTAATAAAAAAGGGTGGCTATAACTAAAACATAATTTTGACATTCGAATCAGGTTAAGGATACCTAAGTTGTCCCATTCCTGAGATTTCTTGTTCTCAACCTTAGTAAGCCAAGTTTGATATGATTGGTCAGATGTAGGGCAAGAACGGAAGGGTTTGAAGTTTGCAGTGACATAATCCATGTTAAAAGGGTCTCTTTTAAGTGTAGATGTTATACCCTCACTAGCTCCTTCTAGGGTTTTGGGTAACTTAGCAGCTGACTCATTATCCTTAGGTTTTAGTGGTACAGACTTGTTAATAATGGGTTTTGTTAGAAAATAGGCGGGAAAGAATCCCTTTGTTTTCTCTACACGTTCTGTGGATATCAGAGGCCCCATAACTCATAGGGTTTTATCAGAGACAGTGGTAGGAATTATCACCTGAGAAGCATAGATAGATTTTTGCTCCGGAGTGAGTTTGGGAGTAGCGATAAACTCTTGATGGCCCAGATTAATAATCTTGCTCGCCGGTTTTTTGGTGGAATCAGCGATTTGTTTGGACTTCCCAGATTTCTTGGAAGTAGATGCTGGCATTATTGAGGAAGACATAGTTTGAAGGTAAAAGAAACTTTTCTAATAGTGAGAATCTGGTTTTGTTTAAAGACCTGAGAGTATAAAATCTGGGTTATTTGAAAGCTGGGAAGGTTTTTGGAAAAGTTCAGAATGAAGAAGATGAAGTGTTTTTATAGCTTCTCCAACGGTTGGGAAATTTTTGACCTTTGGAAAGTAGTGGGACACGTGTAATCATCTTATTGAAAAGGAGAAAAGTGAGTTTTTTCAACTTCCTAAGAAGTGACGTGTTGTTACTTGGGAAATAATGTGTTGCCACAAATTATTATCATTAAACTGACATGATGGCACGTTTAAATGTGCTAATTGGACATGTGCAGAAAGTGATATACCTACTCTGACGTCATGTACAGTGTGATCATCATATACTGGTGATAGTCTTACTGATTGAAGAGTAAGCGTTTGACATGTTTATGCTTTGTGATAATTTAATTCATGATTATGTTATTATCATGTGATCGATTGGTATTGGCGTTTATGTGGAATTATGTTGTTATCATATTCCGTTGAATTGATGTTGCATGATTTTATGATGCATGCATGAGCATTTGTTAAATTGGTTCATTCCCATTGTGCGGAACTGAACTGGCAGAGCCAACAGACTTACCTGGTGCAGAGGTAGTGAGGCTAGATTCTTGACCCGGTGGTTATGGGCGAATCATGGATTGGATTCTTGACTCAGTGTTCTGGGAGAATCATGGATTTACACTGTCTTTCCACATGTAAACAGAGCGGTGGGACCGTTTGGAGTGATGTAGCAGAAAGAGCTGAGGAACTCAAGGGTGAGGTTCTCGTCGGGCCGGGCGCTGAGATTCCATGGTCGACATTCAAGAAGACGTTGAACACCTTCAAGCAAACCAAGGTCTCTTAGGCAGTCAGTGTCGACATACCAAGTAGGGTGTAGTCCTCGACGCTGGAATTTCAAGAACTTAACACGTTGAGTCTCGCCTTGGTCACCATCACGTAGGGTAATGCCAGGAATTGGTTGGAGATTGTTCGCCATTTGCATGCAAGAGTGTTTGAGTTAGAATGGGTGTGGTTTTTGAATGAGTGAATGATAGGATGATATGGATAATGGGAGTATATATAGTGAAAAGAGATAGTGGGAAGTTTGAAAATTGAGATGAATTAGTGGTGATTTTAATGGGGTTAATGGGGAGTGAATGGAGGAAGTGGGACGGTTGGGAATTTATGGAAGAAGAAGAAAAGAAAGGTTGAAAGAGAGGAAGAAGAACGTTCTGCTAACAGGGTTACTGATGTAACCCGTGTTACGGTCGTAACACCTAGCTAACGAGCGTAACACGCTGAAAGGCGTGTGACGGTCGTGGGGGTTCAGTGACGATCGTGGCAGCTACAAAATTTGAAATTTTCAACAGAACAGAACACAATTACACAAAGTGATATTTTTATAGAAAACACAACATATAGAGCGTACCAACCATAGTCCAACATAGACATGACATTACTCCATTCAACACACATTCCAATATATAATTTGCAAGAATTAGAAAACCATAAACCATTGTAAACAGAATAATGAATGTAAGTTTAAAACTGAAAGCAAACAATTGCATTAATTCAAAATGAGCTACTTGTTCTTTTTGACAGAAAGTAAATAATTGCAAAACTGGAAAGAAAATGAAATGTAATAATCTAATAAAGAATGAAACTACCTAGAAACGAAACAAAATGGGAAAATTCTAAAAACTAAGAATTGAAAAACTGAAAAACTGAAAAACTGAGAAACTAAGAACTGCTTCATCCAATCTTTGCTTTTAAATCTTCTAAAGCTTGGGTGATGTTATAGAATTGTTCCACTGTGATGTCAGTTAAACCAATGAGATCCAAACGCATAGTCTTCAATTAATTCTTTATTCTATCAATGTCAGTTTTATAAGAATCCAAAGTGGTCAGAATGGTATTAAGGTGTGTAGTATATTCTCCTTGGTTTATGTCAGGGGCTACTTGTGCTTCAGCCATATTTGTAAAATCATGGTAATCAGGAGGAGTTTCAGGATCCGTTTCGTTTTCAGACATGAAATTATCAACAACAAAATATGATTGTGGTGTTTCTGGTGTTGAAGGGTGGTCAGGTGGATTCAATTCATACAACCAATTATCACGGTTATGGACACTTACTTGGGCATGGTTTGGAAGGATAAAAAGGGTAACAACTTCGTTTCTTATCAAGTATTCATAAGGTGCAGGGCCTAAATTTCCTATTATCCGGTTGTTGAAATAGAAATCAATGTTCATAGGCCTAATTGATCCAAATGGTGCACAATTATTTAGTTGGTAACGAAGTCCAAGAGCATTCGCAATCATTGTAACTAATCCTCCCACACTGACAGGAACATTAGGGTCCTCACTAATGCGGGTAAAGGTTTGCATCAGGTGCGGGACAACATTGTCAGGGCGTCTTAGGGTACAACATTTTGGTTTTGTTCTTTTCCAAACAAAGTGTGGGCAAGAATCCTATGGAAATAACGGATAGCGGGATTATGTATCTCATTGTTATCCAAACTTTCTGGGTCAGGATGATAGTTTCCGGTTAAAGTACCCCAGAAGTAATCCAGCTCAAAATCTAGTAAATCCGCCTCAGGGGTAGTAAAAGCTAAGGGTCCACTAGGGAATCCTAATAAAGCAGCTAAGTCCCTATGGTTATAGGTGAACTCAATACCAAAAAGTCTGAAGGCGATGATTCCTTTTCTGGCTCCGATACCGTGTTCAGGTATATAAACTAAAGAACTCAGGAACTCAAGGGTAAGCTCTCGGTAAGTGATAAACCTAGACTTAAGGTGTGCTCTCTCCCATCCCAATTGGTTAAACATGTAGTAAATGTGACACCCCGATTTAATTCAGAAATTAAATAAATAGGAATTTAATTATTTAATTAATTAAAGGCTTGATTATTTATATTTTCGGAATTAATGGGATTAATTATAGAGAAGAAGGGATGGAGGTGTGAGTTGTAATTAGGGGTGTGAGGAGTAAATTACTCTACTCTTTCTAATTACCATTTATTTTATTTTATTGGAATAAATAAAGGAACATTAAAAGGAATATATAAAGGAAAAGAAATAAAAATAGGTTTTTTGGAGAAAAGCTATTATACGTAGAATTGGAGAAGAGAAGAGAAGAGAGGAAAAGCCGACGCCGAGAGAAATCGAAGAACATCACGAGGTAAGGGGTGATTTCTTTCGATTAATATGCCTTATGGGTTTTGGGAATCAAATGGATAATTGGGTATGTTAGGAAGTTTGAATTTTGATGATTATAAGTTATAGAATAAAACCCTATTTTGTGTCGGTGTTTGGAATTAGGATCGTTAGTATGTCAAATAAATAGTATGGATGAGTAAACTATGTTTTTTGATATTATAATGGTGTGAAATGATCATAATTTGGTGTTCCTAATGTCACAATTCGTATTGAAAAGTGTGGAAATGATAAAGGATGCATAATGCTGTCAAAAGTAGCAGAAAATGTTGTTATAGGTCGTGGGAACCAGTTCCCTGTGGGGAGGAACCGAGTTCCCAGTGTTAATTTGCAAAACTGGGAAAACTTGGCTCAGAACCGTTCTTGTCTGTGTCGGAACCGGGTTCCCATTCAAAAATCAGGGAGCGAGAATTTTAACTTCACAGGAACCGGTTCCTGTATATGTAGGAACCGGGTTCCATGTGCAATTTTTCAAAAATACTTAAACTTCAAAAATTCATATTTTCCAAACCGTAACTCCGATTCGAGTCGCTTTTAAGAAGATTTTTAAATTAAAATACTATCTTTTAAAAAGGGAAAAAATATTATTTTGTTGAAATTATTTTAAAAAGAGTCGAGCTCCCTATTTTTGAAAAGTATGGATTTAATTAAGGATAATGGGAAATTAATATGAATGGCCTGAGTTATCGGATGACTACTAATGCTTACAATGTTGTGTTGATTATTCACTAAGATTGAATGCGATACATTGGTGATTGGCAATAAGTGAATTATGTTGAGATCATAATCTGTGAATTGGTTTAGATTGTTTGACAAGTTGAATGGAGATTGACGTTCATGTGATGTTTTCTTTCCCTTGTGGTTTATTCATGATTGTATTGGTATCATGTGTTATTGTCATTATATCGTGATAGTCTTACCGATTGAAGAGTAAGCGTTTGACATGTTTATGCTTTGTGATAATTTAATTCATGATTATGTTATTATCATGTGATCGATTGGTATTGGCGTTTATGTGGAATTATGTTGTTATCATATTCCGTTGAATTGATGTTGCATGCTTTTATGATGCATGCATGAGCATTTGTTAAATTGGTTCATTCCCATTGTGCGGAAGTGAATCGGCGAGCCAATGACTTACCGGTGCGAGGTAGTGAGGCTAGATTCTTGACCCGGTGGTTATGGGCGTATCATGGATTGGATTCTTGACTCAGTGTTCTGGGCGAATCATGGATTTACATTGTCTTTCCACATGTAAACGGAGCGGTGGGTGAACTCGGTTCACGTTTTGGTACCACATGTATAGAGTCTGCATTGCATATGGGATTGTAACATGCTAGGATGGATTCCAGTGTTGTAATTTCCATTGTTTGTTTTATCCATGTTCATTGTGTGAACTGCCTTGTGAATTGATTATGATTTGTGTTTGGTTAATGGATTAACGTATCCGATTATTCTGCTGCATTTAAAAACGATATGCATGTTATATTGAATTGAAATCTCACCCTTACTTTAACCATTTCGATCCGGTGATTAGTCGCTTGGAGTTGGTGAGGATAGCTCTAGAGTCGAGTCGCTTAGTTAGTCCGCGTGTCGTTGTCGTGCTCGTAGATGTAACACTGGGGAAACGGTTGTTTGAATCCTTTAATGGATATTTTTAATGGATTTGAATCATGTTTTGATGTTATGTCCTGGAATAATTATGGATGTTGTATTCGGGATCCGTTATGTTTCATTTCCGCTGTTAAACATAACCTTAAGTATGTTTCATTTAATGATTTTCTTCAGTGAAAGCATGACAACTGTTCTGAAGTATATTAAAAATTGTGATGCCTCTTGATATCTGATATATACTCTGATTATTATTTATAAAATCGCGGGTAATTAGAAGGGGTGTTACAGTAAACACTGTCAGTTATGCCTAAAGCGTCCATAGTGGGTTCATCATGATACAGGGTCAAACTGATGTCTCGGTGAGACAAGGCCTCAAATCTTCTTCTTTGGTTTCTACCTCTAAAGGTGGTTTCCATAAAGTTCTGTGGAGGATCCATAACAAAAGTAAAGCGGGGAGACAGAGTAGAGGAGACAGTAAAGAGAGAAAAAGACTTTTCAAAAATCCTGTGGCAAGTAAAGTTGTTTTGAAATCAGCAGCAGTTTTACAAAAGTTTAAAAAGGAAAAATAGCAAATTGTAAAAGAAATAAAACAGAAAATACAAACATAATAGCAAGCAAAAACAAAGAAATGGGTTGCCTCCCATGAAGCGCTGTTTTTAACGTCATAAGCTTGACGAAGTACTTAGTGAAAGATCAGTCGGGAGAAATAGGTGGCAGTTCTACGAGTTTTAGATTATTCGTATAATCTCTATTTTCGATATGATGATATTGTTTTAACCGCTGCCCGTTTACAATAAACGGGGCACTATTTCTATCCTTAATTTCTACCGCTCCGCTAGGAAATACTTTTGTAATTTCGAAAGGACCGGACCATCTAGATTTAAGTTTTCCAGGGAAGAGTCTAAGTCTAGAATTAAATAAAAGTACGACGTCTCCCACACTAAATTCTTTCCGAGATAAACGCTTATCATGCCATTTTTTAGGTTGTTCTTTGTATATTTTAGCGTTTTCGTAAGCGTCTAATCTTAATTCTTCCAGTTCATGTAAATCGAGGATGCGTTTCTCGCCAGCAGTAGTGTAATTAATATTGAGTGTTTTTATCGCTCAATAAGCTTTATGTTCTAATTCTACAGGGAGATGACATGATTTTCCGTAAACAAGTTTAAAAGGTGTAGTTCCGATAGGAGTCTTGTAGGCTGTCCTATAAGCCCATAAAGCTTCGTTAAGCTTGGATGACCAATCTTTTCGAGATATAGCAACAGTTTTTTCTAATATTTGTTTAATCTCTCTGTTCGAAACTTCGACTTGTCCGCTAGTTTGCGTATGATAAGGTGTTGCTACGCGGTGTTTTACTCCGTATGTAGATAGTAATTTATCAAATATCTTCGAAATAAAATGAGATCCACCGTCACTAATAACAAGTCGAGGAACACCAAAACGCAGGAAAATTATATTCTTAAAGAGCTTTATCACCACTCATGTGTCATTTGTAGGAGAAGCTATTGCTTCGATCCATTTCGAAACATAATCGACAGCTACGAGTATAAACTTGTTTCCAAAAGAAGATGGGAAAGGTCCCATGAAATCTATTCCCCCAAACATCAAAGACTTCGACTTCTAGTATTCCTTTCTGAGGCATTTCATCGCGTCTTGAGATATTACCGGTGCGGTGCGTTGGCAGCGATCATAGTTTTTAACGGCGATGTGGACATCCTTCCACAGGTTAGGCCAGAAAAGGCCGGCTTGGAGAATTTTGGCACATGTTTTAGAGGTTCTAGCATGTCTGCCATAAGGAGATGAATGACAATGGGAAATGACGTCTTCTATTTCTTCGTTAGGTATACAACGGCGGAAAATTCCATCAGGTCCTCGTTTGAATAAAAGTGGTTCGTCCCAATAGTAACTCTTGAGATCATGGAAGAATTTCTTTTTTTGTTGGTAAGTTAAATCTGGTGGAAGCGCACCGGCAGCTAAATAATTAACTATGTCAGCATACCATGGCAGTCCTACAGTCATATCGATGGCTTCCACGACTTCCTTAGCTTCTGGTTTGTTTAAATCCAATTGAGCTAGGTCGCTTATCATATGTGCTATCAGATGCTCATACGGGAAATCATCGTTAATTGGCACTTGTTCGGGTTTTACACCTTCTAGTCGGGATAAATGATCCGCTACGACGTTTTCTGTTCCTTTCTTATCTTTAATTTCCAAGTAGAATTCTTGTAAAAGTAAGATCCATCGGAGGAGTCTGGGTTTTGCATCTTTCTTGGTAAGTAGATATCTGATAGCAGCGTGGTCCGTATAAATAATGATTTTTGCTCCTACGAGGTAAGAACGAAATTTGTCAAGTGCGAAGACCACGGCTAAGAGTTCTTTTTCAATTGTGGCGTAGTTCATCTAAGTTGAGTCAAGCGTTCTGCTGGTGTAGTAAATTGCGTGAAGTTTCTTTTCTTTTCTTTGTCCAAGAACTGCGCCTATAGCGTAATCACTTGCATCGCACATGATTTCGAAAGGTAACCTCCAATCGGGTGGTTGCATGATTGGTGCGGAAATAAGTGCGGCTTTAAGGGTTTCAAAAGCCTGGAGACAATCGTCATCGAATATGAACTTAGCATCCTTCATTAATAGACCGGTAAGTGGTTTGGTAATTTGCGAGAAATCTTTAATAAATCGTCGGTAAAAACCGGCGTGTCCTAGAAAACTTCGTATCTCTCGAACGGTCTTAGGTGGTTGGAGTTCTTTAATCACTTCTATCTTAGCTTTATCAACTTCAATTCCTTTATTGGAGATAACATGTCCAAGTACGATTCCTTCTCTAACCATGAAATGGCATTTTTCCCAGTTGACCACAAGGTTTACTTTCACACATCGTTCTAAAACACTCTCTAAATTAGATAGACATCCTTCAAAGCTTTGTCCACACACAGAGAAGTCGTCCATAAACACTTCCATGATGTTATCAATGAAATCTGCGAAGATAGACATCATACATCGTTGAAAGGTTGCGGGAGCATTACATAATCCAAAAGGCATTCGTCTGTACGCAAACGTGTAACACGGTGAACTGACTTTGTAGGTTTTTATATCGCAAATGTGCGGATAGCAAGAGTCGCCACCGACTTTTCTTTTATCCAATTAAGGGAAGGTAAAAAGTACAGAAAAAGACCTTCGTTAGATTTTGAGTAAGGGAGAAGGTTATTAAAAGGGAAGGTATTAGCACCCATTTCCATCCGTAGTTATCTACGGGCTCTTAGTTGCTCTTAGATCACTTTAAATTTGTGCTTTATGTGTGTTTGAAAAAAAATGTTTTGAAAAGGCATTTCGCTTTGACTTTGTAATGATTCATGTAGGAATGTATACAAAGTGTTCGGAAATGTTTCGTTTTGAAAAGAGTTTGAACTTTGACAAAAGTGTGAGGTGTGAAAAGTATTTTGATAGAGCAAGCAACTAAAAGTCCTATTACCTACTCAGAATGGTCGTTTTTGTGTTATTTTACGTTCCTTTAGAATAGTGCTATCCATACCATTAGTTGGTAGGTAACCCTATTCGTTGGATGTAAAAGGGGCATTCGAAGGGACATCGGATGGTCATAGAAGGCAACTCGTAGGAAGTATCCTAGAACATTCGAAGGGACTATCATCATTTTCGTAGGCGGCAATCGAGGGTCAAGATCATGTATTCGGAGGCGACATCGTGGGTCTTATGATCTTTGTATCGAAGGGACTATGATGATTTGTTTTGAAGGCAACGGTGCTAGAATACCTCTACGTTCGAGGGACATGACCATTTGTATTCGTAAAGGCAACGAGAGAGAATTACCCTAAGGGGTGCATGTGTGACAAGAGTGTGTTGATTTTAGGTATTTTTATCTTGAAATTAAGAGTGAGCTACGTTCAATTTTTATCTTGCCATACACGCCTAATTACTAGCAGTTTATAGGGTGCAGAAGTTAAATTGCGGAAAGATAAAATCCTACGCTATTACATGGCTTTGGGGCAGATACATAATTGAAAAGTGCGGAAAATAAAAGTCCTAATTAAACTATTACATCCCATAGGCAATTACATAATTGAATCACTCCAGGGGTATCAAGGAACGTGTTTGGATCCTCAAAACCAATTGAAACAAGCTGGAACAAGGGCTGCTAGTTACTTGAAAGGCACGGTTTTTTTGAGTTAGGTTAGGGTTCCTCCAAGCAATTTTTCTATCCTCCTTCATGTGATATGCCTTGTATATTTATATTGGATGGAGTTTGAGCTGATTTGAGGAACAAATAATGGTTAATCAATGTGAAAAATATTTGATTTTGTATAAAATCAAATCTTCCTTATTTGATCCAATTTCTTCAATTTCTTGCCAAATCAAATCAAATTTCGAAATTTGCCAGCTTTCTTGGGTTGCTTGGATCTCAAGGATGAGAGAAAAATCAATTTTGCAATTAATTTTGATTTTATACCTTATTTTTTAATTTAATTTGTATTTAAATGAATAAAATCCAAATTAAATAGAAAAATAAAATTAAAAATCGTGGAATTGGGCTTGGATGTTCCAAATTGTATAAGAAACAAGTTTGAATGAAGAAAAACTAGGCCCATTTGCAAAATTTTGATTTTTACAAGTATCTCTCTTTGTGCACCTCTTCAAAATTGCCCAACTTGTACAAGGTGTATTTTGCTCAATTTTCCACATTTTTGAGTGTTCTTGGACTTTTTGCAAATCTCCAAGAGTCCTCTAACCAACCTCTTTGGTTTCATCTCAATTGGAGTTTCCATGCTCAATATATCTTCAAAACAAAAAGTTGACTTTTTGTTGACTTTGAAAAGGACCTGTAATGTTTTGATCCATACCTTCCAAATGAAGCATTTTTTGAACATTCTTGTGAGACATGAAGTTGTAGAGAGTTGAATTTCCTTCAAAATAAGAGGTGGTGGAAAAATTTCTAAGAAAGTATGAAGAAGTTATCCTCAGTCAAAGTTTGGTTGACTTTTCACTAAGAAACCCTAATTTAGAAAGTTTGACTTTTGAGCAAATCTTGAGTTTTCTTGATGAATCATGATCAACCCTTGATCAAATGATGAATGTAACTTCAAAATGGGATGTTGACCAAATATCAGGAAGTTTGACTGTCTGTTGACCACAGTTGACTTTTTGTCCAATACAACTGATTTTCAACCATCTCAGCAATTGTCTGAGGAAACTTGACTTCTGAGGCTTGAAACTTGACATGGAGAGTCTTTGAAGCATATGAGGAGGCATGATGAACATTGGAGATGTTGGAAGTCCATCTTGATCTGAGAAATACCAAACCCTAGTTTGGGTTGATTGTCTAGGAGAGGGTTTGTCTGATCAACCCTTGAGGATGGATGTATGAAATATCTTGAGAAGACTGAGGGAAAATTTTGGGGTATGACAGCTGCCCCTGTTCAATCTTCTTGTACTGGAAGGGTTAGATTGGCGTGCTCGCCTTTCGTGACTTGGAGGTAGAAGATGATTGAACACTCGAGTACACCTGAAAATTTGCACTCGTTGTTGGTTGATGATGCGGGAATGGGCTTATAGATGCCATTTGGAGAAGCTGGAGATTTCGCTGGGAAATGAGTCGTACGCCAGACTCAAGAAAGTCGTCCTGATAGGAGGACCGTCGGAGATGGGCTTAAGATGCCATCTGGAAAGAACGATGCTGGGAGTGAGCCGTATGCTAGGCTCGGTAGACGTTCTGGAAGTGAAAGGAGCAGGGAGATGGGCTTAAGATGCCATCCAGAGGGAGTCGTACGTTAGACCTCGTGCTCATTTTTTGAATGAATTTATTGGTTTGTATTAGTTTTTAACCAAATATGCAGCATTTTGAAAGTGGAGAAATGTTGACAAGTAGTCGGAGATGGGCTTAAGATGCCACCCAAGGCAACTGAGTCGTACTCTAGACTCTGTAGTTGTTGTTGATAATAAGAGAGGAAGTCAGAATAGTTCTTCGTGCTGACTACTCTGGGGGATAGTAGTTGGCAAAATGTGGATAGCTTCCCTGTTGTGCTTCGGGTATTGATCCAATGCCGGTTATCGGAGGATAACTTGTGATCGTTCGGATAGGGTTTCCCGTCTGGCTTCGGGTATTAATCCTGGATCCGTTGTCGGAGGACAACGAGGGTGGTCGTTCAGATAGTTTTCCCGTATGGATTCGGGTCTTAATCCTGGACCAGTTGTCGGAGCACAACCAGGGCGGTCTTTCAGATAGTTCTCTCGTCTGGATTCGGGTATTAACCTTGGACTTGTTTGCGTCAGAAGTGATTTTCACCTGTTTTGGAGAAAATAAGAGAAACTTTGATAGAATATTGTTAGTCTTATGCAAGGAATGATGCAAGACAATGTGTATGAATGGCATATGCATAAATTATGACTCTATGAGAAGTGTAAGAATGATATATGTTGTGGTATTTCAAAACATATCCATCTTGAGAAAGATGTAGATGTTCTGCTTGAGGATTTCTGACTTCTGTTTGGGGACGGAACGGATGGAGACCCTGAGAATAAAGAAAACTTTGATTCCTCCGATGCACTATCTGACCAAGTCTTGGGCCTAGATATTGTTGAGGATTGTAGAGATCGAGAAGCACGTTGTTGAGGATCTCATACATAGACCCTGCTGGGGAGAGTCTAGGGGGTACTTTACTGGGGATCTTGCGTGTAAATCCTGCTGGAGAGTATTTGATAGATGCTTGAAGACCGAGTTAGAGGGATCTGGAGCCTGCTGACATCTCTGGCTGAGGTATAAAAGATGTAGGTTTCCTCCGATGCACTATCTGACCAAGTTTCAAGTCTGGATACTGCTGTTGCTGGGGAGAAGGGGAATTGTTTGAGAGATATTCTGCTGGGGATAAATACCTCGGCTGGGGATCTATTGCTTGACGACTGGTGCAATCTGGTTGAGTTGGGTGGGATCACTGCTCGGGGACTGATGCATACTCCACTGGGGAAGGTGAGTGACACCTCTGTGGGGATTATGCTCTGCAGGGGAATGTTTTGGTGACTTTCGTCGTTATCTCAATTCCTGGAGTCTGTAGCAATTACTGTTGTATGCTCACTTTTCGCATGTTTGTAAATAGATTTTTATTGTCAGATGCATATAATCATTCAAAGTAAACATTGGACTTTATGCAAACGACAACAACAAGAATTGTAAAGAGAAAGAAACTTGTATTTATTTGAAAGGCGGCGTATGGCCAAGTAGTCTGTACACAAGAAAGGTAAAAAGTTGTGCGGAAACAATCTCGTTAAGTTCCAACTATGCTAGTACTCATATATTTCAACTATCTCATCTCCTTGTTGTCAGTAGAAAGTGAGTAGACTGATCTTCGCCATTTGAATCTTGAATGCTGATAGTAGTCTGTAGGTAGATAGGTGATCTGGGCGAGACATAGTCGTACGCTTAAATCCCTAACTTTTGCCTAGACTGCCCTTTCGGGTTTTCAGTCTACCGGGATACCCTTTTTTTCCCAAGCCGCCTTTTCAGGTTTTTGACTTGCCGGGTGCATGTTTTGTATATATCCTTAACTTTTGCCCGAACCCTTTTGGTTCGTCAGGATGCCCTTATTTTTGCCTAGGTCGGTCGACCTAGCGGGTCTCATTTATGCGTAGTATTTTTTGACTATGTCTGCGCTCACAGGGTGTGGGAAGTCTTCACCATCCATGGTGCTAAGTATCATAGCTCCGCCGGAAAATATTGTCTTGACTACAAATGGTCCCTCATAGGTGGGAGTCAATTTGCCCCTGGGATCACCTTGTGGAAGAATGATGCGCTTGACTACTAGACCACCGACTTGGTAGACTCGGTGTTTGACTTTCTTGTTAAATGCTCTGATCATTCGTTTCTGATAGATTTGTCCATGGCAGATGGATGCGATTCGTTTCTCGTCAATCAAGTTAATCTGGTCAAGGCGAGTCTGAATCCAATCGTCTTCGCCTAACTCTGCGTCTTGGAGGACTCTGGTTAAGGTATCTGAACCTCGATGGGTAGGACTGCTTCCATACCGTATACAACAGAGAAGGGGGTTGCCCCTGTGGATGTTCGTACTGTAGTGCGATAACCATGAAGAGCGAATGGTAACATCTCATGCCAATCTTTGTAAGTCACTGTCATCTTCTGTATAATCTTCTTAATGTTCTTGTTGGCGGCTTCCACAGCGCCATTCATCTTAGGCCGATATGGAGAAGAGTTGTGATGCTTGATCTTGAACTGCGTGCAGAGTTCGGTGATCATCTTGTTGTTGAGATTAGAACCGTTATCTGTGATAATCCTTTCGGGAGTACCATACCGACAGATAAGATTATGCTTGATGAAACGATCCACAACATTCTTGGTAACAGATGCAAACGAGGCTGCCTCTACCCACTTGGTGAAATAGTCAATTGCCACAAGGATGAAACGATGTCCGTTGGAAGCTGTGGGCTTGATTTCTCCTATCATGTCAATGCCCACATTGCAAAAGGCCAAGGAGTGTTAGAACATTGAGGTACGGAGGTACGTGCACTTTGTGCATAACCGCATTTGTGACAAGATCAAGCATAGCGGTGACGATACTTCCATGGTGGACCAATAGTAACTGTTCTCGAATATTTTAGCCATGGTGTGTCCACTGGAGTGGGTACCAAATGCGCCTTCGTGTAACTCTTCCATGATACGTTCCGCTGTTTTCCGGTCTACACAGCGGAGTAAGCATAAATTGTGATTGTGCTTGTATAAGATGTCGTTACTGAGGAAGAATTTGGATGCAAATCTTCTCAAGAATTTCTTATCATTGACAGATGCCCCTGCGGGATATTCCTGAGTTTCAAGATACCTCTTCACGTCATAGTACCAAGGTTTCTCTTCTGTGTCAAGCTCATAACAATATGCTGGTTCGTCAAACTTCTCAATGATGATCTGGGGAGCCTCGTTGTCCCACCTAACCTTGAACATGGATGACATAGTAGCTAACGCGTCTGCCAACTGATTCTCTTCTCGATATGGAATGAGATTCGGATGCTTCGTATCCTTCTCGCCCTTAATCTGGCTGATCACCAAAGCTGAGTCTCCCTATACTTGCAAGAACTTGATTCTTAAGTCAATAGCAGCTTTAATACCCATGATGCACGCCTCGGATTCGGCCATGTTGTTGGTGCAATGAAACATAATCGGTAGTGAAAGGCGATGTCCGCTGTAGGGATGTAATGATGGCGCCAATGCCATTGCCAAGCGTTTGAGGCTCCATCAAAGACCATGGTCCATCGGGATCCTTGTTCGGTCCTTGGGCCTAGTTCTTCACAATCGGTAACTAGTAAAACATCTTCATCGGAAATTAACCATAGGATAGTCATCTACGCTTAATGAGCCAAATGATCGGCTACTACACTTCCTTTGATTGCTTTCGAGAAGTGTACTAGATGTCGATTCGGTCGATCATTTGTCATCTTGCTATTCTTCGAGAGAGTGGTTTCTCAAATATGTATTTTATTGGATCCATCTTGAAATTAACAAGGTAGTGTGAGTCAACATATCTTGTCTTATTCGACGAGCAAGCCAAAGCGCCGCAAGTTTTCTCGAGGTGAGTATCTTGTTTCACGTCGGTAAACGCTAAGGTAGTATATTGCATGCTCTTTTCGACTGCACTCGTCATGTTGCCCCAACACACCCCCATTGAGTTCTCTAACACTGTCAAGTACATGATGAGGGGTCTTCCTTCGGCAGGCGGCATTAGGATAGGAGGATTCTGTAGGTACTCCTTGATTTTGTCAAAAGCGGTCTAGCAATCGTCGTTCCATTCTACCACTTGATCTTTCTTAAGTAACTTGAAGATTGGCTCACAAGTAGCAGTTAGGTGTGCGATGAATCTGGCAATGTAATTCAGTCGGCCCAAGAAACCTCTGACTTCTTTCTTGGTGCGGGGAGCTGGCATCTCTTGAATAGCTTTAACCTTGGTGGGGTCAACCTCAATGCCTTTTCCGCTAACGACAAACCCTAGGAGTTTTCCGGATCTGACTCCAAAAGTGCACTTGTTAGGATTAAGTCTTAGTCTGTACTTCTTCAACCTATCAAACACTTTCCGCAAGTGGTCAAGATGTTCCTCTTCAGTCTGTGATCGAGTTATCA
Organism: Vicia sativa; assembly: GCA_021764765.1. Taxonomy (NCBI): domain Eukaryota; kingdom Viridiplantae; phylum Streptophyta; class Magnoliopsida; order Fabales; family Fabaceae; genus Vicia; species Vicia sativa. The sequence goes on from CM038792.1 coordinate 267,419,412, forward strand.
TGTTGTCGACATAGACCTCCATCTCGTGATGAATCATATCATGAAATAATGTCACCATAGTACGCTGATAAGTGGTGCCCGCGTTCTTCAGTCCGAACGGCATAACCTTGTAACAAAAAGTGCCCCACTGTGTAACAAAAGTAGTCTTCTCCATGTCTTCGGGAGCCATTTTAATCTGATTGTAACCGGAGAAACCATCCATGAAGGAGAAAACCTTATGCTGAGCGGTGTTGTCAACCAGAACATCAATATGAGGAAGTGGAAAATCGTCTTTCAGACTCGCTTTGTTCTGATCTCTGTAATCCACACACATTCGTACCTTGCCATCCTTCTTGGGTACGGGAACCACGTTTGCAACCCACTGTGGGTAAGAAGTAACAGCTAAGAAACCGACGTTGAACAGCTTCATAACTTCAGCTTTGATTTTCTCTGACATCTCAGGACGCATACGACGAACCTTCTGTTTCACTGGGAGAAAACCTTCTTTTGTCGGCAATCGGTGCACCACAATATCAATGTCCAAACCAGGCATGTCTTCGTATGACCAAGCAAAAACCTCAATATAGTCTCGTAGCATCTGAACCAATCTTCCTTTAACACTGTTCTCAAGACCCGCTCCTATCTTGATCTCTTTTCTGTCTTCATCAGTACCCAAATTCACAACCTCAACTTGCTCTTCGTGTGGCTGTATAACTCGCTCTTCTTGCTGTAGCAGTCTGACAAGTTCTCCTGGCACTTCACAATCTTCCTCACCTTCGTCTTCGGCTTGGTAGATCGGATTATCGAAGTCATATTTAGCAATAGCATAGCTGTTATCAACGAGATTCGGAGTGATTCTGCAGTGTATCACGTGGGTGTGTGTAAGAAACACATAGCTTCTTGAAGGGGTGATAAAGTAAAAGAAAGAAAACATCAATTGAATGCAAAATTCCAACGATTTTATTGAATGAAAATATGCAAATGACAGATAATAACCCTCACAAACGAGCCATGATGCCCCGGGTAAGGCACTAGGCTTTAGAGTTTATTGTTCAAAACATAGAAATTACGAAAAGCAAAACAAAAACAAGAGCAATTACTCCTGTCTAAAGGAAATTGGTATGACGTATTCAGTCTTCCAATTGCTGAGTCTGTTGTTAGGAGTGGGGAAGATCCACTTGCTAATGTCGAAGTCGTTGTCGTCGTCTTCTATAGCATGGATTCCACTCTGGCTGATGCGGAAAGGAAGTTGGCCGGCACGTTCGCGGCGTATCATCTTCTAACCTCTGATGGTGAAGCCTAAACCAGTCTTGTCAGATTTGAAAGGAAGATCTGGGAGCCGTCCCCAAATGGAACTACCTCCTTCTTCGACAGCAGCTTGAGCATCTTTCAGCGAAGCCATCCTAGGCGGGACTTGTGTAACTTCAGGAGCGACAGGAGAGTCAACAGGCATGACTCTGGGGTTTGTTTCAAAAGCTTGACAGGGAGTCTCAAAGAATTCACCCTCCATCTCGAGGTATCAGAATGACTATAGATGACTGACCATATACTCTTCTTCACCACATACTGTGACAACCTTCCCTTTCACCGGGTACTTCAGTTTCTGATGCAGGGTAGAGGTAACAGCACCTGCCCCGTGTATCCAAGGGCGTCCAAGTAGGCAAGAGTAAGCTGGACGGATGTCCATGACGATGAAAGTGGAATCAAAAGTCTGGGAACCGACTTTAACAAGAAGAGTGAGCTCTCCAAGCACTGTTCGCTTAGAACCATCAAAAGCTCTTACGACTATATCACTGGGTCTCAGAACCAACCCTTCGATATCAAGTTGATCAAAAGCAGTCTTCGGAAGGATATTCAGAGCAGAACCAGTATCAACCAAAACATGAGATAAGGTAGTATCGTTGCATTCAACAGAAATGTGCAAGGCTTTGTTGTGTTTCCTTCCGGCAGGAGTCAAATCAGCATCAAGAGAAGCCTAAGCCGTTGTTGGCAGCCAGGCTAGCAATACAAACTTCAAACTGGTCAGTAGTAGTGTCCTGCGGCACATGAGCATTCTTCAGAAAATTCACCAAGGCGTTAGCATGGGCCTCGGAGCATAAGAGCAGAGCAAGCATGGATATCTTGGACGGAGTCTGTCCCAACTGTTCCACAATATTGTAGTCACTTTTCTTGATAATCTTCAGAATTTCCTCCATTTCTTGTTTGGAGGTGTTTTCAGTAACTTCCTTTGGTACTTCTGTCTGAGCAGGATGAGTTACTGGCTCTTTCCCTCTAGCTTGGGGAATGGATTGAATAGCTCGGATGCGAGCTGGAGTCGTAGTGTCTTTTGGAGGAGAGATATCTGGGGAGAAAACCCTTCTGGTTCTGGTCACCTTACTTGATCCGGTGATGTTGTCAATGTCGAATGGTAGTTTCAATGTAAGATCTTCAATGGTCGAGGGTCTTGCTTGACGCCATGATAGTAAACATCACTCCATAGTTCCAAGGATAGCTTTGTCGAGGAATATGGGCGGTGCAGAAGTAATGATGAGAGGTGCCACTCTAGGCAGTAATCGCAGAGGAAATCCTTATTGTGTTAACATCAAGATAGTCTTACGGAAATCGTCACCCCATCCGGTTGCCTTAACATCTTCAATAGGAATTTTGTAGCTTTCAGGGACAGTGTACTTCACCATATAATAAAACTTTCCACTTGGCTGCCCCAAGGTATCCCATGCGATTGCGCTTCATTCATATCTTCGATCTTTCTTAGACATGTCTTCACACAGACTCTCCACATGCGGCTTTAGGAATAGTATTTCCTGGTTATCCATCATGCACTGAACACATCTTCTTAACCAAGCACAACCATCAGGTGCAGACGGGCACCAACGACAATTCTCTGGGCATCCTGGGTTGATACCGGCTTGCAGCAAATTCTTCTTAACAATCATCAGAGGAATGGTCAAGTCATCTATGTTGAAAACATAAGAGTTTTCACCAATAGCATTGGAACTTTTGTCATGGTTAGGCATGGGCGCGTTGATCACATTCGGAGTCTCGACAGGAGGATCAAACTCAATCTGCTTGGCTTCAATCATATCTTGAATTTTGTTTTTCAGAGCCCAACGGTTGTCAGTGTCGTGCCTAGACTATTGGAGTGGTAAGCACACTTAGCATTAGGATTGTATCTCGGAGAGGAAGTGTTGATATTTTTAGGAGGATCCCTCAAGGTAATCAGCTCTGCTTCCAACATGTGTTCCAAGGCTTGCGACAATGGCATATTGATCTTTGTAAACTATCTTCGTGGCGCGTTCTGGCTACGCGCGTTGTCTCGCTGAGATTGTGCAGATGCAGGATTAGAGATCACAACTGCCCCCACAGATTGAGCACGGTCGGTCTTGGCTCGGCTTTTCTGACCATACACAGTATTAGCTTCTTTCTTACCACCAAAATATCTCTTCGCAGCATTTGATGATGACTCTACATGAATCTTTCCACTCTTGATACCAGCTTCAATACGTTCGCCTATCAATATCAGCTCGGTGAATCCGGCTGAAGAGTTTTCAATCAGATGATTGAAGAATGGGCATGTCAGTGTCCCCATAAACATGTCAACCAACTCCCTATTGGACAAGGGTGGCTGAACTCTGCCTGCTAAATCTTTCCATTTCTGAGCATACTCTTTGAACTTCTCATCACGACCCATAGACATGCTCTGTAGTTGCATGCGAGTGGGCGTCAATTCAGCATTGTATTCATACTGTCTATAGAAAGCATCTGTTAAGTCACTCCAAGTACAGATACCGTCATTTTCTAGCTGATAATACCACTCCAATTGAGTTCCGGACAAACTCTCTTGAAGATAATGCATCCACAACTTCCTGTCATCATTGTGGGGGTTGATCTTCTGAACATAGGATTTCAAATGCAGCTTCGGACAAGAAATGCCATCATACTTGGCAAAAGTGGGAACTTTGAACTTGGGAGGAATCACCACACCGGGAACAAGACTCAGGTGATCAAAATTCAGCCCGGACATCTTCAGGTTTTCCACGGCATTCAGACGGTCTTCAAGTTGCTTGTACTTGTCACCTTCATCAGAGTATTGGCTATAGTTAGAGCGATCCTCTCTCTCCTTCTCAAGCTCATGCTGATCATCTTCATTACCCTTGACACTCCCCTCATTCTTGACACTTCCTTCAGAGAGCTCTATTCGACTGACCACCTTAGGACCACCTTTGTAGCGTCTTCCCATGTTGAGAAGACCAACAACCTTCTTCTTTCTGTTGATGAGCTTCTTTAGATCTTCTTGGCCTTGGACCAAGCTAGTGAACATCTGCTGAAACTGAGCATTCTGAGCCTGAAGATCTTTCACAGACTGTTTAAGAGCCATTTCTGCTAAAATAAATAGCGAGAGAATAAGAAAACCAATCTTCAATGTACCTGTGATGCAATGTTATGCTATGATATGCGATGTTTATGCAAATGCAATGCAATGTTTTCAAGGACCTTATAGATTTAAATTTGTTAAACAAGCAATGAACAAACATTTATTAGTTCTCTTTTTATTCTTTTTCTTTTAAGTACAAAAGATAGTTCAAAACAATAAAAGAAAACATATAAATCCTAAAGCTCTAAGTTTCCCATGGGCGCTTCCTCTTGGTGCCGAGGTAGGCGTTGATGCTTCGCTCCTAGTGAAGTATCTTGGTCAACTCTAGTACCTTCTTCTCGCTTGCATAACACTGAGCTTCAAAGGTATCCCTTTCTTCTTTAAGCTGAATCCAGGATCTCTTCAAGTCTTCAAAATCAGTAGGCATGTCAGGATGGAGAACAGTATAGGGTACATCACCTATAGCAACAGGTTCCATAATTACTGGTAAAATAGGCGTGAATGGCATCATGAGGTTTTGAGCTCGAGCTCTCACCCATTTGAGGTAAGGTTCCCAAGGAATGGAGTTTTGGTGCCCCAAAGCCTTGGTATCAGTCTTCTTAACCATGCCCCAAGGGTGTATGAACCTTCGTCGATAATTCTGGAGATCGTGATTGTAGTCGAACACAATGTCTTGGAGAAGCGTATCATGCGGACCATCTCTTCGAGCAAAACCAAACTGACGTAGAGCTAGAGAAGGGTTGTAAGTGATACCTCCCCTTGTACCAAGTAGTGGTACGTTAGGGAATTCTCCAAAACGCTCAATGAAAGTGAAATCTTTTTGAGAGAAAAGACTCCAACGGATGTCTGAATGAGAGAGTGACATTAGTCTTTGAGACCACTTCAACCTTTGTTCATTCTTCAATACTGATGGAGGAAGGTGCGAAATAAACCACATGGAAAGTAACGGTATGCAACACATGAGAGTTCCTTGTCTTTTGATAGTACGAGTGTGGAGAGAATGCAGGATGTCTCCAAGCAAAGTAGGCACCGGATTGCGGGTAAGAAACAACTTGATGGCGTTGACATCTATGAATTGATCCGAATTAGGAAATAGAACCAAACCATAGATTAGCAAGGCCACAATGTCTTCGAATGCATGGAAACTCATAACATTGAGGAATTCTCGGGCTTTCTTAATTAGGAACTTGGCAAGTAAACCCTTAACTCCGCTTCTAGTTTCCCAATTAGCTTCAATGTCTGAGCGCTTTAGGTGTAATGCTGATGCAATGTCTTCGTACTTAGGAACCTTTTCTAAACCGGTGAATGGCATTTGGTCAAGAATAGGTATCCCAAGTAGCTTAGAGAACTCTTCCAAGGTTGGAACTAATTGATAATCTGGGAATGTAAAGCAATGGTGTTTCGGATCGAAGAACTGGAATAGGACATGCATCATGTCTTCTTCAAAACCGGAGGTAACCAAGTCAAGCAGATAACCATGTCTTTTGATGAACTGAGCATGGTCGGAATTTCAAAACCAATTCTTTGGTGAGAAGGTATACCCATGAAGTTGATTTGGATAGTCTTTCTAGAAGCCATAATTCCCTACAAAACAGAGCAAAGATAAATCCCTAGGTCCTTGAAATAGTTAGAAATGATACGCAATGCGATGATGTCATGATGTCATGTTTAGCACACACAAACAATTCACACAATGAGCCTAGGTTTAAGGCTTGCAAGAGGTATATGTGATTACCCCACCAAAAGTTTGAGTTGGTTCATCCTGTCCTATAATAGTAAGGTTCTAGGAATCTCATATCATTGATCTTTCTCGTAGGCGTTTATTTCAATACGACTACCAAGCAGTCGATCGAAAATATCCCAAAAGTCTGATCTCAATGACCGTAGCATCGAGTATCAGCCAACCTTAGTCTGCACCAAAGTCGGCCATCTCACTACCTTCTAATGGCCAAGATGGGTCAATTAAGGTTCTAAAAGTTTAGTTAGTGCTTGATGACACCACGCAGAAGCCAAATACTATCCTTAACTTGGGAATGAAGTGTATCAGGACATCCAAAGTGTCACACTAACGTAGCCATCATGTTGACCGTTTCGATATATGTCTAACGGTCGCGACGATTTATTGCTACTTACCTAAAAGGAAACCCGGATCCGGGTGTAGGATCCCCCACAAATATAATACCCAAGCAACCCTTTAAAGATAAAGCAAGCAAGTAAAACAAAAAGCAATAAAGGTGATTTAGAAATCCTTAAGGCATTCTCTCTTTAGGGTGTTTCCCCGGCAGAGTCGCCAGTTCTGTAACACAGTGAACTGACTTTGTAGGTTTTTGTATCGCAAATGTGCGGATAGCAAGAGTCGCCATCGACTTTTCTTTTATCCAATTAAGGGAAGGTAAAAAGTACAGAAAAAGACCTTCGTTAGATTAGAGTAAGGGAGAAGGTTATGAAAAGGGAAGGTATTAGCACCCCTTTCCATCCGTAGTTATCTACGGGCTCTTAGTTGCTCTTAGATCACTTTAAATTTGTGCTTTCTGTGTGTTTGACAAAAAATGTTTTGAAAAGGCATTTCGCTTAGACTTTGTAATGATTCATGTTGGAATGTATACAAAGTGTTCGGAAATGTTTCATTTTGAAAAGAGTTTGAACTTTGACAAAAGTGTGAGGTGTGAAAAGTATTTTGATAGAACAAGCAACTAAAAGTCTTATTACCTACTCAGAATGGTCATTTTCGTGTTATTTTACGTTTCTTTAGAATAGTGTTATCCATACCATTAGTTGGTAGGTAACCCTATTCGTTGGATTAAAAGGGACATTCGAAGGGACATCGGATGGTCATAGAAGGCAACTCGTAGGAAGTATCCTAGCACATTCGAAGGGACTATCATCATTTTCGTAGGCGGCAATCAAGGGTCAAGATCATGTATTCGGAGGCGACATCGTGGGTCTTATGATCTTTGTATCGAAGGGACTATGATGATTTGTTTTGAAGGCAACGGTGCTAGAATACCTCTACGTTCGAGGGACATGACCATTTGTATTCGTAAAGGCAACGAGAGAGAATTACCCTAAGGGGTGCATGTGTGAAAAGAGTGTGTTGAATTTAGGTATTTTTATCTTGAAATTAAGAGTGAGCTACGTTCAATTTTTATCTTGCCATACACGCCTAATTACTAGCAGTTTATAGGGTGCGGAAATTAAATTGAGGAAAGTAAAATGCGGAAAGATAAATCCTACGCTATTACATGGCTTTAGGGCAGATACCTAATTGAAAAGTGCAGAAAATAAAAGTCCTAATTAAACTATTACATCCCATAGGCAATTACATAATTGAAAAAGAAAAGCGATAAAAATTGTCCGAAACGGAATAACCTGTGAACAAATGAAAAATCGGGAAATACAAGGAAATCGAATAAGAGGAAAATGTTAGTAAAATAATAATTTTTGAATGAGAAAAATGTTTTCATGCTGGAAATAACATTAATATGCTAAAATAATTTTTTGGGATTTTTTGGAGTTAATTCAATAATTAAAAATCAATTAAAAGTGATTTAAATGATAAAATTGAAATTAAATTAATTATGCATGCAAAAATAATATTTTTAATTTTATAAATTAAATAAACATTTTCTGAAAATAATGCAAAAAAGAAAAATATTTTTGGTGTTTTTTAATGCATGATAAAAATTATTAAAGAAAAATTAAATTGTATGAAAATATTAAAAGAAAATATGAAAATAGGAAAATATTTCAAAGTTGTGAAAAAAATCAAATGCCATGGCTGGGATTCGAACTCAGGTCCCCTGGGTGAAAAGCGCGCAGCCTTGCCAACTGCGCCAGCGTGTACACGTGTTTGGAAACCGGAGCGAATGGCATGTAAACGAGTGTCACCCCCTGATTGCCCAGAATCACGCGCCAAGCTTCATCTTCTTCGTTTTGAATTTTTGAAAAGATAGCGTCGGCCTCAGTGCGACGCTATAGTCCCTGCATTTTCCAAAATCTCATACACGTAATATAAATTAATTGTGAGTACATGAATCGATTGCAAATTGAATTCTAAACACGATGGCGGTGGTCTTTTGGTCCAATTTATCCGTTTTAAAGAAACCCTAATTTGAAACCGAAAACCCTAGCAATGGTGATTCGTGTTCTAGGCCATGGAAATTCAATCAAACCACCCAGAAAGCTTCCAAGCTTCGTTCTAATAAAAAAAACAACAACAAAACATGTTAAAAATGCATGAATAATGGAAATCGATTTTGAAAAAAACATGAACAAACCAAATTCGGATTTCGTGATTCTTGTTGCTTTTGGATGATGTAAAGGTCTGGAATCACTCCAGGGGTATCAATGAACGTGTTTGGATCCTCAAAACCAATTGAAACAAGCTGGAACAAGGACTGCTAGTTACTTGAAAGGCACGGTTTTTTTGAGTTAGGTTAGGGTTCCTCCAAGCAATTTTTCTGTCCTCCTTCATGTGAGATGCCTTGTATATTTATATTGGATGGAATTTGAGCTGATTTGAGGAACAAATAATGGTTAATCAATGTGAAAAATATTTGATTTTGAACAAAATCAAATCTTCCTTATTTGATCAAATTTCTTCAATTTCTTGCCAAATCAAATCAAATTTCGAAATTTTCCAGCTTTCTTGGGTTGCTTGGATCTCAAGGATGAGAGAAAAATCAATTTTGCAATTAATTTTGATTTTATACCTTATTTTTGAATTTAATTTGTATTTAAATGAATAAAATCCAAATTAAATAGAAAAATAATATTAAAAATCGTGGCATTGGGCTTCGATGTTCCAAATTGTATAAGGAACAAGTTTGAATGAAGAAAAACTAGGCCCATTTGCAAAAAGTTTGATTTTTACAAGTATCTCTCTTTGTGCACCTCTTCAAAATTGCCCAACTTGTACAATGTGTATTTTGCTCAATTTTCCACATTTTTGAGTGTTCTTGGACGTTTTGGAAAGCTCTTAGAGTCCTCTAACCAACCTAGTTGGTTTCATCTCAATTGGAGTTTCCATGCTCAATATATCTTCAAAACAAAAAGTTGACTTTTTGTTGACTTTGAAAAGGACCTGCAATGTTTTGATCCATACCTTCCAAATGAAGCTTTTTTTGAAGATTCTTGTGAGACATGAAGTTGTAGAGAATTGAATTTACTTCAAAAAAAGAGGTGGTGGAAAAATGTCTGAGAAAGTATGAAGAAGTTATGCTCAGTCAAAGTTTGGTTGACTTTTCACTAGGAAACCCTAATTTAGAAAGTTTGACTTTTGACCAAATCTTGAGTTTTCTTGATGAATCATGATCAACCCTTGATCAAATGATGAATGTAACTTCAAAATGAGGATGTTGACCAAAAATTAGGAAGTTTGATTTATGTCACGATTGACTTTTTGTCAATACAAGATTTTCAACCATCTGAGCAATTGTCTGAGGAAACTTGACTTCTGAGGCTTGAAACTTGACATGGAGAGTCTTTGAAGCATATGAGGAGGCATGATGAACATTGGAGATGTTGGAAGTCCATCTTGATCTGAGAAATACCAAACCCTAGTTTGGGTTGATTGTCTAAGAGAGGGTTTGTCTGATCAACCCTTGAGGAATCCTTGAGCATGGATGTATGAAATATCTTGAGAAGATGGAGGGAAAATTTTGGGGTATGAAAAAACGTTCCGTAGGGACACGTGAATGTAGTCTTCTCTTGATCATCAGGGTGAATTGGAATTTGGAAAAATCCGGAATAACCATCTAAATAGGAGAAATAGGAGTGTTTGGCTAATCGTTCTAACATTTGATCAATAAAGGGTAAAGGAAAATGGTCTTTCCGAGTAGCTTTGTTCAGTTTTCTATAATCAATGCACACTCTATGTCCACTAACTACTCTTTGTGTTATTGATTCGCCTTGTGCGTTTTTCACGACAGTGACGCCTCCTTTCTTAGGTACGACATGTACTGGGCTAACCCATTTACTGTCAGAGATCGGGTATATAATTCCAGCTTCCATTAGCTTTTTGATTTCATCTCGACTACGGTCTTTGAGGATCAGATTAATTCTTCTTTGAGCTTCTCGAGAGGTTTTGCAATCCTCTTCTAATAGAATACGGTGCATACAAATTGAAGGATAAATTCCTTTTAAGTCCGATATGTTATAACCTAATGCAGTAGGGTATTTCCTTAGAACGTCTAAAAGTTTCTGAGTTTCGAGCGTTCCTAAAGTGGAATTCACTATAACAGGTCGAGTTTGTTCAGTATCAAGGAATTCGTATCGTAGATTGTTAGGTAAAACTTTTAATTCTAACTTTGGTTTCTTTGGACATGGCATATGATTAGGTGTAAGTGCTAGATTTTCACTTAAACTGTCATCTCTATATGGTTCTCGCCAATTGTCGTCTTCGAATATCAGAGGGGTTTGAATTTTCATTATTTCGGAATTTGTGGTTTGTTCAGCTTCCATCTCTCTTACGCACTCGTCTATAATATCGAGTAAATAACATGTGTCATTCATGGCGGGTGCTTGTAGAAATTGAGTGAGGATGAATTCCACTTTTTCCTCTCCGACTTCGAATGTTAGTCTGCCCTTCTTTACATCAATTATAGCTCCAGCTGTAGATAGGAATGGTTGTCATACCCCAAAATTTGCCCTCCATCTTCTCAAGACATTCCATACATCCATACTCAAGGATTCCTCAAGGGTTGATCAGACAAACCCTCTCCTAGACAATCAACCCAAACTAGGGTTTGGTGATTCTCAGATCAAATTGGATTTCCAACATCTCCAATGTTCATCATGCCCCCTCATATGCTTCAAAGATTCTCCATGTCAAGTTTCAAGCCTTACAAGTCAAGTTTCCTCAAACAATTGCTCAGATGGTTGAAAATCAGTTGTATTGGACAAAAGTCAAGCATGGTCAACATCTGATCAAAATTCATGATTTTTGGTCAACATCCTCATTTTGAAGTTACATTCATCATTGATCATGATTCATCAAGAAAACTCAAGATTTGCTCAAAAGTCAAACTTTCTAAATTAGGGTTTCTAGATGAAAAGTCAACTGAACTTTGACTGATCATAACTTCTTCATACTTAAATTTTTCCACCACCTCTTGTTTTGAAGGAAATTCAATTCTCTACAACTTCATGTCTCACAAGAATGTCCAAAAAATGCTTCATTTGAGAGGTATGGCTCAAAATATTACAGGTCATTTTCAAAGTCAACAAAAAGTCAACTTTTTGTTTTGAAGATATATTGATCATGGAAACTCCAATTGAGATGAGACCAAAAAGGTTGGTTAAAGGACTCTTAGAGCTTTCCAAAAAGTCCAAGAAAACTCAAAAATGTGGAAAATTGAGCAAGATACACCATTCACAAGTTGGGCAATTTTGAAGAAGTGCACAAAGAGAAATACTTCTAAAAATCAAAAACTTTGCAAATGGGCCTACTTTTTCTTCATCCAAACTTATTCCTCACTACCTTAGGAATATCCAAGCCCAATGCCACGAATTTTTATTTTATTTTTCTATTTAATTTGGAATTTATTCATTTAAATACAAATTAAATTTAAAAATAGAGTATAAAATCAAAATTAATTGCAAACTTGATTTTTATTTCTTCCTTGGGATCCAATCAACTCATTAAAAGCCAGCAATTTTCGAAATTTGATGGATATGGCAAGATTGGATTGAAAATTGGTCAAAATTTGAAGATTTGATTTTGTACAAAAATCAAATTTGATTAGCATTGATCATTGATTAAATCTTTCCCAAAACAACTCTGAATCCTTCTACTATATATACATGATACATACCACACGAATTAGGGTAGAAATTTTGACTCAAGAACCCTATTCCAAGCTCAAAAATCTGTGGCAAACAAGGAAAGTGCAATCCTATTTGCAGCCGTTTTGAATCGATTTTGAGGTGTCCAACACATTCCTTGATACCTCTTGAGTCGATCCAGACCCTCACTTTGCTCAAATCCATCCAGAATCAGAAAATCCGAGTTTGGAAGATTGCAAGCTTTCTGGGTACTTTAATTGAATTTCCATGGCCAGGAACACGTATCACCATTGTTAGGGTTTCCTATGCCGTTTTAGGGTTTCACAAAATAGGAAAAATTGGACCACGAGACCATGTCCATTGCGTTCGTAATGATGCCTGGAGTCGAACCATGTCTTTAGATGTTATTTATATTATGTATGCTTGATTTTCCATGTAGCGGGGCACATGGCGTCGAACAATGGCCGCCGAGCTTTAAAAATTCAAATTGGAGAAGCGGCAAGCGCGAGTTCGTGGCAATAGGAGGACGACGCGTGCTTGTATTTCACTCGTTCCAGTTTCCAAACATGCTTGCACACTTGGCGTAGTGGTAAAGGCGTTTCCTGTTCATAGATGCTCTCCCAGGTCCTCAGTTCGAATCTCCCCAGGACCGGTTTTGAGTTTCTTTTTCCAAACTTGCATATTTTCTATTTTTCTTATTTATTTAATATTTTCATGCAATTTTAATTCTTTTCATATTTTTATTTCATGCATTAAAAATCATCAAAATATTTTTTCCTTTTGCATTTATTTTCAGAAAATACTTATTTAATTTTTAAAATTAAAAAATATTATTTTGCATGCATATTTATTTTTATTCATAATTTAGCATTTCAATCAATTTTAATTGTATTTTAATTATTAAATTGCATCCAAAAAATCCCAAAAAATTATTTTAGCATATTTATGTTATTTCCAGCATGTCATATTTTTCTCATTCAAAAACTTGCATTTTCTAACATTTTTCTCTTATTCGATTCGTCTCGTATTTTAGATTTCTCATTTTTTCTGTTATTAGTTTGAGACGGTCTCTTTTACCGTTTTCATTTTTCCAATAATGTAGCTGTTTATGGGATGTAATAGTTTAAATTAGGTTTTAATTTTCCAAGTTTAAATTATGTATACGCCCAAAGCCATGTAATAGCGTAGGACATTTACCTTTCCGCATCTTTATATTCCGCATTTTAATTTCCGCACCCTATAAATTGCTAGTAATTAGGCGTGTATGGCAAGATAATAATCAACATAGCTCACTAATTTTCAAAGATAAAAATACCCGAATCACACACTCTTTTCACACACGCACCCCTTAGGGTAATTCTCTCTCGTTGCCTTTGCGAATTCAAAATGGTCATGTCCCTCGAACGTAGAGGTATTCTAGCACCGTTGCCTTCAAAACAAATCATCATAGTCCCTTCGATACAAAGATCATAAGACCCACGATGTCGCCTCCGAATACATGATCTTGACCCTCGATTGTCGCCTACGAAAATGATGATAGTCCTTGAATGTGCTAGGATACTTCCTACAAGTTGCTTTCTATGACCATCCGATGTCCCTTCGAATGTCCGCTTACATCCAATGAATAGAGTTACCTACCAACTAATGGTATGGATAGCACTATTCTAAAGGAGCGAAACAACAACGAAACAATTACGAGTAGGTAATAAGACTTTTAGTTGCTTGCTCAAATCAAATACTTTTCACACCTCACACTTTTGTCAAAGTTCAAACTCTTTTCAAAGCGAAACATTTCGAACACTTTGTATACATTCCTACATGAATCATTACAAAGTCAAAGCGAAATGCATTTTCAAAACATTTTGTCAAACACACAAAGCACAATTTTAAAGTGATCTAAGAGCAACTAAGAGCCGTAGATAACTACGGATGAAAAGGGTGCTAATACCTTCCCTTTTCATAACCTTCTCCCTTACTCAGAATCTAACGAAGGTCTTTTTCTGTACTTTTACCTTCCCTTAATTGGATAAAAATAAAAGTCGGTGGCGACTCTTGCTATCCGCACATTTGCGATACCAAAACACTAAAAAGTCAGTTCACCGTATCACAGAACTGGCGACTCTGCCGGGGAGACACCCTAAAAAGAGAGAATGCCTTAAGGATTTTTAGATCACCTTTATTGCTTTTTTTTTTACTTGCTTGCTTTATCTTTAAGGGTTGCTTGGGTATTATATTGTTGGGAGATCCTACACCCGGATCCGGGTTTCCTTTTAGGTAAGTAGCAATAAATCGTCGCGACCGTTAGACGTATATCAAAACGGTCAACATGATGGCTACGTTAGCGTGACACTTTGGATGTCCTGATACTTTTCGTTCCCAAGTTGAGGATAGTATTTGGCTTCTGCGTGGTGTCATCAAGCGCTAACTAAACTTTTAGAACCTTAATTGACCCATCTTGGCCATTAGAAGGTAGTGAGATGGCCGGCTTTGGTGTAGACCGAGGTTGGTTGATACTCGATACTACGCTCATTGAGATCAGACTTTTGGGATATTTTCGGTCGACCACTTGGTAGTCGTATTGAAATAAACGCCTACGAGAAAGATCAATGATATGAGATTCCTAGAACCCGGTTACTATTATAGGACAGGATGAACCAATTCAAACTTTTGGTGGGGTAATCACCTATACCTCATGCAAGCCTTAAACCTAGGCTCATTGTGTGAATTGTTTGTGTGTGCTAAACATGACATCATGACATCATTCACATTGCATATCATTTCTAACTATTTCACGGACCTAGGGATTTATCTTTGCTCTGTTTTGTAGGGTATTATGGCACCTAGAAAGACTATCCGAATCAACTTCATGGGTATACCTTCTCACTCAAAAATTGGTTTGAAATTCCGACCATGCTCGGTTCATCAAAAGACATGGTTATCGCTTGACTTGGTTACCTCGGTTTTGAAGAAGACATGATGCATGTCCTATTCCAGTTCTTCGATCCGAAACACCATTGCTTTACATTCCCAGATTATCAGTTGGTTCCTACCTTGGAAGAGTTCTCTAAGCTACTTGGGATGCCTATTCTTGACCAAATGCCATTCACCGGTTTGGAAAAGGTTCCTAAGTACGAAGACATCGCATCAGCCTTACATCTTAAGCGCTCAGACATTGAAGCCAATTGGGAAACTAGAAGCGAAGTTAAGGGTTTACTTTCCAAGTTCTTAATTAAGAAAGCCCGAGAATTCCTCAAAGTTATGAGTTTCCATGCATTTGAAGATATTGTGGCCTTGCTAATCTATGGTTTGGTTCTATTTCCTAACTCGGATCAATTCCTAGATGTTAATGCCATCAAGTTGTTTCTTACCCGCAATCTAGTGCCTACTTTACTTGGAGACATCCTACATTCTCTCCACACTCGTACTACTAAGAGACAAGGAACTCTCATGTGCTGCATACCGTTACTTTCCAGGTGGTTTATTTCGCACCTTCCTCCATCAGGTTTGAAGAATGAACAAAGGTTGAGATGGTCTCAAAGGTTAATGTCACTCTCTCATTCCGATATCCGTTGGAGTCTTTTCTCTCAAAAGGACTTCACCTTCATTGAGCGTTGTGGAGAATTCCCTAATGTACCACTCCTTGGTATAAGGGGAGGTATTACTTACAACCCTTCCTTAGCTCTATGTCAGTTTGGTTTTGCTCGAAGAGATGGTCCACATGATATGCTTCTCCAAGATATTGTGTTCGACTACAATCACGATCTCCATAATTACCAACGAAGGTTCATACATGCTTGGGGCATGGTAAAGAAGACTGATACCAAGACTTTGGGGCACCAGAACTCCATTCCTTGGGAACCTTACCTCAAATGGGTGCGAGCTCGAGCTCAACACCTCATGATGCCATTCACGCTGTTACCGTAATTATGGAACTGTTGCTATAGGTGGCGTACCTATCTTGTTCTCCATCACGACATGCCTCTGATTTTGAAGACTTGAAGAGATCTGGATTCAACTCAAGAAGAGAGGATACCTTTGAAGCTCGGTGTTATGCAAGTGAGAAGAAAGTGTTAGAGTTGACCAAGCTACTTCACGAGGCGAAACATCAGCGCTACATCGGCATCAAAGGAAGCGCCATGGGAGACTTAGAGCTTTAGGATTTATATGTTTTTCTTTTATTTGTCTTGAACTATCCTTTGTACTTAAAAAGAAAAAAGAAGAGTAAAAAGAGTACTAATAAATGTTTGCTCATTGCTTGTCTAACAAATTTAAATCTCTAAGGTCCTTGAAAACATTGCATTGCATCCGCATAAACATTGCATATCATAGCATGACATTGCATCACAGGTACATTGAAGATTGGTTTTCTCATTTGCTCGCTATTTATTTTAGCGAAATGGCTCTTGAGCGATCATCAAAGATCTTGAAGCTCGAATGCTCGGTTTGGATGTTTACCGGCTTGGTCCAAGGCCAAGAAGATCGAAGAAGCTCATCAACGAGAAAGAAGAAGGTTGTTGGTCTTCTCAACATGGGGGCCTACAAAGGAGGTCCTAGAGTGGTTAGTCGAATTGAGCTCTCGAAGGAAGTGTCAAGAAGGAGGATGAGCAAAGTAACAAGGGTGATGGTGAAGGTAGTCGGCATGAGCACGAAAAGTCTATGATGATGGCCAATACTCGATGAAGATGACAAGTACAAGCAACTTGAAGACCGTCGAATCTTTGGAAAACACGAAGATGTCGGGCTGAATTTTGATGATTGAGTCTTGTCCACAGTGTTGTGATTCCTCCCAAGTTCAAAGTTCAACTTTTGCTAAGTATGATGGCATGTCTTGCCCTAAGCGCATTTGAAGTCTTATGTCCGAAGATCGATCCCCGATGACGAAAGTTGTGGATGCATTATTTTCAAGAGAGTCATCGGGAACTCAATTGGAATGGTATTATCGACTAGAGAATGACCGTATCCGTACTTGGGTGACTTGGTGATGCTTTCTACAAGGAGTATGAGTACAATCTTTGAATTGACACCCACGCATGCAACTACAAAGCATGTCTATGGGTTGTGATGAGAAGTTCAAGGAGTATGCTCGAAGTGGAGAGACTTAGCGGCGAGTTCACCACCCTTGTCAATAGGGAGTTGGTTGATATGTTTATGGGAACAACGCAGCCCATTCTTCAATCATCGATTGGAAACTCTTGATCGGATTCACCGAGTGATATTGACGACGCATTGAAGTGGTATCAAGAGTGGAAAGATTCAAGTAGAGACATCTTCAAATCTTTGCGAAAAGATCTTTTGGTGGTAAGAAAGAAGTTAATCTTGTGTGGTCGGAAAAGCCGAGCCAAGACCGACCGCACTCAATCGTAAGGCGGTTGTGATCTCGATCCTCCATCGGCACAACCTCGGTGAGACAGCAGCGTAGCGAGCGCCACGAGCGGTTTAAAGATCAACATGCCATTGTCCAAGCCTTGCAACACATGTTGAAAGCGGAGTTGATTACCTTGAGCGATCCTCCTCAAATGTCAATACCTCCTCTCCGAGATACAATCCTAATGCTAAGTGTGCTTACCATTCCAATAGCCCGGGCACAACCGACAGCTGTTGGGCTCACGAAGAACAAGATTTAAGATATGATTGAAGCTAAGCGATTGAGTTTGATCCTCTTGTTGAGACTCGAATGTGATCAGCGCTCCTATGCCTAACCATGACAAGAGTTCCAATCTTTGTTGGTGAAGATACTTATGTTTTCAACATAGATGACTTGACCATTCCTCGATGGTATTAAGAAGAATTTCTTTAAGCCGGTGTCGATCCAGATGCCACGAGAATTGCCGTTGGTGCCCATCTGCGCTGATGGTTGTCCTTGGTTGAGAAGGCGAGTTCGAGTGCATGATGGATAACCGTGAGATACTATTACGAAACCACTGTGCGGAAGTGTGAAGATATGGCTAAGTTGAAGATCGAAGATGTGAATGAAGCCGTGCATGTGTGGGATACCTTGGGGCAGCCAAGGAAAGTATGATTACATGGTGAAGTACACTGTTCAAAGCTACAAAATTCCTATTGAAGATGTTAAGGCAACCGGATGGGGTGGCGATTTCGAGAGACTATCTTGATGTTAACACCATAAGTTTCCTCTAATGATTCTATGCCTAGAATGGCGCCTCATCATTACTTCTCAAGACCGGTTCCATATTCCTCGATAAGGCTATCCTTGGAACTATGGGTGGCGTTTATTATCATGGCGTCAAGCAAGACCCTCGACCATGGAAGATCTTACGATCGAAGCCACCATTCACGACATTGACAACATCACGGATCTAGTAAGGTGACGAGCCGAAGGGTATTCTCTCGGATATCTCTCCTCCAAAGACACGACTCCAGCTCGCATTCCGACTATTCAATCCATTCCCAAGCTAGAGGAAAGAACGGTGACTCATCACTGCTCGGCCGGAAGTACCAAAGGAAATTCGAAGACACCTCCAACAAGAAATGGAGAAATGCGAAGATCATCAAGAAGAGTGATTACAATGTTGTGGAGCAGTTAGAGCAGACTCCGTCAAAATCTCCATGCTTGCTCTGCTCTTGTGCTCAGGCTCATACTAATGCCTTAGTGAAGTTTCTGAAGAATGCTCACGTACCGCAAGACACTACCAACCAGTTTGAAGTTTGTATTGCTAACTTGGCTGCAACAACGGCCTAGGCTTCTCGATCTTGATTTGACTCTATAGGAAAGAAACACAACAAAGCCTTGCACATCTACATTGAATGCAAGGCGTTACCACATCTCATGTTTTGGTTGATCACGGTTACGCTCTAAATATCCTACCGAAGAATGCTTTTGATCGACTTGATATCGAAGGGTTAGTTCTGAGACCCAGTGATATAATCGTGAGAGCTTTTGATGGTTCTAGCGAGCGATGCTTGGAGAGCTCATTACACTTTGTCAAAGTCGGTTCCCAGACTTTTGATTCCACTTTCTTTGTCATGGACATTAAATCCGCTTACTCTTACCTTGGGCCCTTGGATACATGGGGCGGTATTCTTACACGCCCGAGAAGTTGAAGTACCCGGTGAAAGGAAAGTTGTTCGGTATGTGGGAAGAAGAGTATATGTCGGTCATCTGGTCATTCCGATACCTTGAGATGGAAGGAGAATTCTTTGAGACTCCTGTCAAGCTTTTGAAACAATACCAGTCATGCACTGTTGACTCTCTTGTTACTCTGAAGTTACCTGCTCGCCTAGGATGGCCTCATTGAAAGATGCTTAAGCTGCGGTTGAAGAAGGTAGTTCTATTTGGGGACAGCTCCACGATCTTCCTTTCAAATTTGACAAGGCTGGTTTAGGCTTCACCATCAAATCGAGAAGATGAGCGTCTTGAATGACTTCCTTTCGCATCGGCAAGTGGAATCCATGCTATAGAAGATGATGACGGCCGACATCGCAAGTGGATCTTCGACTCGGACAATGGGCTCGTGATTGGAAGGCGAAGGCGTCGTACCAATCTCCTTTAGCCGGGAGTAATGGCTTTTGTTTTGTTTTGCTTTTCGTATTCTTATGTTTGAACAATAAACTCTAAAGCCTAGTGCCTTGCCCGGGGCATCATGGCTCGTTCGTGAGGGTTATCATCATCATTTGCATATTTTCATTCAATAAATTCGTTGGACTTTTGCATTCAATTGTTTGTTTTCTTTCTTTTACTTTATCACTCCTTCAAAGCTATGTGTTTCTTACACACCCGTGATACAACTGCGAGAATCACTCGAATCTAGTTAATATGACTATGCTATTGCTAAATATGACTTGATAATCCGATCTACCAAGCCGAAGGCGAAAGTGAGGAAGATTGTGAAGTGCCGGAGAACTTGCGGTTGCTCAAGAAGGCGAGTTATCTGACCACCACGAAGTTGAGGTTGTGAATTTGAGTCTTGATGAAGGCAGAAAAGAGATCAAGATAGGGCGGGTCTTGAGAACAATGTTAAAGAAAGGTTGGTTCGGATGCTACGAGACTATATTGAGGTTTTGCTTGGTCACGAAGACATGCGGGTTTGGACATTGATATTGTGGTACACCGACAAACAAAGAGGTTTTCTCCGGTGAAAGAAGGTTAAATCGCATGCGTCACGAGATGTCAGAGAAAATCAAAGCTGAAGTTATGAAGCAGTTCAACGTCGGTTTCTTAGCTGTTACTTCCTATCCATAGTGGGTTGTAAACGTGGTACCCGTACCTAAGAAGGATGGCAAAATGCGAATGTGTGTGGATTACGGAGATCGAACAAAGCGAGTCAGAAAGGCGATTTTCCACTTCCTCGTATTGATGTTACGGTTGACAACACCGCTCGGCATAAGGTTTTCTCTTTCATGGATGGTTTCTCCGGTTACAATCAGTTAAAATGGCTCACGAAGACATGGAAAAGACTACTTCGTTACGGTGGGGAACTTTACTACAAGGTTATGCCGTTTGAATTTGAAAAGCGGCGCCACTTATCGATGCTATGGTGACATTATTTCATGACATGATTCATCACGAGATAGAGGTCGTCGGCGACATGATAGCTCGATCCGGTGAAGAAGAACATCTCGATCATCTGCGAAACTATTTGAGGGTTAAAGAAGTACGGGTTGAGACTTAATCTAACAAGTGCACCTTTGGGTCGGATCAGGAAAACTCCTAGGGTTTGTCGTCGATGGTAAAGGTATTGAAGTTGACCGCCAGGTTAAAGCTATTCAGAGATGCCAACTCCCGAGAGGAAGTCGGAGGTTTCTTTGGCCGATTGAATTACATTGCCGTTCATCAACTACTTGTGAGCCAATCTTCAGTTACTTAAGAAAGATCAAGTAGTGGAATGGAGCAGCGATTGCCGGATCGCTTTCGACAAAATCAAGGGTACTGCGAATCCTCCTATCCGATGCCGCTCGCCCGAAGGAAGACCTCTTATCATGTACTTGGCGGTGTTAGAGAACTCAATGGGGTGTGTGTTGGGGCAACATGGCGAGTGCAGTCGAAAGAGCATGCAATATACTACCTTAGCAAAAGTTTACCATTGTGAAACAAGATACTCACACTTGAGAAAACTTGGGCAGCTTTGGCTTGAGTGCTCGCCGACTAAGGCAGTATATGTTGACTCACACTACCTTGTTGATTTCAAGATGGATCCGATAAAATACATATTTGAGAAACCACTCTCGGAAGAATAGCAAGATGGCAAATGATCTAACCGAATCGACATCAATACACTTCTCAGCGATTAAAGGAAGTGTGGTAGCCGATCATTTGGCTCATCAAGTAGATGACTATCGGTCTATGCGATTCAATTTCCAATGAAGATGTTTTACTAATTCTGATTACGAAGAACCGAGACCAGACGAAGGACACGAACAAGGATCGATGGACCATGGTCTTTGATGGAGCCTCAAGCGCGCTTAGCAATGGCATTGGCGCCATTATCACATCCCTGACGGACACGCCTTTCACCGCTAGATTATGTTTCAGTTGCACGAACAACATGGCCGAATATGAAGCGTGCATCATGGGTATCAAAGCTGCTATTGACTTAAGAATCAAGTTCTTGCAAGTATATGGAGACTCAACTTTAGTGATCAGCCAAATTAAGGGCGAGTGGGATACGAAGCATCCGAATCTCATTCCGTATCGAGAGCATGTTCTGAGCTTGATCCCTTACTTTGAAGAAATTACTTTTGATCATATTCCACGAGAAGAGAATTAGTTGGCAGACGCATTGGCTACTATGGCATCTATGTTCAAAGTCAGATGGGACAACGAGGCTCCCCAAATCATCATTGAGAAGTTTGATGAACCAGCATATTGTTGTGAGCTTGATACAGAAGAGAAACCTTGGTACTATGACGTGAAGAGGTATCTTGAAACTCAGGAATATCCATGAGGGCATCATCAACGATAAAGAAGTTCATGAGGAGATTTGCTTCTAATTCTTCCTCGGCAACACACATCTTATACAAAGCGCAACCACGACTTGTGCTTACTCATTGTGTAGATCGAGAAAATAGCTATCGTATCATGGAAGAGTTACGAGGCGCATTTGGTACCCACTCCGGTGGACACACCATAGCTAAAAGATTACGAGAGCGGGTTACTATTGGTCCACCATGGAAGGCGATTGTCACGTTCGCTCGATCTTGTCACAAATGCGGATATATGGCGACAAAGTGCACGTACCTCGGTACCTCGAATGTTCTAACAACTCCTTGGCCTTTTGCAATGTGGGGCATTGACATGATCGGAGAAATCAAGCCCACGCTTCCAATGGACATCGTTTCATCCTTGTGGCAATTGACTATTTCACCAAGTGGGTAGAAGCGACCTCGTTTGCATCTGTACCAAGAATGTTGTGGCTCGTTTCATCAAGCATAACCTTATCATCGGTATGGCATTCACGAAAGGATTATCACGAGATAACGGCTCTAATCTCAACAATAAGATGATCCTGAACTCTGCAGCGATTCAAGATCAAACATCATAATTCTTCTCCATATCGGCCTAAGATGAGCAGTAGCGATGGAAGCCAATAAGAACATTAAGAAGATTATCTGAGAAGATGCGGTAACTTACAAGGATTGGCATGAGATGTTACCATTTGCTCTTCATGGTTATCGCTTTCTGACACGAACATCAGCGAGGCACCCCTTCTCTCTTGTATACGGTATGGAAGCCGTCTTACCCATCGAGGTTCAGATACCCTCGACGAGTCCTCTGGGGCCTTGAGAGTTAAGCGAGCGATTGGATCAGAACTCGCCTGACCAGTTAATTTGATTGATGAAAGCGACTCGCATCCATACGCCATGGGCAGATCTATCGAGCGAATGATCGAGCATTTAACAAAAGGTCAAGCACCGAGTCTACCAAGTCGGTGATCTAGTGTCAGCGCATCATTCTTCCACAGGTGATCCCGGGAAAATGGACTCCCACTCGAGGGACCATTTGTAGTCAAGGCGGTATTTTACGGCGGATCATGATACTTAGCACCATGGATGGTGAAGACTTCCACACCACAGCGAGCGAGACATAGTCAAAAATACTATGCATGAAATAGACCCGCTAGGTCGGCGAACCTAGGCAAAAATAAGGGCATCTGGCGAACCAAAGGGTTCGGGCAAAGTTAAGGATATATACAAAACATGTACACGGCAAGTCGAAAACACGAAAAGCGGCTTGGGCAAAAAGGTATCGGTGGTGAAAACCGAAAGGGCGGTCTAGGCAAAGTTAGGGATTTAAGCGTGCGACTATGTCTCTTCGGATCACCTTCCAGTTACTATCGGCATTCAAGATTCAAATGGCGAATCGATCTACTCACTTTCTACGACAACAAGGAGATGAGATAGTTAAAATATAGTACTAGCATAGTTGGAACTTAACGAGATTGTTTCCGCAGCTTTTACTTTTCTTGTGTATAAACTACTTGGCCATCATACCTTCCAAATAAATGAAGATTCTTTCTTTACAATTTTCACTATTATCGTTTGCAATAAGTCCAACGTTTGTTTTGAATAACTATACACATTTGACAATAAGAATCTAATCACAAACATGCGAAAGTGAGCGAACAAAAGTAATTACTACGAGGCTCGAGGAATTGAGATGACAACAAAGGTCACCAAAAACATTCCCATGAGCATAATCTCCCTTGAAGGTGTCACTCACTAAACCTCCCCGTGAGTATATGTTAATCCTGACGGTGGTTCCACTCAGCGAGCAATGATACATCAATAACACTTCATCCCGGCTAAGATGTTTATCCCCAGCGGATATCTCTCAACAATTCCCCTTTTCTCCGGCGGTATCCGGACTCGAGACTTGGTCGGATAGTGCACGGAGAATCTACATCTTCTATTCCCAGTCGAGAGATTCCAGCAGGCCCACTCGGTCTCGGCAACCATCAAGCTCTCTCAGTGAGATCTACACTCAAAATCCCGATGGGCGCCTCCCAATTTTCAGCGGGGTCTACATGCAAGATCCCACAAATTGCCTCTCGGACTCTCCCAGAGGGGTCTGTATCGATCTCCAACAGAGTTTCTCAATCTCTACCTTCCTCAGCGATATCTAGGCCCAGACTTTGTCGGATAGTGCATCGGAGGAATCCGGGATATCTTTCTTCTCCTTCAGCGGGGTTCTCACCTACTCGATCCCAGGCGGAAGGCGAAATCCTCAGCGGAACATCCACATATTCTTCAAGATGGATATGTTTTGAAATACCACAACACCTATCATTCATACATTACTCATAAAGTCATAATTCATGCATATGTCATTCATACACATTGTCATGCATCATACTTTGCATAAGACTAACAAATATTCTATCAAAGTTTCTCTTGTTTTCTCAAAAGCGGTGGAAATCGCTGCATAAACGGGTCCGAGTTAAGCCCGATCTCGGCGGAAAACTATTTGAAAGACCGCCCTAGTTCTCCTCAACATTGGTCCGAGTTAAGCCCGAATCTCGGCGGAAAACTATCTAAAGAGCCCTGGTTATCCTCGATGTGACAATGGTTCAACACCGATGCCTGACGGAAGATATCCACATTTGCCAACTACTACCTCCCTTAGGTAATCGGCACGAAGATTTATTACGATCCTTCTTATTATCAACAATGACTACGAGTCTAGCATCGACTCGATTGCCACTGGATGGCATCTTAAGCCCGTCTCGAGCTACTTATCGGTGTTCCTCCACCTTTGGAATCTTGCATATTTGGTTAAAACAATACAAACCAATAACTTCATTCAAAGGTGAGCACGAAGTCTAACGTCGACTCCTCGGGATGGCATCTTAAGCCCGTCTCCGCTCCTTCCTTTCGAGAACATCTACAGACCTAGCGTCGGCTCGCTCCCGGCCGATCTTTCCGGATGGCATCTAAGCCCGTCCACATCAATTCCATCGACATTCTCGAGTCTAGCGTATGACTCATCCCCGGTGAAGTCTCCACTCTCGAATGGCATCTGTAAGCCCATTCCCGCATCATCCACCGGCGCAAATTTTCGGTGTACTCGGTGTTCATCATCTTCACCTCGGTCACGAAGGCACGCATGCCAATCTAACCCTTCGATACAAGAAGATTGAGCAGGGCAGCTGTCATACCCCAAAATTTTCCCTCCATCTTCTCAAGACATTCCATACATCCATACTCGAGGATTCCTCGAGGTTGATCGGACAAACCCTCTCCTAGACAATCAACCCAAACTAGGGTTTGGTGATTCTCGAGATCAAATGGACTTCCAACATCTCCAATGTTCATCATGCCTCCTCATATGCTTCAAGATTCTCCATGTCAAGTTTCAAGCCTTACAAGTCAAGTTTCCTCGAGCAATTGCTCGGATGGTTGAAAATCGGTTGTATTGGACAAAAGTCAGCTGTGGTCAACATCTGATCAAAATTCATGATTTTTGGTCAACATCCTCATTTTGAAGTTACATTCATCATTGATCATGATTCATCAAGAAAACTCAAGATTTGCTCGAAAGTCAAACTTTCTAAATTAGGGTTTCTAGATGAAAAGTCAACTAAACTTTGGTGATCATAACTTCTTCATACTTTCTCGAAATTTTCCACCACCTCTTGTTTTGAAGGAAATTCAATTCTCTACAACTTCATGTCTCACAAGAATGTCAAAAATGCTTCATTTGAGAGGTATGGCTCAAAATATTCTGGTCATTTTCAAAGTCAACAAAAGTCAACTTTTGTTTTGAAGATATATTGATCATGGAAACTCAATTGAGATGAGACCAAAAGGTTGGTTAAAGGACTCTTAGAGCTTTCCAAAAGTCCAAGAAACTCAAAAATGTGGAAAATTGAGCAAGATACACCATTCACAAGTTGGGCAATTTTGAAGAAGTGCACAAAGAAATACTTCTAAAAATCAAAAACTTTGCAAATGGGCCTACTTTTCTTCATCCAAACTTATTCCTCACTACCTTAGGAATATCCAAGCCCAATGCCACAATTTTTATTTTATTTTCTATTTAATTTGGAATTTATTCATTTAAATACAAATTAAATTTAAAATAAAGTATAAAATCAAAATTAATTGCAAACTTGATTTTATTTCTTCCTTGGGATCCATCAACTCATTAAAAGCCAGCAATTTTCGAAATTTGATGGATATGGCAAGATGGATTGAAAATTGATCAAAATTTGAAGATTTGATTTTGTACAAAAATCAAATTTGATTAACATGATCATTGATTAAATCTTTCCCAAAACAACTTTGAATCCTTACTATATATACATGATACATACCACGAATTAGGGTAGAAATTTTGACTCAAGAACACTATTCCAGCTCAAAAACCGTGGCAAACAAGCAAAGAGCAATCCTATTTGCAGCCGTTTTCAATCGATTTTGAGGTGTCCAACACATTCCTTGATACCTCTTGAGTCGATCCAGACCCTCACTTTGCTCAAATACATCCAGAATCAGAAAATCCGAGTTTGGAAGATTGCAAGCTTTCTGGGTACTTTAATTGAATTTCCATGGCCAGGAACACGTATCACCATTGTTAGGGTTTCCTATGCCATTTTAGGGTTTCACAAAATAGGAAAAATTGGACCACGAGACCATGTCCATTGCGTTCGTAATGATGCCTGGAGTCGAACCATGTCTTTAGATGTTATTTATATTATGTATGCTTGATTTTCCATGTAGCCAGGGCCTGTAGCATCGACCAATGGCCGACGCTGAGCTTTTAAAAATTCAAATTGGAGAAAGCTGAAAGCGAGTTCGTGGCAATAGGAGGGCGGCGTGCTTGTATTTCACTCGTTCGGTTCCAAACATGCTTGCACACTTGGCGTAGTGGTAAAGGCGTTTCCATTCATAGATGCTCTCGGGTCTCGATTCGAATCTCCCAGGACCCGTTTGAGTTTCTTTTCCAAACTTGCATATTTTCTATTTTTCTTATTTATTTAATATTTTCATGCAATATTAATTCTTTTCATATTTTTATTTCATGCATTAAAAATCATCAAAATATTTTTTCCTTTTGCATTTATTTTCAGAAAATACTTATTTAATTTATAAAATTAAAAAATATTATTTTGCATGCATATTTATTTTTATTCATAATTTAGCATTTAAATCAATTTTAATTGTATTTTAATTATTAAATTGCATCCAAAAAATCCCAAAAAATTATTTTAGCATATTTATGTTATTTCCAGCATGTCATATTTTCTCATTCAAAAACTTGCATTTTCTAACATTTTTCTCTTATTCGATTATCTCGTATTTTCGATTTCTCATTCTTTTCTGAGGTTATTCCGTTTCAGACGGTTTTCTTTTACCGTTTTCATTTTTCCAATAATGTAACTATTTATGGGATGTAATAGTTTAAATTAGGTTTTAATTTTTCGCAAGTTTAAATTATGTATACGCCCAAAGCCATGTAATAGCGTGGGACATTTACCTTTCGCATCTTTATATTCCGCATTTTAATTTCCGCACCCTATAAATTGCTAGTAATTAGGCGTGTATGGCAAGATAATAATCAACATAGCTCACTAATTTTCAAAGATAAAAATACCCGAATCAACACACTCTTTTCACACACGCACCCCTTAGGGTAATTCTCTCTCGTTGCCTTTGCGAATTCAAAATGGTCATGTCCTCGAGCGTGGAGGTATTCTAGCACCGTTGCCTTCAAAAAAATCATCATAGTCCCTTGACACAAAGATCATAAGACCCAGATGTAGCCTCCGAATACATGATCTTGACCCTCGATTGTCGCCTACGAAAATGATGATAGTCCGCTTGAATGTGCTAGGATACTTCCTACAAGTTGCTTTCTATGACCATCAGATGTCCTTGAATGTCCGCTTACATCCAGCGAATGGGTTACCTACCAACTAATGGTATGGATAGCACTATTATAAAGGGCGTAAAAACACAGCGACCATTACGGGTAGGTAATAAGACTTTTAGTTGCTTGCTCTATTAAAATACTTTTCACACCATACACTTTTGTCAAAGTTCAAACTCTTTTCAAAATGAAACATTTCCGAACACTTTGTATACATTCCTACATGAATCATTACAAAGTCAAAGCGAAATGCCTTTTCAAAACATTTTGTCAAACACACGAGAAAGCCTGATTTTAAAGTGATCTAAGAGCAACTAAGAGCAGTAGATAACTACGGATGAAAAGGGGTGCTAATACTTCCCTTCATAACCTTCTCCCTTACTCGAGAATCTAACGAAGGTCTTTTTCTATACTTTTACCTTCCCTTAATTGGAAAAAAATAAAAGTCGGTGGCGACTCTTGCTATCCGCACATTTGCGATACCAAAACACTAAAAAGTCAGTTCACCGTATCACAATGGTCTACCTAATATGATAGGGGTAACTTAATCTTTGGTAATGTCCATGATTATGAAATCAGTCGGGATATAGAATTGACCTATTCTAACTGGAACATTCTCCAATATACCTACAGGGTATTTAACTGATCGATCAGCTAATTGAACAGACATCTTTGTAGGTCTAAGTTCTCCCATTTCCAGCTTTTTGCAAATAGATAAGGGCATGACACTGATACTTGCTCCTAAGTCGCGTAGAGCTTTGTCTATGACGAATTTTGCAATGTTACACGGTATAGAGAAACTACGGGTCTTTTAACTTAGGAGGCATGTTATTACGAATAATAGCACTACACTTTCGGGGTGAGTGTAGCATTCGATTATCTTCTATCTTTTTCTTGTTAGATAGGATCTCCTTAAGAAATTTAGCATATGATGGCATCTGGGTGATGGCTTCTGTGAACGGTATTATGATATTCAATTGTTTCAAAAGTTCCACGAATTTCTTAAATTGGCCCATCGATTTAGAGTTGGTTAATCTCTGAGGATACGAAATTTGTGGTTTATAAGGTGGTGGAGGCACATAAGGTTTCTCTTTTTCTACAGCCTCTTGGGTTTCGTTTTCCTTTTCTTTCGGTTCGCTCTCGTTTTCACTTGGCTTGTCTTGCTTTTGATACATTGCTGGGTTTTCTAGTCTTGGATCAACAGGTCCGTCAAGTTCTTTTCCACTCCTTAGTATCCCGGCATTAGCGTGTCCTTTTGGGTTAGGTTGTGGTTGACCAGGAAATATTCGTAGGGAGGATGGAGTGCTTCTTGTTGAGCTACTGTGAATCGAGTTTCAAGCATCTTGTTATGGGTAGCTAAAGCATCAACCTTGCTAGATAATTGCTTAATTTGCTCATTGGTGTGTAAGTTCTAATTCAGAACATCCTTATTGGTCTGGGATTGAGAAGCAATGAAATGTTCTATCATAATTTCGAGGTTAGATTTCCTAGGAATGTTAGAAGTATTAGGTCCGTTATTAGGATGATTCGGGATAGCTTTCGGATAACCAGGTGGTGCAGCGGGAGCTTGTCCGGGCGTGTTGTTGCTTTTGTGCGAAATTAGATGATTCTTCCAACTTGGGTTATCGTATTATTGTAGGGATTTCCTTGCGTGGTTAGCTTGTTAATTTGGTACTCCGGTCGAGGAAGGGGCATGCGGAGCAAGATGTGATTGAATACCACATAAATCGCAAGTTTGGACCACTGCTGCTCGGTAGCTGCGGGAGTGATGGAAAGGTTCTCTAGTTTTGGGTAAGAGCTTCCACTTTAGCATTAACTTGATCCGGCTATTCACTTGACCATGTTACCTTTCGTTTGAGATTTCTCTACATTAACTCTCTCCTTCCCATTGGTAATGGTTACGAGCCATGCTTTCTATTAGTTGGTTCGCATCGGTATGGTTTATCCATCGATGCGCCACCGGCGGCGTCTATAGTTAATCTTGTATTGTACAAGAGACCGTTATAGAATGTGTGAATAATCAACCATTCTTCTAAACCATGATGAGAATGAGTCTTAGCATATCCTTGTATCGTTCCCATGCTTGAATAAAGATTCATTGTCTTTTTATGCGAAACCATTGATGTTGGCTCACAGGCATAGCAGTTTGCTTGGAGGAAAATATCTAGCTAAGAAGACTTTCTTGACTCATCCCAGTAGTGATCGAGTTGGAAGGAAGAGATTGGAGCCAAGCGATCTACGTCTCTTAAAGAAAGGGAAATAGGCGCAATCGTATCGCCTCGGGGTTTACTCCATTCGCTTTCCGATGTCTGCGTCTTGACAAACAACGAATGTAAATTGGTCGTCGGTGGGAGCTCGAGCGGTTACTGTGAGCGGAGAAAAAGCGAAGGTTTATTTCGAAATCGTTTTGGCGATAGCGGGGCTGCAATCTTGTTATGAGGCTCACGAGAAGGCTGCGTAATCCTTAAGAGGCGAGGTGGAGGTGGATCGCCATTCTTCGTAATCGTCGAGATCTAGAAGTTTAGGCGGAGGAAGATTGTGGAGCTCACGGTACTCTGGTCGTCTTCTAAATCGAAGATAGCAGCGGATCGCTTATTGGTATATGAGGCGCCTTGAGGCGAGCACTTGGCATACACGAGGGAAAAATAAATAGTTGCCTTAGTCTAGGCGATTGCTACTTTAAGAGGTGCACTAGTGACTAGATCAAGTCCCGACAGCGGCCAAAAACTTGATGTGCGATCCACCTAATGTGTCTAACGGTATCTTAACTGCAAGTGCACAGCCTATCACGGTAGTAATAAAAGATTGTCGAATCCACAGGGACTTTGTAATCACTCTAGTGCGGGAAAGTAATGCTAGTTTAGCTAAGGCGGAAATTGTCACGTTTGGTTTTGGGAAGGTTAAGTAAGGTAAACTAATTGATTTTAAATTAATAATGGAATGAAATGGTCGGTATGTAATAGGATGGACCTAGGGATCTAATCGAACTTAAGCGTATAAGGATGGTTAACTTAGTTTATCTGTAGAGTTAATCAGTTTAAAAACCCTCAACTCACACTTTCGTGGTCTTATCTCGGATTACACGTCTAAAGCCCTATACCTGCTTTCGCTAGCCTATAAGTGTTTAGAACATACTTTTTGGAAACTTAATTAATCCTAATTTGTTTTAAAGCACTTTCACTGTCTTTAAATCAAATGCCTAACTTTAGCTATCCGGTGAAAATCTCACACTTTCGTGGTCTCGATCCTAACCTATTTACTTTTCTTACTTTCGTAACAAAAAGGTTTTATTTTTAAGCATAAAAAGTTATAACCAGAGCCTAAGTTAATTAAGGTTTTAGCCTAAGTTTGATCAGATACCTATTGCCTCTAACTATTCCATACCGACACTAAAGGTTTAGCTAGCCATAATAATCGGAACAAACTCACAGGAAATAAAAGCACATAAACATAAAGTAGACATTATAAATAATTAATGAAACTTAAATTAATTGATTAAGATGTACTGTAATACAAATGCAAAATAAAGAACCTGAAAATAAAGCAAATACTTCTAATCCTTCTTCCACAGATCGGAAACTTGGACTGTCGGTATTGGAAATATAAATGAATTCTGAAGCTTGAATAAAAATCCTAAACTAGAATAATAATTTCCTAATGTTGGAAATTATTATTTGGGTTGTGAAATTAAACAAAGGAAATAAACAATTGCAGAGGAAACATAAAGCGAAAATATGGGTTTGATTTAGTGAGCTTAGCACAAGTAAACGTAAAATTGCTCTGTACGTTTTACTTTGAAGGTTGAGGTATTTATAGAATAGTGCAACTGGCAGTTGGGAGGAATTGGACTCGTAGCTTCACTTGAATTTCTCCAAAAATATAGGGACGTGGTTGAACGTGGCTTTCATTGAGGTTGAGAGAAATCGGGAGTTTAAAACTCATACATTAAGCTTCCCACGTCACTGCGTTTGGCCCGATATAATGCGCGTTACGTTAGTGGCGGATGTGTTCTGGCGAGCTTCATGCTTTCCCATATTACGATCGTGGCGGTGTTACGGTGCGTCCGCGCTTCATGGATGTCTTCGGTGCGTGGCGGTGTTACGGTGCGTCACGCGCTTCATGGATGTCTTCACGGTGCGTGGCGGATGGGCGGCGATCGTCACGGCTAAAATACGCATTTTCTTTGTGATTCATCTTTTCTTCTGTTCTTTGACGCTAGCTTTGCATGTTATGTAAAGTCATGACAAACTCGAAATATTCGGGAGTTAATCGGGTCAGAATAATACAAAACGGGTTAATTTCATGGCAAATAAACGATACGATTTCGTGTTATCACTGGTAAGATAAGTGCTCCATTCTCCAGATCTGGAGAAATCGTCTTCATCACCTTCATCGGTAAGAACGTTAACCTCTTGAAGAACAGGGTTTAAGAAACCCCCACTATGGAATACTTCTCTGATTGGGCGAAGAGCTTCATCCCTTTGATTGTCTTTAGGAAATACTGGAGCAAATCCGAGCCCAGCCTTTGTCTCGTTGTTGATAGGTTTTATTACTTGTCCCCATCCTGCGGCATTACCGTCTTTCACTATCTGCACTGCTCCTTTGTAAGAGGAGATAGACGATCTGCTTTTCCTTGTAGATTTATCTTCTAACGAAAGTCCCTGGAACTGTGTTCCTTCAACGTTGTCGGCGGTGATTAAAGAAAAACTGGACAAATGGTTTACTAGTAAAGCTTGTTCACCGATGATGGTTACTAGCTTCCCATTTATTGTAAACTTCAGTTTTTGGTGGAGAGTGGATGTTACTGCCCCTGCCTCGTGTATCCATGGTCTTCCTAGCAAACAGCTGTAAGCGGCTGGCATGTCCATGACCTGGAAGGTGATTTGGAAGGTATGCGGACCAATCGTCATTGGAAGGTCGACTTCCCCAATAACAGATTTCCTTGACCCATCAAAGGCTCTTACCACTATATCATTGAATTTCATCGGCGTTCCTTTGTAAGATAAACGAGCAAGAGTCATTTTTGGCATTACATTTAAGGATGAGCGGTGTCTGCTACACGTTGGACAAAAGTGCGATTGGCAAATCATTGAGATATCTCGAGCCAAATTGTGATCTTTTCCTCCTCTGGAGTTCTTAAATCCTTTGAAGCTTAAATTGTTTGCAAGCATTATGTTGCCTCAATTCCACAAATTGATTTGTAGTTACGTCGTGATCTCGTAAGCTTGATCTAGCACTTTCATCAAAGCTTCTCGGTGGGCTTGAAATTGAGTAGAGATAGTATTGAAATTTTGGAAGAAGTGCATCGGTGATCCTGACTCTGTACTCGCTTTTCTTGATTAGTTTTAGTATCTCGTCGAAATCTGTGTTGACATTGGTTCCATCAGGCGGACCAACGTTTATGTTTGGATTATCTGCAGGAATCCCCATGGGATTCTCGGGAGGTGTATTAGCTGGATTTTGCTAACAATAGGAACAACGGTTGCTTTGGTGGCAGCAGTATGTCTGCGTCCACTTCGCGTTACTCATCCTATTTTAATTATGTTAACATCAATTGAAAGAGTTGGCATGGGTTTCTCCTTCCGTCTTCTATCATGGTTACCTTGTATTGATAGGGAATTGCTTTGTTAAATTGTATGGAGCAGACCGGGTAAGCGGATCCCAGCGGAGACTCGGAACTTTTGGACCATTGTACTCGATTTCTACACATTTGGGCACATTGAAGCGAGGGGATAATGGCGTTTACTTGAGAATTTCAGGGTTGATATACGAGACTAAAGCTCGTCGGAGAATGCCTACCATATTTACGTCATCGTCGTTTACATTCACGAAGATCGGATATACTGATGTCTATCAACCGTTGAATATACACTCTCACAGGTTGGACAACCTCGAAAATCCAAGCAAATTGCAGTACGTGTAGTTATGTTTAGCGAAGGCCATTTATCTTGTATGTATCATGGAGCTAACCAAACTTTCTCTTATCATATTCACGTCGGTGACAGATCTGATTTGTATTCCTTAGTATCAAATTCACGGTATGTCTTATGATTGGGAAGTGGATTTGCTTGCGTTTGGTTGTATTCACGAAGGAAGAAGATTAGTCCTTACTAACCTTTGTACTTGACTTTTCGTGCTATATGTTCGAGATCATGACCGGTGCCCCTTGATGAAAAGGGTAAGACACGTCTGCTTACCACCATGGTAATTTATGCGTGGGAGGTGGTAACCTAGTTGCACAAGATTCCTTTCTATAATGCGGATATAATTCCGTGTCGTCATTGGAATTGGATCAAATTCGAGACAGGGTGCAGTTACGATTGTTGAATGGGTGAGCTTTGTCGATTTGTTGAATTCTTTGGAATTCGGGGTAATACCCACATTTGAACTTGCATTAACAATGGTGCTATTGTGGCTACTGTTGTCGGCGATTGCGTTTTCCTTGGTTTCCCTTGGGATCGATTCCTATGTCATGTTCCTTTTTCTTGAGCTCCGGCCCTCTGTTCGGCTTGAGTCCCTATTTCTCGGTTGGGCGTCTGTTGGACTCCTTCTTCTATCGCATTCTCATGCTTACCATTTGAAGTCTCAAAGTCTTTGGCGATCATGCGTTACGTAGTAAAATGGGCCAAGTATTTAAGAAACCTTGGTCATTTCTTTCTCTTAACGGCGGATTGACTTGGGCGTGATTTCCCTCAAAGTTAGGCGTATTCTTTGAATGTCTCTTTTCCTTACGAGACATGGAGGCGGAGTTGATCTCGATCTAGAGCCATGTCGAGTTAAATTTGTATTGTTGGACAAAGGCCGCCTAGGTCATTGAATATACGGATATTTGCCTTTATCTAGTCCGTGTACCACTTTAATGCGACATCGGTGAGACTATCTTGGAAAGAGTGAATGAGCAATTGGTGATTGTCATTATCGTAGACATCTTCCTAGCGTACATTGTAAGATGACTCTGCGGGCATGAATTTCCTTTATACTTTTCAAAGTTAGGGACTTTGAACTTTCGGGGTATCCTTCAGCGAGCTAGGCATAGATCGTGGGCATTCTTCCCAAACAATTCCTTACCACGGATTGTTTTGATCTCAATTGCATCTTATGGAATTGTTCTTGGAGATTCTCCATCGGCCACGGATTAGTGTTGTCGCTGGATTATGATAGACTTCTTCATCCCATGATGAGTGTGAACTACATAAAATTTGAGTTGTGATGATCGGTTGAGAAGCCGTCATAGTGACTTGGAAAAGTTACCCGTGATGCGGAGTAAATCTTTGAGTTACGAGTAGGAACCTCGATCGTGGTTGTTTGCACGAGAGTAGGTTGACAAAATCGATCTGAAATTGAAGGCATGCCCATGGATAACAACGGCATCTTGAAGAGTGGACTCTGGCTACTGCAGTGGCGAGTAGTAGTGATCTCGAAATCGTTGCTGATTTTGATACTCGATGTTGCTTGCGACTTTGCATAGTTGCTGAACTTACTAAAGTGAGTATCTCACTTCTTCACGAAGAGTTGTCAGCGTGCTCTGACTCGACATTTTCTTGTTCAAAACCTACATTATTTTCCTCCTCTTTGAACAAGTATTGTATGTGAGTTGGTACGTGGGCGTGGTCGGAGAAACTCTAAGACGAAGCAGCGATCTTTCTCTTTCGGAAAAAATTCAAAGATAAGATTCTAAACAACAAACTCGATATGCAAAGTATGATGCATGATTATGAATGCAAAGAAACAAGAATTTCCAAAGAATTTATACTAAAAGAGAGATTTCTGGCAAATATTTGGATGGAAAACATTTATTTTATTAATTATTGAAAGAAGATTACAACAATTTTTATTTGTTTTTGAGCATAGCTCTTATAATGATAAAATAAATGATAAAGCTAGAGCTAACCTAATTAATCGTCCTCATCTGATGAAGAACAAAATGCTTGATGTAGCTTTAACTTCAGGATTTCTTTTCCATAGTGAGCTTTTAGTTCAGCTTTCTCGGCTTTGAGCTTGTTGATGACTTTCTTCCACTTGTCGGGAGCAGGATTGTTGGTTGTTATCTCCTCAAGCTTTCTTTTTCTTTCTTTGATGTAACTTTTGATCGTGTTATCTTTCTGACGAATCTTCTCATCTTTCTCCATGAGCCATTCATCTTGAAAATAGAGCGTCTTTTCATGATCTTTGACCTGCTTCTTGAGCTTCTCGTTTTCGAGATCAGTCTTAAAGAACTTGTTTTCCAAAGCCTCTTTCGAACCTCATCTTGGCCAAAGCTTCTTGGTATTCTCCCATAGTCTCGATGGGAAAAATTGTTGATTTGAATGACTGGAGAACATGGGTTCTTCATAAGCATAAGGCATTGAATTCCTTGCTCTTTCTTTACCCAAAGTGTAGATTTCCATGGCTACGATTCCTTGCATTCCCTTTTCTCCTTCGGATGTGATGCTGACGCTCTTATCATTACGGCTTTCAAACCTTGGGAATCTTCCCCATGATAGAGTAACTTTCCTTTGTAAAACCAAAGGGTTTACTAGAGTTTGCATACCGAGTTGACGTCTACTTCAAGAATGGATTGTAGTTGATTCCTCCTTTCTGCAGTAAGAGCACGTTGGCAAATTCTCCAGACTTTCAATGATTTACATCTCATTATACGCCAGGTATACCATGGATATCGTTGTTTGTAAGAGACATGAGCCCGAGACCAATGTCGATCGTCTTTGTTTTCACGGAAGATAGGAGATTTGGGCAAATCGAGACAATCCATTTGAAAAATAAAGGTACCTGACACCAATGGTTCCATCTCCTTGATGATTCCTATGATGAATGGAAGTATGTGTCACCAAGCAAAGTGGGAGCAGGTTTCCAATTAGAAAGATCCTTATGGCGTTGACATCAAGAAACTTGGGACGTTGAGAAACAACACCAATCCATAGATGAGTAAAGCTAAAAGCGACTTCAAGGCTACCATACTACCGGAGAATTTAAGAGCCTTCTCCATTAGGAACTTTGAAGTTAGTCCTAGAAGTTTTCCTTTGGTAGTTAGGTTTTGTCTATCTCATTTCTTTAAGTGAGTCATTGTTGCAATGATGGTGACTTAGGAATAGCTTCAAACCATTGAAAGGCACCTTATACGATACTAAGATACCTAGGATGTGTGCGTACTCTTCCAAAGTAGGCATCAATGATAGTCGGGGAAAGTGAAGCGATGGCGGATCGTGGCGAGCGAAAGTTGTGAGAAGTCCTGCATCAGCGTTAGTGTTCGGGACGATTAAAGAGTTCCATAGCATTTTAAAATCAGGGGATCTTCTACCGAGGATGCTAACTCTTTCAACTTCCTACATCGAGAATTCTAAAGCGTATTTCTTGGTGAATCTTCCTCGGCGTCCGTCACTAAAACCTAAAATATTTACAAAGAAAAATCTCAATTCTTTGGAAATGGGAAAAGCGATAAGTTTTAAATGAGTGCATGAATACCACAAATATACAAACATGGTTAGTGGTTATACACACGGTCAAGTTCGAAGTCACGAGCATAGGCCAGCGATATGAACCAAGCGTGGGTAAGTTCTAAGGGCTTATTCATCGTGAAGCAGGTTCTACTTGATATCTGAGTTCAACGCTTCTCTTTGAAATATTATCGGTTTGTTGAATACTCGAAGTCGATAATATTTTTCAAGAAAAACTTCGCTGATCGTAGTCTCGCATGACAACTATTCTAAGCTTATGCCTCAGCAGTTTACGCCTACATCATAAATAGCCTGGGTTATGTGTTCTCTGACCACTCGACCGTTAGTTTTCTCGAAAGCAAAATGTCTTATGAAATACTTGCTAAACAAAATACTCGAGACAACCTCCAGAGAGGGATATCAAATTAACAGTATGTCTGAAACTTCCACAGTGAATAGGACTATACCCGCTAGATCTTAGAATGTTTCTTAAATCAGGGTTGGATTTCTTTCCATCGAGATAAATCGCGAAAACAACGATAAAGAAAAACAAACATATGCATATGAAGCTTAACCCCTTTTTCTCTTTTTGAAAACAAAAAGCTTGGTGCTCTTTAAGCGAGTCACATTTTTTGAAAATCAAACAACTCCCAAGTAGTCGCCATTTTTTTACATTCGCGTTAAAAGTGAGCGAGGGGAATCGAATCACGGGTTCAGCTCGAAAATGATTTACTCTTTTGATTTGTTTATAAAGATCTGCGAGCATCGGCTTTATTATTTCCAACAAGAAAAATGATTATGAAAAGGGGAAAGGCGATACCCTCGATTGATATGATATGCATTACGACTAGCCTTGACTAGATGCAGCGCATTGGAGATTAAGACGGGGTTTGTTATATAAAGGAATAGATGGAGCACCCTAAATATATATAGTTATCTCTTTAATATATGAATATGTTTGATATGTTTGTGTGTTTTAAATTGCTATTTCTATGATTGGAAAAGTTTCTCCTTTGGGATTTTAAGAAGGGTGGATTATGTGGGATCTAGGTTTTGTTATTATTGTGCTACATAAAGATCATTGGGATCTTACACTACATATCATAATGGGAATCGGGCATTTGTAGCTCGGATCTAAAGGGATCTATGGTTTGTTTGGTTTGAGGAGAAAAGAAGTTGCTACTTGAGGCGAGACCTTGTGCCTACGTATTCTCGAAGGGATGTTGAGAAAGTCGGAGGCAATCGTGGTTCCCACTTATTCTAGTGGAGCAGAAATTTATTAAGAGACAAAGACAAATGTCATCTTAATGAAAAATGTATCTAATCTATTTCTACATACATTTTGAAAAGTTGATTGATTAAATCATTCATCGTAAGTTATAGGTGTTTTGCTTGAGTGTAAAGGTTACCACTTACGAGTTAAGAAAGATGTTTGAAAATGATTGAATCTTTTAATTGTAAGCATTGGGTGTTTTGCTTGAGTGTCTGGCGTTACCACTTCGATTAAGAGATGTTTTGTTTGAAAAAGAGTTTGAAAATTTTTTGATTGTATGTGATGTGATAGATGAAATACTTCTTAGTAGAGATGATAGATGTCTAAATCTAGGAGAAATTGATTGGATTAGGGGATGCT